>OU343035.1:8353452-8675388 GCA_910593735.2 Ectemnius lituratus
TGTTCTCGTTGAAATTGAGTCAGTTTTACGGGATTTCTTAAACTTTATCATTGCCCTTATTACTAGCATCCATTGCAACCGCCGCTGTGAGAAAACATTGCGTCTTGCTGCCTGCTGTTTCGAAATTGAGTTTTTCTGGGAATGACAGAGTGCTGCTTGTTTGGATGCTCTAAGAAGAAGCAGGATCTCGTGCAGAACAAGAGATGACGGGTGCTATAGTGGTTATGTAGTCTTGGTCCCTTTAATGGTAGTATAAATGACACGGATGTCCGTAGGCTAATTATACCTGCAGACCAAGTTCAATAACAAGCTTTTCGCGTGGATCGCTCGCCGGGTACGGTACAAATATTTGGCGAGGGTCAGAAAGTATTCGACATAATGCCCGCAACTTCGACTAGTTCCATCTGTGGCAACGTACCTGACTTGGGGCGAATAAAGTGAATTATATTGCCCGTCGGCACCGCTGCAGTACATGGAGAAAAAAATACTTTTCTCCAGACGCCATCTCTGCAGATGCGTTATTAAGGGATAAGAAGAGCAAGGAGGTCTCCGCTTCTTTTGCTCCTTCGCTTTTCGGACAGAAGGTAAAGTAAGTACTTTCTTTAGCCCACTAGATGGTGTCCGGGGAAAAGTATTTTTCTCAGGTGCCGGGAGAGTACAGACGGAAACCTCCCCGCTTATTCTTAAGCCCCAATAGTAGCGCACTAAACAGACCTCTGACAGTCAAGCTAGAGCGCACTTTACGAAGCGCGCTTTTAGAGCTCGCTGAAAGTCGACTAAAAGCGGACGTATTTAAGTCGTCCGAATTGAGCGGACTAAAAGAGGCCATTTTGAAGTAGTCTTCTGGGTTGACACGATTCTGTTCTCGTTGAAATTGAGTCAGTTTTACGGGATTTCTTAAACTTTATCATTGCCCTTATTACTAGCATCCATTGCAACCGCCGCTGTGAGAAAACATTGCGTCTTGCTGCCTGCTGTTTCGAAATTGAGTTTTTCTGGGAATGACAGAGTGCTGCTTGTTTGATGCTCTAAGAAGAAGCAGGATCTCGTGCAGAACAAGAGATGACGGGTGCTATAGTGGTTATGTAGTCTTGGTCCCTTTAATGGTAGTATAAATGACACGGATGTCCGTAGGCTAATTATACCTGCAGACCAAGTTCAATAACAAGCTTTTCGCGTGGATCGCTCGCCGGGTACGGTACAAATATTTGGCGAGGGTCAGAAAGTATTCGACATAATGCCCGCAACTTCGACTAGTTTCCATCTGTGGCAACGTACCTGACTTGGGGCGAATAAAGTGAATTATATTGCCCGTCGGCACCGCTGCAGTACATGGAGAAAAAAATACTTTTCTCCAGACGCCATCTCTGCAGATGCGTTATTAAGGGATAAGAAGAGCAAGGAGGTCTCCGCTTCTTTTGCTCCTTCGCTTTTCGGACAGAAGGTAAAGTAAGTACTTTCTTTAGCCCACTAGATGGTGTCCGGGGAAAAGTATTTTTCTCAGGTGCCGGAGAGTACAGACGGAAACCTCCCCGCTTATTCTTAAGCCCCAATAGTAGCGCACTAAACAGACCTCTGACAGTCAAGCTAGAGCGCACTTTACGAAGCGCGCTTTTAGAGCTCGCTGAAAGTCGACTAAAAGCGGACGTATTTAAGTCGTCCGAATTGAGCGGACTAAAAGAGGCCATTTTGAAGTAGTCTTCTGGGTTGACACGATTCTGTTCTCGTTGAAATTGAGTCAGTTTTACGGGATTTCTTAAACTTTATCATTGCCCTTATTACTAGCATCCATTGCAACCGCCGCTGTGAGAAAACATTGCGTCTTGCTGCCTGCTGTTTCGAATTGAGTTTTTCTGGGAATGACAGAGTGCTGCTTGTTGGATGCTGTAAGAAGAAGCAGGATCTCGTGCAGAACAAGAGATGACGGGTGCTATAGTGGTTATGTAGTCTTGGTCCCTTTAATGGTAGTATAAATGACACGGATGTCCGTAGGCTAATTATACCTGCAGACCAAGTTCAATAACAAGCTTTTCGCGTGGATCGCTCGCCGGGTACGGTACAAATATTTGGCGAGGGTCAGAAAGTATTCGACATAATGCCCGCAACTTCGACTAGTTCCATCTGTGGCAACGTACCTGACTTGGGGCGAATAAAGTGAATTATATTGCCCGTCGGCACCGCTGCAGTACATGGAGAAAAAAATACTTTTCTCCAGACGCCAGCTCTGCAGATGCGTTATTAAGGGATAAGAAGAGCAAGGAGGTCTCCGCTTCTTTTGCTCCTTCGCTTTTCGGACAGAAGGTAAAGTAAGTACTTTCTTTAGCCCACTAGATGGTGTCCGGGGAAAAGTATTTTTCTCAGGTGCCGGAGAGTACAGACGGAAACCTCCCCGCTTATTCTTAAGCCCCAATAGTAGCGCACTAAACAGACCTCTGACAGTCAAGCTAGAGCGCACTTTACGAAGCGCGCTTTTAGAGCTCGCTGAAAGTCGACTAAAAGCGGACGTATTTAAGTCGTCCGAATTGAGCGGACTAAAAGAGGCCATTTTGAAGTAGTCTTCTGGGTTGACACGATTCTGTTCTCGTTGAAATTGAGTCAGTTTTACGGGATTTCTTAAACTTTATCATTGCCCTTATTACTAGCATCCATTGCAACCGCCGCTGTGAGAAAACATTGCGTCTTGCTGCCTGCTGTTTCGAAATTGAGTTTTTCTGGGAATGACAGAGTGCTGCTTGTTTGGATGCTCTAAGAAGAAGCAGGATCTCGTGCAGAACAAGAGATGACGGGTGCTATAGTGGTTATGTAGTCTTGGTCCCTTTAATGGTAGTATAAATGACACGGATGTCCGTAGGCTAATTATACCTGCAGACCAAGTTCAATAACAAGCTTTTCGCGTGGATCGCTCGCCGGGTACGGTACAAATATTTGGCGAGGGTCAGAGAGTATTCGACATAATGCCCGCAACTTCGATTAGTTCCATCTGTGGCAACGTACCTGACTTGGGGCGAATAAAGTGAATTATATTGCCCGTCGGCACCGCTGCAGTACATGGAGAAAAAAATACTTTTCTCCAGACGCCATCTCTGCAGATGCGTTATTAAGGGATAAGAAGAGCAAGGAGGTCTCCGCTTCTTTTGCTCCTTCGCTTTTCGGACAGAAGGTAAAGTAAGTACTTTCTTTAGCCCACTAGATGGTGTCCGGGGAAAAGTATTTTTCTCAGGTGCCGGAGAGTACAGACGGAAACCTCCCCGCTTATTCTTAAGCCCCAATAGTAGCGCACTAAACAGACCTCTGACAGTCAAGCTAGAGCGCACTTTACGAAGCGCGCTTTAAGAGCTCGCTGAAAGTCGACTAAAAGCGGACGTATTTAAGTCGTCCGAATTGAGCGGACTAAAAGAGGCCATTTTGAAGTAGTCTTCTGGGTTGACACGATTCTGTTCTCGTTGAAATTGAGTCAGTTTTACGGGATTTCTTAAACTTTATCATTGCCCTTATTACTAGCATCCATTGCAGCCGCCGCTGTGAGAAAACATTGCGTCTTGCTGCCTGCTGTTTCGAAATTGAGTTTTTCTGGGAATGACAGAGTGCTGCTTGTTGGATGCTGTAAGAAGAAGCAGGATCTCGTGCAGAACAAGAGATGACGGGTGCTATAGTGGTTATGTAGTCTTGGTCCCTTTAATGGTAGTATAAATGACACGGATGTCCGTAGGCTAATTATACCTGCAGACCAAGTTCAATAACAAGCTTTTCGCGTGGATCGCTCGCCGGGTACGGTACAAATATTTGGCGAGGGTCAGAAAGTATTCGACATAATGCCCGCAACTTCGACTAGTTCCATCTGTGGCAACGTACCTGACTTGGGGCGAATAAAGTGAATTATATTGCCCGTCGGCACCGCTGCAGTACATGCAGAAAAAAATACTTTTCTCCAGACGCCATCTCTGCAGATGCGTTATTAAGGGATAAGAAGAGCAAGGAGGTCTCCGCTTCTTTTGCTCCTTCGCTTTTCGGACAGAAGGTAAAGTAAGTACTTTCTTTAGCCCACTAGATGGTGTCCGGGGAAAAGTATTTTTCTCAGGTGCCGGAGAGTACAGACGGAAACCTCCCCGCTTATTCTTAAGCCCCAATAGTAGCGCACTAAACAGACCTCTGACAGTCAAGCTAGAGCGCACTTTACGAAGCGCGCTTTTAGAGCTCGCTGAAAGTCGACTAAAAGCGGACGTATTTAAGTCGTCCGAATTGAGCGGACTAAAAGAGGCCATTTTGAAGTAGTCTTCTGGGTTGACACGATTCTGTTCTCGTTGAAATTGAGTCAGTTTTACGGGATTTCTTAAACTTTATCATTGCCCTTATTACTAGCATCCATTGCAACCGCCGCTGTGAGAAAACATTGCGTCTTGCTGCCTGCTGTTTCGAAATTGAGTTTTTCTGGGAATGACAGAGTGCTGCTTGTTGGATGCTGTAAGAAGAAGCAGGATCTCGTGCAGAACAAGAGATGACGGGTGCTATAGTGGTTATGTAGTCTTGGTCCCTTTAATGGTAGTATAAATGACACGGATGTCCGTAGGCTAATTATACCTGCAGACCAAGTTCAATAACAAGCTTTTCGCGTGGATCGCTCGCCGGGTACGGTACAAATATTTGGCGAGGGTCAGAAAGTATTCGACATAATGCCCGCAACTTCGACTAGTTCCATCTGTGGCAACGTACCTGACTTGGGGCGAATAAAGTGAATTATATTGCCCGTCGGCACCGCTGCAGTACATGGAGAAAAAAATACTTTTCTCCAGACGCCATCTCTGCAGATGCGTTATTAAGGGATAAGAAGAGCAAGGAGGTCTCCGCTTCTTTTGCTCCTTCGCTTTTCGGACAGAAGGTAAAGTAAGTACTTTCTTTAGCCCACTAGATGGTGTCCGGGGAAAAGTATTTTTCTCAGGTGCCGGAGAGTACAGACGGAAACCTCCCCGCTTATTCTTAAGCCCCAATAGTAGCGCACTAAACAGACCTCTGACAGTCAAGCTAGAGCGCACTTTACGAAGCGCGCTTTTAGAGCTCGCTGAAAGTCGACTAAAAGCGGACGTATTTAAGTCGTCCGAATTGAGCGGACTAAAAGAGGCCATTTTGAAGTAGTCTTCTGGGTTGACACGATTCTGTTCTCGTTGAAATTGAGTCAGTTTTACGGGATTTCTTAAACTTTATCATTGCCCTTATTACTAGCATCCATTGCAACCGCCGCTGTGAGAAAACATTGCGTCTTGCTGCCTGCTGTTTCGAAATTGAGTTTTTCTGGGAATGACAGAGTGCTGCTTGTTTGGATGCTCTAAGAAGAAGCAGGATCTCGTGCAGAACAAGAGATGACGGGTGCTATAGTGGTTATGTAGTCTTGGTCCCTTTAATGGTAGTATAAATGACACGGATGTCCGTAGGCTAATTATACCTGCAGACCAAGTTCAATAACAAGCTTTTCGCGTGGATCGCTCGCCGGGTACGGTACAAATATTTGGCGAGGGTCAGAGAGTATTCGACATAATGCCCGCAACTTCGATTAGTTCCATCTGTGGCAACGTACCTGACTTGGGGCGAATAAAGTGAATTATATTGCCCGTCGGCACCGCTGCAGTACATGGAGAAAAAAATACTTTTCTCCAGACGCCATCTCTGCAGATGCGTTATTAAGGGATAAGAAGAGCAAGGAGGTCTCCGCTTCTTTTGCTCCTTCGCTTTTCGGACAGAAGGTAAAGTAAGTACTTTCTTTAGCCCACTAGATGGTGTCCGGGGAAAAGTATTTTTCTCAGGTGCCGGAGAGTACAGACGGAAACCTCCCCGCTTATTCTTAAGCCCCAATAGTAGCGCACTAAACAGACCTCTGACAGTCAAGCTAGAGCGCACTTTACGAAGCGCGCTTTAAGAGCTCGCTGAAAGTCGACTAAAAGCGGACGTATTTAAGTCGTCCGAATTGAGCGGACTAAAAGAGGCCATTTTGAAGTAGTCTTCTGGGTTGACACGATTCTGTTCTCGTTGAAATTGAGTCAGTTTTACGGGATTTCTTAAACTTTATCATTGCCCTTATTACTAGCATCCATTGCAGCCGCCGCTGTGAGAAAACATTGCGTCTTGCTGCCTGCTGTTTCGAAATTGAGTTTTTCTGGGAATGACAGAGTGCTGCTTGTTGGATGCTGTAAGAAGAAGCAGGATCTCGTGCAGAACAAGAGATGACGGGTGCTATAGTGGTTATGTAGTCTTGGTCCCTTTAATGGTAGTATAAATGACACGGATGTCCGTAGGCTAATTATACCTGCAGACCAAGTTCAATAACAAGCTTTTCGCGTGGATCGCTCGCCGGGTACGGTACAAATATTTGGCGAGGGTCAGAAAGTATTCGACATAATGCCCGCAACTTCGACTAGTTCCATCTGTGGCAACGTACCTGACTTGGGGCGAATAAAGTGAATTATATTGCCCGTCGGCACCGCTGCAGTACATGCAGAAAAAAATACTTTTCTCCAGACGCCATCTCTGCAGATGCGTTATTAAGGGATAAGAAGAGCAAGGAGGTCTCCGCTTCTTTTGCTCCTTCGCTTTTCGGACAGAAGGTAAAGTAAGTACTTTCTTTAGCCCACTAGATGGTGTCCGGGGAAAAGTATTTTTCTCAGGTGCCGGAGAGTACAGACGGAAACCTCCCCGCTTATTCTTAAGCCCCAATAGTAGCGCACTAAACAGACCTCTGACAGTCAAGCTAGAGCGCACTTTACGAAGCGCGCTTTTAGAGCTCGCTGAAAGTCGACTAAAAGCGGACGTATTTAAGTCGTCCGAATTGAGCGGACTAAAAGAGGCCATTTTGAAGTAGTCTTCTGGGTTGACACGATTCTGTTCTCGTTGAAATTGAGTCAGTTTTACGGGATTTCTTAAACTTTATCATTGCCCTTATTACTAGCATCCATTGCAACCGCCGCTGTGAGAAAACATTGCGTCTTGCTGCCTGCTGTTTCGAAATTGAGTTTTTCTGGGAATGACAGAGTGCTGCTTGTTGGATGCTGTAAGAAGAAGCAGGATCTCGTGCAGAACAAGAGATGACGGGTGCTATAGTGGTTATGTAGTCTTGGTCCCTTTAATGGTAGTATAAATGACACGGATGTCCGTAGGCTAATTATACCTGCAGACCAAGTTCAATAACAAGCTTTTCGCGTGGATCGCTCGCCGGGTACGGTACAAATATTTGGCGAGGGTCAGAAAGTATTCGACATAATGCCCGCAACTTCGACTAGTTCCATCTGTGGCAACGTACCTGACTTGGGGCGAATAAAGTGAATTATATTGCCCGTCGGCACCGCTGCAGTACATGGAGAAAAAAATACTTTTCTCCAGACGCCATCTCTGCAGATGCGTTATTAAGGGATAAGAAGAGCAAGGAGGTCTCCGCTTCTTTTGCTCCTTCGCTTTTCGGACAGAAGGTAAAGTAAGTACTTTCTTTAGCCCACTAGATGGTGTCCGGGGAAAAGTATTTTTCTCAGGTGCCGGAGAGTACAGACGGAAACCTCCCCGCTTATTCTTAAGCCCCAATAGTAGCGCACTAAACAGACCTCTGACAGTCAAGCTAGAGCGCACTTTACGAAGCGCGCTTTTAGAGCTCGCTGAAAGTCGACTAAAAGCGGACGTATTTAAGTCGTCCGAATTGAGCGGACTAAAAGAGGCCATTTTGAAGTAGTCTTCTGGGTTGACACGATTCTGTTCTCGTTGAAATTGAGTCAGTTTTACGGGATTTCTTAAACTTTATCATTGCCCTTATTACTAGCATCCATTGCAACCGCCGCTGTGAGAAAACATTGCGTCTTGCTGCCTGCTGTTTCGAAATTGAGTTTTTCTGGGAATGACAGAGTGCTGCTTGTTGGATGCTGTAAGAAGAAGCAGGATCTCGTGCAGAACAAGAGATGACGGGTGCTATAGTGGTTATGTAGTCTTGGTCCCTTTAATGGTAGTATAAATGACACGGATGTCCGTAGGCTAATTATACCTGCAGACCAAGTTCAATAACAAGCTTTTCGCGTGGATCGCTCGCCGGGTACGGTACAAATATTTGGCGAGGGTCAGAAAGTATTCGACATAATGCCCGCAACTTCGACTAGTTCCATCTGTGGCAACGTACCTGACTTGGGGCGAATAAAGTGAATTATATTGCCCGTCGGCACCGCTGCAGTACATGGAGAAAAAAATACTTTTCTCCAGACGCCATCTCTGCAGATGCGTTATTAAGGGATAAGAAGAGCAAGGAGGTCTCCGCTTCTTTTGCTCCTTCGCTTTTCGGACAGAAGGTAAAGTAAGTACTTTCTTTAGCCCACTAGATGGTGTCCGGGGAAAAGTATTTTTCTCAGGTGCCGGAGAGTACAGACGGAAACCTCCCCGCTTATTCTTAAGCCCCAATAGTAGCGCACTAAACAGACCTCTGACAGTCAAGCTAGAGCGCACTTTACGAAGCGCGCTTTTAGAGCTCGCTGAAAGTCGACTAAAAGCGGACGTATTTAAGTCGTCCGAATTGAGCGGACTAAAAGAGGCCATTTTGAAGTAGTCTTCTGGGTTGACACGATTCTGTTCTCGTTGAAATTGAGTCAGTTTTACGGGATTTCTTAAACTTTATCATTGCCCTTATTACTAGCATCCATTGCAACCGCCGCTGTGAGAAAACATTGCGTCTTGCTGCCTGCTGTTTCGAAATTGAGTTTTTCTGGGAATGACAGAGTGCTGCTTGTTGGATGCTGTAAGAAGAAGCAGGATCTCGTGCAGAACAAGAGATGACGGGTGCTATAGTGGTTATGTAGTCTTGGTCCCTTTAATGGTAGTATAAATGACACGGATGTCCGTAGGCTAATTATACCTGCAGACCAAGTTCAATAACAAGCTTTTCGCGTGGATCGCTCGCCGGGTACGGTACAAATATTTGGCGAGGGTCAGAAAGTATTCGACATAATGCCCGCAACTTCGACTAGTTCCATCTGTGGCAACGTACCTGACTTGGGGCGAATAAAGTGAATTATATTGCCCGTCGGCACCGCTGCAGTACATGGAGAAAAAAATACTTTTCTCCAGACGCCAGCTCTGCAGATGCGTTATTAAGGGATAAGAAGAGCAAGGAGGTCTCCGCTTCTTTTGCTCCTTCGCTTTTCGGACAGAAGGTAAAGTAAGTACTTTCTTTAGCCCACTAGATGGTGTCCGGGGAAAAGTATTTTTCTCAGGTGCCGGAGAGTACAGACGGAAACCTCCCCGCTTATTCTTAAGCCCCAATAGTAGCGCACTAAACAGACCTCTGACAGTCAAGCTAGAGCGCACTTTACGAAGCGCGCTTTTAGAGCTCGCTGAAAGTCGACTAAAAGCGGACGTATTTAAGTCGTCCGAATTGAGCGGACTAAAAGAGGCCATTTTGAAGTAGTCTTCTGGGTTGACACGATTCTGTTCTCGTTGAAATTGAGTCAGTTTTACGGGATTTCTTAAACTTTATCATTGCCCTTATTACTAGCATCCATTGCAACCGCCGCTGTGAGAAAACATTGCGTCTTGCTGCCTGCTGTTTCGAAATTGAGTTTTTCTGGGAATGACAGAGTGCTGCTTGTTTGGATGCTCTAAGAAGAAGCAGGATCTCGTGCAGAACAAGAGATGACGGGTGCTATAGTGGTTATGTAGTCTTGGTCCCTTTAATGGTAGTATAAATGACACGGATGTCCGTAGGCTAATTATACCTGCAGACCAAGTTCAATAACAAGCTTTTCGCGTGGATCGCTCGCCGGGTACGGTACAAATATTTGGCGAGGGTCAGAGAGTATTCGACATAATGCCCGCAACTTCGATTAGTTCCATCTGTGGCAACGTACCTGACTTGGGGCGAATAAAGTGAATTATATTGCCCGTCGGCACCGCTGCAGTACATGGAGAAAAAAATACTTTTCTCCAGACGCCATCTCTGCAGATGCGTTATTAAGGGATAAGAAGAGCAAGGAGGTCTCCGCTTCTTTTGCTCCTTCGCTTTTCGGACAGAAGGTAAAGTAAGTACTTTCTTTAGCCCACTAGATGGTGTCCGGGGAAAAGTATTTTTCTCAGGTGCCGGAGAGTACAGACGGAAACCTCCCCGCTTATTCTTAAGCCCCAATAGTAGCGCACTAAACAGACCTCTGACAGTCAAGCTAGAGCGCACTTTACGAAGCGCGCTTTAAGAGCTCGCTGAAAGTCGACTAAAAGCGGACGTATTTAAGTCGTCCGAATTGAGCGGACTAAAAGAGGCCATTTTGAAGTAGTCTTCTGGGTTGACACGATTCTGTTCTCGTTGAAATTGAGTCAGTTTTACGGGATTTCTTAAACTTTATCATTGCCCTTATTACTAGCATCCATTGCAGCCGCCGCTGTGAGAAAACATTGCGTCTTGCTGCCTGCTGTTTCGAAATTGAGTTTTTCTGGGAATGACAGAGTGCTGCTTGTTGGATGCTGTAAGAAGAAGCAGGATCTCGTGCAGAACAAGAGATGACGGGTGCTATAGTGGTTATGTAGTCTTGGTCCCTTTAATGGTAGTATAAATGACACGGATGTCCGTAGGCTAATTATACCTGCAGACCAAGTTCAATAACAAGCTTTTCGCGTGGATCGCTCGCCGGGTACGGTACAAATATTTGGCGAGGGTCAGAAAGTATTCGACATAATGCCCGCAACTTCGACTAGTTCCATCTGTGGCAACGTACCTGACTTGGGGCGAATAAAGTGAATTATATTGCCCGTCGGCACCGCTGCAGTACATGCAGAAAAAAATACTTTTCTCCAGACGCCATCTCTGCAGATGCGTTATTAAGGGATAAGAAGAGCAAGGAGGTCTCCGCTTCTTTTGCTCCTTCGCTTTTCGGACAGAAGGTAAAGTAAGTACTTTCTTTAGCCCACTAGATGGTGTCCGGGGAAAAGTATTTTTCTCAGGTGCCGGAGAGTACAGACGGAAACCTCCCCGCTTATTCTTAAGCCCCAATAGTAGCGCACTAAACAGACCTCTGACAGTCAAGCTAGAGCGCACTTTACGAAGCGCGCTTTTAGAGCTCGCTGAAAGTCGACTAAAAGCGGACGTATTTAAGTCGTCCGAATTGAGCGGACTAAAAGAGGCCATTTTGAAGTAGTCTTCTGGGTTGACACGATTCTGTTCTCGTTGAAATTGAGTCAGTTTTACGGGATTTCTTAAACTTTATCATTGCCCTTATTACTAGCATCCATTGCAACCGCCGCTGTGAGAAAACATTGCGTCTTGCTGCCTGCTGTTTCGAAATTGAGTTTTTCTGGGAATGACAGAGTGCTGCTTGTTGGATGCTGTAAGAAGAAGCAGGATCTCGTGCAGAACAAGAGATGACGGGTGCTATAGTGGTTATGTAGTCTTGGTCCCTTTAATGGTAGTATAAATGACACGGATGTCCGTAGGCTAATTATACCTGCAGACCAAGTTCAATAACAAGCTTTTCGCGTGGATCGCTCGCCGGGTACGGTACAAATATTTGGCGAGGGTCAGAAAGTATTCGACATAATGCCCGCAACTTCGACTAGTTCCATCTGTGGCAACGTACCTGACTTGGGGCGAATAAAGTGAATTATATTGCCCGTCGGCACCGCTGCAGTACATGGAGAAAAAAATACTTTTCTCCAGACGCCATCTCTGCAGATGCGTTATTAAGGGATAAGAAGAGCAAGGAGGTCTCCGCTTCTTTTGCTCCTTCGCTTTTCGGACAGAAGGTAAAGTAAGTACTTTCTTTAGCCCACTAGATGGTGTCCGGGGAAAAGTATTTTTCTCAGGTGCCGGAGAGTACAGACGGAAACCTCCCCGCTTATTCTTAAGCCCCAATAGTAGCGCACTAAACAGACCTCTGACAGTCAAGCTAGAGCGCACTTTACGAAGCGCGCTTTTAGAGCTCGCTGAAAGTCGACTAAAAGCGGACGTATTTAAGTCGTCCGAATTGAGCGGACTAAAAGAGGCCATTTTGAAGTAGTCTTCTGGGTTGACACGATTCTGTTCTCGTTGAAATTGAGTCAGTTTTACGGGATTTCTTAAACTTTATCATTGCCCTTATTACTAGCATCCATTGCAACCGCCGCTGTGAGAAAACATTGCGTCTTGCTGCCTGCTGTTTCGAAATTGAGTTTTTCTGGGAATGACAGAGTGCTGCTTGTTGGATGCTGTAAGAAGAAGCAGGATCTCGTGCAGAACAAGAGATGACGGGTGCTATAGTGGTTATGTAGTCTTGGTCCCTTTAATGGTAGTATAAATGACACGGATGTCCGTAGGCTAATTATACCTGCAGACCAAGTTCAATAACAAGCTTTTCGCGTGGATCGCTCGCCGGGTACGGTACAAATATTTGGCGAGGGTCAGAAAGTATTCGACATAATGCCCGCAACTTCGACTAGTTCCATCTGTGGCAACGTACCTGACTTGGGGCGAATAAAGTGAATTATATTGCCCGTCGGCACCGCTGCAGTACATGGAGAAAAAAATACTTTTCTCCAGACGCCATCTCTGCAGATGCGTTATTAAGGGATAAGAAGAGCAAGGAGGTCTCCGCTTCTTTTGCTCCTTCGCTTTTCGGACAGAAGGTAAAGTAAGTACTTTCTTTAGCCCACTAGATGGTGTCCGGGGAAAAGTATTTTTCTCAGGTGCCGGAGAGTACAGACGGAAACCTCCCCGCTTATTCTTAAGCCCCAATAGTAGCGCACTAAACAGACCTCTGACAGTCAAGCTAGAGCGCACTTTACGAAGCGCGCTTTTAGAGCTCGCTGAAAGTCGACTAAAAGCGGACGTATTTAAGTCGTCCGAATTGAGCGGACTAAAAGAGGCCATTTTGAAGTAGTCTTCTGGGTTGACACGATTCTGTTCTCGTTGAAATTGAGTCAGTTTTACGGGATTTCTTAAACTTTATCATTGCCCTTATTACTAGCATCCATTGCAACCGCCGCTGTGAGAAAACATTGCGTCTTGCTGCCTGCTGTTTCGAAATTGAGTTTTTCTGGGAATGACAGAGTGCTGCTTGTTGGATGCTGTAAGAAGAAGCAGGATCTCGTGCAGAACAAGAGATGACGGGTGCTATAGTGGTTATGTAGTCTTGGTCCCTTTAATGGTAGTATAAATGACACGGATGTCCGTAGGCTAATTATACCTGCAGACCAAGTTCAATAACAAGCTTTTCGCGTGGATCGCTCGCCGGGTACGGTACAAATATTTGGCGAGGGTCAGAAAGTATTCGACATAATGCCCGCAACTTCGACTAGTTCCATCTGTGGCAACGTACCTGACTTGGGGCGAATAAAGTGAATTATATTGCCCGTCGGCACCGCTGCAGTACATGGAGAAAAAAATACTTTTCTCCAGACGCCAGCTCTGCAGATGCGTTATTAAGGGATAAGAAGAGCAAGGAGGTCTCCGCTTCTTTTGCTCCTTCGCTTTTCGGACAGAAGGTAAAGTAAGTACTTTCTTTAGCCCACTAGATGGTGTCCGGGGAAAAGTATTTTTCTCAGGTGCCGGAGAGTACAGACGGAAACCTCCCCGCTTATTCTTAAGCCCCAATAGTAGCGCACTAAACAGACCTCTGACAGTCAAGCTAGAGCGCACTTTACGAAGCGCGCTTTTAGAGCTCGCTGAAAGTCGACTAAAAGCGGACGTATTTAAGTCGTCCGAATTGAGCGGACTAAAAGAGGCCATTTTGAAGTAGTCTTCTGGGTTGACACGATTCTGTTCTCGTTGAAATTGAGTCAGTTTTACGGGATTTCTTAAACTTTATCATTGCCCTTATTACTAGCATCCATTGCAACCGCCGCTGTGAGAAAACATTGCGTCTTGCTGCCTGCTGTTTCGAAATTGAGTTTTTCTGGGAATGACAGAGTGCTGCTTGTTTGGATGCTCTAAGAAGAAGCAGGATCTCGTGCAGAACAAGAGATGACGGGTGCTATAGTGGTTATGTAGTCTTGGTCCCTTTAATGGTAGTATAAATGACACGGATGTCCGTAGGCTAATTATACCTGCAGACCAAGTTCAATAACAAGCTTTTCGCGTGGATCGCTCGCCGGGTACGGTACAAATATTTGGCGAGGGTCAGAGAGTATTCGACATAATGCCCGCAACTTCGATTAGTTCCATCTGTGGCAACGTACCTGACTTGGGGCGAATAAAGTGAATTATATTGCCCGTCGGCACCGCTGCAGTACATGGAGAAAAAAATACTTTTCTCCAGACGCCATCTCTGCAGATGCGTTATTAAGGGATAAGAAGAGCAAGGAGGTCTCCGCTTCTTTTGCTCCTTCGCTTTTCGGACAGAAGGTAAAGTAAGTACTTTCTTTAGCCCACTAGATGGTGTCCGGGGAAAAGTATTTCTCTCAGGTGCCGGAGAGTACAGACGGAAACCTCCCCGCTTATTCTTAAGCCCCAATAGTAGCGCACTAAACAGACCTCTGACAGTCAAGCTAGAGCGCACTTTACGAAGCGCGCTTTAAGAGCTCGCTGAAAGTCGACTAAAAGCGGACGTATTTAAGTCGTCCGAATTGAGCGGACTAAAAGAGGCCATTTTGAAGTAGTCTTCTGGGTTGACACGATTCTGTTCTCGTTGAAATTGAGTCAGTTTTACGGGATTTCTTAAACTTTATCATTGCCCTTATTACTAGCATCCATTGCAGCCGCCGCTGTGAGAAAACATTGCGTCTTGCTGCCTGCTGTTTCGAAATTGAGTTTTTCTGGGAATGACAGAGTGCTGCTTGTTGGATGCTGTAAGAAGAAGCAGGATCTCGTGCAGAACAAGAGATGACGGGTGCTATAGTGGTTATGTAGTCTTGGTCCCTTTAATGGTAGTATAAATGACACGGATGTCCGTAGGCTAATTATACCTGCAGACCAAGTTCAATAACAAGCTTTTCGCGTGGATCGCTCGCCGGGTACGGTACAAATATTTGGCGAGGGTCAGAAAGTATTCGACATAATGCCCGCAACTTCGACTAGTTCCATCTGTGGCAACGTACCTGACTTGGGGCGAATAAAGTGAATTATATTGCCCGTCGGCACCGCTGCAGTACATGCAGAAAAAAATACTTTTCTCCAGACGCCATCTCTGCAGATGCGTTATTAAGGGATAAGAAGAGCAAGGAGGTCTCCGCTTCTTTTGCTCCTTCGCTTTTCGGACAGAAGGTAAAGTAAGTACTTTCTTTAGCCCACTAGATGGTGTCCGGGGAAAAGTATTTTTCTCAGGTGCCGGAGAGTACAGACGGAAACCTCCCCGCTTATTCTTAAGCCCCAATAGTAGCGCACTAAACAGACCTCTGACAGTCAAGCTAGAGCGCACTTTACGAAGCGCGCTTTTAGAGCTCGCTGAAAGTCGACTAAAAGCGGACGTATTTAAGTCGTCCGAATTGAGCGGACTAAAAGAGGCCATTTTGAAGTAGTCTTCTGGGTTGACACGATTCTGTTCTCGTTGAAATTGAGTCAGTTTTACGGGATTTCTTAAACTTTATCATTGCCCTTATTACTAGCATCCATTGCAACCGCCGCTGTGAGAAAACATTGCGTCTTGCTGCCTGCTGTTTCGAAATTGAGTTTTTCTGGGAATGACAGAGTGCTGCTTGTTGGATGCTGTAAGAAGAAGCAGGATCTCGTGCAGAACAAGAGATGACGGGTGCTATAGTGGTTATGTAGTCTTGGTCCCTTTAATGGTAGTATAAATGACACGGATGTCCGTAGGCTAATTATACCTGCAGACCAAGTTCAATAACAAGCTTTTCGCGTGGATCGCTCGCCGGGTACGGTACAAATATTTGGCGAGGGTCAGAAAGTATTCGACATAATGCCCGCAACTTCGACTAGTTCCATCTGTGGCAACGTACCTGACTTGGGGCGAATAAAGTGAATTATATTGCCCGTCGGCACCGCTGCAGTACATGGAGAAAAAAATACTTTTCTCCAGACGCCATCTCTGCAGATGCGTTATTAAGGGATAAGAAGAGCAAGGAGGTCTCCGCTTCTTTTGCTCCTTCGCTTTTCGGACAGAAGGTAAAGTAAGTACTTTCTTTAGCCCACTAGATGGTGTCCGGGGAAAAGTATTTTTCTCAGGTGCCGGAGAGTACAGACGGAAACCTCCCCGCTTATTCTTAAGCCCCAATAGTAGCGCACTAAACAGACCTCTGACAGTCAAGCTAGAGCGCACTTTACGAAGCGCGCTTTTAGAGCTCGCTGAAAGTCGACTAAAAGCGGACGTATTTAAGTCGTCCGAATTGAGCGGACTAAAAGAGGCCATTTTGAAGTAGTCTTCTGGGTTGACACGATTCTGTTCTCGTTGAAATTGAGTCAGTTTTACGGGATTTCTTAAACTTTATCATTGCCCTTATTACTAGCATCCATTGCAACCGCCGCTGTGAGAAAACATTGCGTCTTGCTGCCTGCTGTTTCGAAATTGAGTTTTTCTGGGAATGACAGAGTGCTGCTTGTTTGGATGCTCTAAGAAGAAGCAGGATCTCGTGCAGAACAAGAGATGACGGGTGCTATAGTGGTTATGTAGTCTTGGTCCCTTTAATGGTAGTATAAATGACACGGATGTCCGTAGGCTAATTATACCTGCAGACCAAGTTCAATAACAAGCTTTTCGCGTGGATCGCTCGCCGGATACGGTACAAATATTTGGCGAGGGTCAGAAAGTATTCGACATAATGCCCGCAACTTCGACTAGTTCCATCTGTGGCAACGTACCTGACTTGGGGCGAATAAAGTGAATTATATTGCCCGTCGGCACCGCTGCAGTACATGGAGAAAAAAATACTTTTCTCCAGACGCCAGCTCTGCAGATGCGTTATTAAGGGATAAGAAGAGCAAGGAGGTCTCCGCTTCTTTTGCTCCTTCGCTTTTCGGACAGAAGGTAAAGTAAGTACTTTCTTTAGCCCACTAGATGGTGTCCGGGGAAAAGTATTTTTCTCAGGTGCCGGAGAGTACAGACGGAAACCTCCCCGCTTATTCTTAAGCCCCAATAGTAGCGCACTAAACAGACCTCTGACAGTCAAGCTAGAGCGCACTTTACGAAGCGCGCTTTTAGAGCTCGCTGAAAGTCGACTAAAAGCGGACGTATTTAAGTCGTCCGAATTGAGCGGACTAAAAGAGGCCATTTTGAAGTAGTCTTCTGGGTTGACACGATTCTGTTCTCGTTGAAATTGAGTCAGTTTTACGGGATTTCTTAAACTTTATCATTGCCCTTATTACTAGCATCCATTGCAACCGCCGCTGTGAGAAAACATTGCGTCTTGCTGCCTGCTGTTTCGAAATTGAGTTTTTCTGGGAATGACAGAGTGCTGCTTGTTTGGATGCTCTAAGAAGAAGCAGGATCTCGTGCAGAACAAGAGATGACGGGTGCTATAGTGGTTATGTAGTCTTGGTCCCTTTAATGGTAGTATAAATGACACGGATGTCCGTAGGCTAATTATACCTGCAGACCAAGTTCAATAACAAGCTTTTCGCGTGGATCGCTCGCCGGGTACGGTACAAATATTTGGCGAGGGTCAGAGAGTATTCGACATAATGCCCGCAACTTCGATTAGTTCCATCTGTGGCAACGTACCTGACTTGGGGCGAATAAAGTGAATTATATTGCCCGTCGGCACCGCTGCAGTACATGGAGAAAAAAATACTTTTCTCCAGACGCCATCTCTGCAGATGCGTTATTAAGGGATAAGAAGAGCAAGGAGGTCTCCGCTTCTTTTGCTCCTTCGCTTTTCGGACAGAAGGTAAAGTAAGTACTTTCTTTAGCCCACTAGATGGTGTCCGGGGAAAAGTATTTTTCTCAGGTGCCGGAGAGTACAGACGGAAACCTCCCCGCTTATTCTTAAGCCCCAATAGTAGCGCACTAAACAGACCTCTGACAGTCAAGCTAGAGCGCACTTTACGAAGCGCGCTTTAAGAGCTCGCTGAAAGTCGACTAAAAGCGGACGTATTTAAGTCGTCCGAATTGAGCGGACTAAAAGAGGCCATTTTGAAGTAGTCTTCTGGGTTGACACGATTCTGTTCTCGTTGAAATTGAGTCAGTTTTACGGGATTTCTTAAACTTTATCATTGCCCTTATTACTAGCATCCATTGCAGCCGCCGCTGTGAGAAAACATTGCGTCTTGCTGCCTGCTGTTTCGAAATTGAGTTTTTCTGGGAATGACAGAGTGCTGCTTGTTGGATGCTGTAAGAAGAAGCAGGATCTCGTGCAGAACAAGAGATGACGGGTGCTATAGTGGTTATGTAGTCTTGGTCCCTTTAATGGTAGTATAAATGACACGGATGTCCGTAGGCTAATTATACCTGCAGACCAAGTTCAATAACAAGCTTTTCGCGTGGATCGCTCGCCGGGTACGGTACAAATATTTGGCGAGGGTCAGAAAGTATTCGACATAATGCCCGCAACTTCGACTAGTTCCATCTGTGGCAACGTACCTGACTTGGGGCGAATAAAGTGAATTATATTGCCCGTCGGCACCGCTGCAGTACATGCAGAAAAAAATACTTTTCTCCAGACGCCATCTCTGCAGATGCGTTATTAAGGGATAAGAAGAGCAAGGAGGTCTCCGCTTCTTTTGCTCCTTCGCTTTTCGGACAGAAGGTAAAGTAAGTACTTTCTTTAGCCCACTAGATGGTGTCCGGGGAAAAGTATTTTTCTCAGGTGCCGGAGAGTACAGACGGAAACCTCCCCGCTTATTCTTAAGCCCCAATAGTAGCGCACTAAACAGACCTCTGACAGTCAAGCTAGAGCGCACTTTACGAAGCGCGCTTTTAGAGCTCGCTGAAAGTCGACTAAAAGCGGACGTATTTAAGTCGTCCGAATTGAGCGGACTAAAAGAGGCCATTTTGAAGTAGTCTTCTGGGTTGACACGATTCTGTTCTCGTTGAAATTGAGTCAGTTTTACGGGATTTCTTAAACTTTATCATTGCCCTTATTACTAGCATCCATTGCAACCGCCGCTGTGAGAAAACATTGCGTCTTGCTGCCTGCTGTTTCGAAATTGAGTTTTTCTGGGAATGACAGAGTGCTGCTTGTTGGATGCTGTAAGAAGAAGCAGGATCTCGTGCAGAACAAGAGATGACGGGTGCTATAGTGGTTATGTAGTCTTGGTCCCTTTAATGGTAGTATAAATGACACGGATGTCCGTAGGCTAATTATACCTGCAGACCAAGTTCAATAACAAGCTTTTCGCGTGGATCGCTCGCCGGGTACGGTACAAATATTTGGCGAGGGTCAGAAAGTATTCGACATAATGCCCGCAACTTCGACTAGTTCCATCTGTGGCAACGTACCTGACTTGGGGCGAATAAAGTGAATTATATTGCCCGTCGGCACCGCTGCAGTACATGGAGAAAAAAATACTTTTCTCCAGACGCCAGCTCTGCAGATGCGTTATTAAGGGATAAGAAGAGCAAGGAGGTCTCCGCTTCTTTTGCTCCTTCGCTTTTCGGACAGAAGGTAAAGTAAGTACTTTCTTTAGCCCACTAGATGGTGTCCGGGGAAAAGTATTTTTCTCAGGTGCCGGAGAGTACAGACGGAAACCTCCCCGCTTATTCTTAAGCCCCAATAGTAGCGCACTAAACAGACCTCTGACAGTCAAGCTAGAGCGCACTTTACGAAGCGCGCTTTTAGAGCTCGCTGAAAGTCGACTAAAAGCGGACGTATTTAAGTCGTCCGAATTGAGCGGACTAAAAGAGGCCATTTTGAAGTAGTCTTCTGGGTTGACACGATTCTGTTCTCGTTGAAATTGAGTCAGTTTTACGGGATTTCTTAAACTTTATCATTGCCCTTATTACTAGCATCCATTGCAACCGCCGCTGTGAGAAAACATTGCGTCTTGCTGCCTGCTGTTTCGAAATTGAGTTTTTCTGGGAATGACAGAGTGCTGCTTGTTTGGATGCTCTAAGAAGAAGCAGGATCTCGTGCAGAACAAGAGATGACGGGTGCTATAGTGGTTATGTAGTCTTGGTCCCTTTAATGGTAGTATAAATGACACGGATGTCCGTAGGCTAATTATACCTGCAGACCAAGTTCAATAACAAGCTTTTCGCGTGGATCGCTCGCCGGGTACGGTACAAATATTTGGCGAGGGTCAGAGAGTATTCGACATAATGCCCGCAACTTCGATTAGTTCCATCTGTGGCAACGTACCTGACTTGGGGCGAATAAAGTGAATTATATTGCCCGTCGGCACCGCTGCAGTACATGGAGAAAAAAATACTTTTCTCCAGACGCCATCTCTGCAGATGCGTTATTAAGGGATAAGAAGAGCAAGGAGGTCTCCGCTTCTTTTGCTCCTTCGCTTTTCGGACAGAAGGTAAAGTAAGTACTTTCTTTAGCCCACTAGATGGTGTCCGGGGAAAAGTATTTTTCTCAGGTGCCGGAGAGTACAGACGGAAACCTCCCCGCTTATTCTTAAGCCCCAATAGTAGCGCACTAAACAGACCTCTGACAGTCAAGCTAGAGCGCACTTTACGAAGCGCGCTTTAAGAGCTCGCTGAAAGTCGACTAAAAGCGGACGTATTTAAGTCGTCCGAATTGAGCGGACTAAAAGAGGCCATTTTGAAGTAGTCTTCTGGGTTGACACGATTCTGTTCTCGTTGAAATTGAGTCAGTTTTACGGGATTTCTTAAACTTTATCATTGCCCTTATTACTAGCATCCATTGCAGCCGCCGCTGTGAGAAAACATTGCGTCTTGCTGCCTGCTGTTTCGAAATTGAGTTTTTCTGGGAATGACAGAGTGCTGCTTGTTGGATGCTGTAAGAAGAAGCAGGATCTCGTGCAGAACAAGAGATGACGGGTGCTATAGTGGTTATGTAGTCTTGGTCCCTTTAATGGTAGTATAAATGACACGGATGTCCGTAGGCTAATTATACCTGCAGACCAAGTTCAATAACAAGCTTTTCGCGTGGATCGCTCGCCGGGTACGGTACAAATATTTGGCGAGGGTCAGAAAGTATTCGACATAATGCCCGCAACTTCGACTAGTTCCATCTGTGGCAACGTACCTGACTTGGGGCGAATAAAGTGAATTATATTGCCCGTCGGCACCGCTGCAGTACATGCAGAAAAAAATACTTTTCTCCAGACGCCATCTCTGCAGATGCGTTATTAAGGGATAAGAAGAGCAAGGAGGTCTCCGCTTCTTTTGCTCCTTCGCTTTTCGGACAGAAGGTAAAGTAAGTACTTTCTTTAGCCCACTAGATGGTGTCCGGGGAAAAGTATTTTTCTCAGGTGCCGGAGAGTACAGACGGAAACCTCCCCGCTTATTCTTAAGCCCCAATAGTAGCGCACTAAACAGACCTCTGACAGTCAAGCTAGAGCGCACTTTACGAAGCGCGCTTTTAGAGCTCGCTGAAAGTCGACTAAAAGCGGACGTATTTAAGTCGTCCGAATTGAGCGGACTAAAAGAGGCCATTTTGAAGTAGTCTTCTGGGTTGACACGATTCTGTTCTCGTTGAAATTGAGTCAGTTTTACGGGATTTCTTAAACTTTATCATTGCCCTTATTACTAGCATCCATTGCAACCGCCGCTGTGAGAAAACATTGCGTCTTGCTGCCTGCTGTTTCGAAATTGAGTTTTTCTGGGAATGACAGAGTGCTGCTTGTTTGGATGCTCTAAGAAGAAGCAGGATCTCGTGCAGAACAAGAGATGACGGGTGCTATAGTGGTTATGTAGTCTTGGTCCCTTTAATGGTAGTATAAATGACACGGATGTCCGTAGGCTAATTATACCTGCAGACCAAGTTCAATAACAAGCTTTTCGCGTGGATCGCTCGCCGGGTACGGTACAAATATTTGGCGAGGGTCAGAGAGTATTCGACATAATGCCCGCAACTTCGATTAGTTCCATCTGTGGCAACGTACCTGACTTGGGGCGAATAAAGTGAATTATATTGCCCGTCGGCACCGCTGCAGTACATGGAGAAAAAAATACTTTTCTCCAGACGCCATCTCTGCAGATGCGTTATTAAGGGATAAGAAGAGCAAGGAGGTCTCCGCTTCTTTTGCTCCTTCGCTTTTCGGACAGAAGGTAAAGTAAGTACTTTCTTTAGCCCACTAGATGGTGTCCGGGGAAAAGTATTTTTCTCAGGTGCCGGAGAGTACAGACGGAAACCTCCCCGCTTATTCTTAAGCCCCAATAGTAGCGCACTAAACAGACCTCTGACAGTCAAGCTAGAGCGCACTTTACGAAGCGCGCTTTTAGAGCTCGCTGAAAGTCGACTAAAAGCGGACGTATTTAAGTCGTCCGAATTGAGCGGACTAAAAGAGGCCATTTTGAAGTAGTCTTCTGGGTTGACACGATTCTGTTCTCGTTGAAATTGAGTCAGTTTTACGGGATTTCTTAAACTTTATCATTGCCCTTATTACTAGCATCCATTGCAACCGCCGCTGTGAGAAAACATTGCGTCTTGCTGCCTGCTGTTTCGAAATTGAGTTTTTCTGGGAATGACAGAGTGCTGCTTGTTTGGATGCTCTAAGAAGAAGCAGGATCTCGTGCAGAACAAGAGATGACGGGTGCTATAGTGGTTATGTAGTCTTGGTCCCTTTAATGGTAGTATAAATGACACGGATGTCCGTAGGCTAATTATACCTGCAGACCAAGTTCAATAACAAGCTTTTCGCGTGGATCGCTCGCCGGGTACGGTACAAATATTTGGCGAGGGTCAGAGAGTATTCGACATAATGCCCGCAACTTCGATTAGTTCCATCTGTGGCAACGTACCTGACTTGGGGCGAATAAAGTGAATTATATTGCCCGTCGGCACCGCTGCAGTACATGGAGAAAAAAATACTTTTCTCCAGACGCCATCTCTGCAGATGCGTTATTAAGGGATAAGAAGAGCAAGGAGGTCTCCGCTTCTTTTGCTCCTTCGCTTTTCGGACAGAAGGTAAAGTAAGTACTTTCTTTAGCCCACTAGATGGTGTCCGGGGAAAAGTATTTTTCTCAGGTGCCGGAGAGTACAGACGGAAACCTCCCCGCTTATTCTTAAGCCCCAATAGTAGCGCACTAAACAGACCTCTGACAGTCAAGCTAGAGCGCACTTTACGAAGCGCGCTTTAAGAGCTCGCTGAAAGTCGACTAAAAGCGGACGTATTTAAGTCGTCCGAATTGAGCGGACTAAAAGAGGCCATTTTGAAGTAGTCTTCTGGGTTGACACGATTCTGTTCTCGTTGAAATTGAGTCAGTTTTACGGGATTTCTTAAACTTTATCATTGCCCTTATTACTAGCATCCATTGCAGCCGCCGCTGTGAGAAAACATTGCGTCTTGCTGCCTGCTGTTTCGAAATTGAGTTTTTCTGGGAATGACAGAGTGCTGCTTGTTGGATGCTGTAAGAAGAAGCAGGATCTCGTGCAGAACAAGAGATGACGGGTGCTATAGTGGTTATGTAGTCTTGGTCCCTTTAATGGTAGTATAAATGACACGGATGTCCGTAGGCTAATTATACCTGCAGACCAAGTTCAATAACAAGCTTTTCGCGTGGATCGCTCGCCGGGTACGGTACAAATATTTGGCGAGGGTCAGAAAGTATTCGACATAATGCCCGCAACTTCGACTAGTTCCATCTGTGGCAACGTACCTGACTTGGGGCGAATAAAGTGAATTATATTGCCCGTCGGCACCGCTGCAGTACATGCAGAAAAAAATACTTTTCTCCAGACGCCATCTCTGCAGATGCGTTATTAAGGGATAAGAAGAGCAAGGAGGTCTCCGCTTCTTTTGCTCCTTCGCTTTTCGGACAGAAGGTAAAGTAAGTACTTTCTTTAGCCCACTAGATGGTGTCCGGGGAAAAGTATTTTTCTCAGGTGCCGGAGAGTACAGACGGAAACCTCCCCGCTTATTCTTAAGCCCCAATAGTAGCGCACTAAACAGACCTCTGACAGTCAAGCTAGAGCGCACTTTACGAAGCGCGCTTTTAGAGCTCGCTGAAAGTCGACTAAAAGCGGACGTATTTAAGTCGTCCGAATTGAGCGGACTAAAAGAGGCCATTTTGAAGTAGTCTTCTGGGTTGACACGATTCTGTTCTCGTTGAAATTGAGTCAGTTTTACGGGATTTCTTAAACTTTATCATTGCCCTTATTACTAGCATCCATTGCAACCGCCGCTGTGAGAAAACATTGCGTCTTGCTGCCTGCTGTTTCGAAATTGAGTTTTTCTGGGAATGACAGAGTGCTGCTTGTTTGGATGCTCTAAGAAGAAGCAGGATCTCGTGCAGAACAAGAGATGACGGGTGCTATAGTGGTTATGTAGTCTTGGTCCCTTTAATGGTAGTATAAATGACACGGATGTCCGTAGGCTAATTATACCTGCAGACCAAGTTCAATAACAAGCTTTTCGCGTGGATCGCTCGCCGGGTACGGTACAAATATTTGGCGAGGGTCAGAGAGTATTCGACATAATGCCCGCAACTTCGATTAGTTCCATCTGTGGCAACGTACCTGACTTGGGGCGAATAAAGTGAATTATATTGCCCGTCGGCACCGCTGCAGTACATGGAGAAAAAAATACTTTTCTCCAGACGCCATCTCTGCAGATGCGTTATTAAGGGATAAGAAGAGCAAGGAGGTCTCCGCTTCTTTTGCTCCTTCGCTTTTCGGACAGAAGGTAAAGTAAGTACTTTCTTTAGCCCACTAGATGGTGTCCGGGGAAAAGTATTTTTCTCAGGTGCCGGAGAGTACAGACGGAAACCTCCCCGCTTATTCTTAAGCCCCAATAGTAGCGCACTAAACAGACCTCTGACAGTCAAGCTAGAGCGCACTTTACGAAGCGCGCTTTAAGAGCTCGCTGAAAGTCGACTAAAAGCGGACGTATTTAAGTCGTCCGAATTGAGCGGACTAAAAGAGGCCATTTTGAAGTAGTCTTCTGGGTTGACACGATTCTGTTCTCGTTGAAATTGAGTCAGTTTTACGGGATTTCTTAAACTTTATCATTGCCCTTATTACTAGCATCCATTGCAGCCGCCGCTGTGAGAAAACATTGCGTCTTGCTGCCTGCTGTTTCGAAATTGAGTTTTTCTGGGAATGACAGAGTGCTGCTTGTTGGATGCTGTAAGAAGAAGCAGGATCTCGTGCAGAACAAGAGATGACGGGTGCTATAGTGGTTATGTAGTCTTGGTCCCTTTAATGGTAGTATAAATGACACGGATGTCCGTAGGCTAATTATACCTGCAGACCAAGTTCAATAACAAGCTTTTCGCGTGGATCGCTCGCCGGGTACGGTACAAATATTTGGCGAGGGTCAGAAAGTATTCGACATAATGCCCGCAACTTCGACTAGTTCCATCTGTGGCAACGTACCTGACTTGGGGCGAATAAAGTGAATTATATTGCCCGTCGGCACCGCTGCAGTACATGCAGAAAAAAATACTTTTCTCCAGACGCCATCTCTGCAGATGCGTTATTAAGGGATAAGAAGAGCAAGGAGGTCTCCGCTTCTTTTGCTCCTTCGCTTTTCGGACAGAAGGTAAAGTAAGTACTTTCTTTAGCCCACTAGATGGTGTCCGGGGAAAAGTATTTTTCTCAGGTGCCGGAGAGTACAGACGGAAACCTCCCCGCTTATTCTTAAGCCCCAATAGTAGCGCACTAAACAGACCTCTGACAGTCAAGCTAGAGCGCACTTTACGAAGCGCGCTTTTAGAGCTCGCTGAAAGTCGACTAAAAGCGGACGTATTTAAGTCGTCCGAATTGAGCGGACTAAAAGAGGCCATTTTGAAGTAGTCTTCTGGGTTGACACGATTCTGTTCTCGTTGAAATTGAGTCAGTTTTACGGGATTTCTTAAACTTTATCATTGCCCTTATTACTAGCATCCATTGCAACCGCCGCTGTGAGAAAACATTGCGTCTTGCTGCCTGCTGTTTCGAAATTGAGTTTTTCTGGGAATGACAGAGTGCTGCTTGTTTGGATGCTCTAAGAAGAAGCAGGATCTCGTGCAGAACAAGAGATGACGGGTGCTATAGTGGTTATGTAGTCTTGGTCCCTTTAATGGTAGTATAAATGACACGGATGTCCGTAGGCTAATTATACCTGCAGACCAAGTTCAATAACAAGCTTTTCGCGTGGATCGCTCGCCGGGTACGGTACAAATATTTGGCGAGGGTCAGAGAGTATTCGACATAATGCCCGCAACTTCGATTAGTTCCATCTGTGGCAACGTACCTGACTTGGGGCGAATAAAGTGAATTATATTGCCCGTCGGCACCGCTGCAGTACATGGAGAAAAAAATACTTTTCTCCAGACGCCATCTCTGCAGATGCGTTATTAAGGGATAAGAAGAGCAAGGAGGTCTCCGCTTCTTTTGCTCCTTCGCTTTTCGGACAGAAGGTAAAGTAAGTACTTTCTTTAGCCCACTAGATGGTGTCCGGGGAAAAGTATTTTTCTCAGGTGCCGGAGAGTACAGACGGAAACCTCCCCGCTTATTCTTAAGCCCCAATAGTAGCGCACTAAACAGACCTCTGACAGTCAAGCTAGAGCGCACTTTACGAAGCGCGCTTTAAGAGCTCGCTGAAAGTCGACTAAAAGCGGACGTATTTAAGTCGTCCGAATTGAGCGGACTAAAAGAGGCCATTTTGAAGTAGTCTTCTGGGTTGACACGATTCTGTTCTCGTTGAAATTGAGTCAGTTTTACGGGATTTCTTAAACTTTATCATTGCCCTTATTACTAGCATCCATTGCAGCCGCCGCTGTGAGAAAACATTGCGTCTTGCTGCCTGCTGTTTCGAAATTGAGTTTTTCTGGGAATGACAGAGTGCTGCTTGTTGGATGCTGTAAGAAGAAGCAGGATCTCGTGCAGAACAAGAGATGACGGGTGCTATAGTGGTTATGTAGTCTTGGTCCCTTTAATGGTAGTATAAATGACACGGATGTCCGTAGGCTAATTATACCTGCAGACCAAGTTCAATAACAAGCTTTTCGCGTGGATCGCTCGCCGGGTACGGTACAAATATTTGGCGAGGGTCAGAAAGTATTCGACATAATGCCCGCAACTTCGACTAGTTCCATCTGTGGCAACGTACCTGACTTGGGGCGAATAAAGTGAATTATATTGCCCGTCGGCACCGCTGCAGTACATGCAGAAAAAAATACTTTTCTCCAGACGCCATCTCTGCAGATGCGTTATTAAGGGATAAGAAGAGCAAGGAGGTCTCCGCTTCTTTTGCTCCTTCGCTTTTCGGACAGAAGGTAAAGTAAGTACTTTCTTTAGCCCACTAGATGGTGTCCGGGGAAAAGTATTTTTCTCAGGTGCCGGAGAGTACAGACGGAAACCTCCCCGCTTATTCTTAAGCCCCAATAGTAGCGCACTAAACAGACCTCTGACAGTCAAGCTAGAGCGCACTTTACGAAGCGCGCTTTTAGAGCTCGCTGAAAGTCGACTAAAAGCGGACGTATTTAAGTCGTCCGAATTGAGCGGACTAAAAGAGGCCATTTTGAAGTAGTCTTCTGGGTTGACACGATTCTGTTCTCGTTGAAATTGAGTCAGTTTTACGGGATTTCTTAAACTTTATCATTGCCCTTATTACTAGCATCCATTGCAACCGCCGCTGTGAGAAAACATTGCGTCTTGCTGCCTGCTGTTTCGAAATTGAGTTTTTCTGGGAATGACAGAGTGCTGCTTGTTTGGATGCTCTAAGAAGAAGCAGGATCTCGTGCAGAACAAGAGATGACGGGTGCTATAGTGGTTATGTAGTCTTGGTCCCTTTAATGGTAGTATAAATGACACGGATGTCCGTAGGCTAATTATACCTGCAGACCAAGTTCAATAACAAGCTTTTCGCGTGGATCGCTCGCCGGGTACGGTACAAATATTTGGCGAGGGTCAGAGAGTATTCGACATAATGCCCGCAACTTCGATTAGTTCCATCTGTGGCAACGTACCTGACTTGGGGCGAATAAAGTGAATTATATTGCCCGTCGGCACCGCTGCAGTACATGGAGAAAAAAATACTTTTCTCCAGACGCCATCTCTGCAGATGCGTTATTAAGGGATAAGAAGAGCAAGGAGGTCTCCGCTTCTTTTGCTCCTTCGCTTTTCGGACAGAAGGTAAAGTAAGTACTTTCTTTAGCCCACTAGATGGTGTCCGGGGAAAAGTATTTTTCTCAGGTGCCGGAGAGTACAGACGGAAACCTCCCCGCTTATTCTTAAGCCCCAATAGTAGCGCACTAAACAGACCTCTGACAGTCAAGCTAGAGCGCACTTTACGAAGCGCGCTTTAAGAGCTCGCTGAAAGTCGACTAAAAGCGGACGTATTTAAGTCGTCCGAATTGAGCGGACTAAAAGAGGCCATTTTGAAGTAGTCTTCTGGGTTGACACGATTCTGTTCTCGTTGAAATTGAGTCAGTTTTACGGGATTTCTTAAACTTTATCATTGCCCTTATTACTAGCATCCATTGCAGCCGCCGCTGTGAGAAAACATTGCGTCTTGCTGCCTGCTGTTTCGAAATTGAGTTTTTCTGGGAATGACAGAGTGCTGCTTGTTGGATGCTGTAAGAAGAAGCAGGATCTCGTGCAGAACAAGAGATGACGGGTGCTATAGTGGTTATGTAGTCTTGGTCCCTTTAATGGTAGTATAAATGACACGGATGTCCGTAGGCTAATTATACCTGCAGACCAAGTTCAATAACAAGCTTTTCGCGTGGATCGCTCGCCGGGTACGGTACAAATATTTGGCGAGGGTCAGAAAGTATTCGACATAATGCCCGCAACTTCGACTAGTTCCATCTGTGGCAACGTACCTGACTTGGGGCGAATAAAGTGAATTATATTGCCCGTCGGCACCGCTGCAGTACATGCAGAAAAAAATACTTTTCTCCAGACGCCATCTCTGCAGATGCGTTATTAAGGGATAAGAAGAGCAAGGAGGTCTCCGCTTCTTTTGCTCCTTCGCTTTTCGGACAGAAGGTAAAGTAAGTACTTTCTTTAGCCCACTAGATGGTGTCCGGGGAAAAGTATTTTTCTCAGGTGCCGGAGAGTACAGACGGAAACCTCCCCGCTTATTCTTAAGCCCCAATAGTAGCGCACTAAACAGACCTCTGACAGTCAAGCTAGAGCGCACTTTACGAAGCGCGCTTTTAGAGCTCGCTGAAAGTCGACTAAAAGCGGACGTATTTAAGTCGTCCGAATTGAGCGGACTAAAAGAGGCCATTTTGAAGTAGTCTTCTGGGTTGACACGATTCTGTTCTCGTTGAAATTGAGTCAGTTTTACGGGATTTCTTAAACTTTATCATTGCCCTTATTACTAGCATCCATTGCAACCGCCGCTGTGAGAAAACATTGCGTCTTGCTGCCTGCTGTTTCGAAATTGAGTTTTTCTGGGAATGACAGAGTGCTGCTTGTTGGATGCTGTAAGAAGAAGCAGGATCTCGTGCAGAACAAGAGATGACGGGTGCTATAGTGGTTATGTAGTCTTGGTCCCTTTAATGGTAGTATAAATGACACGGATGTCCGTAGGCTAATTATACCTGCAGACCAAGTTCAATAACAAGCTTTTCGCGTGGATCGCTCGCCGGGTACGGTACAAATATTTGGCGAGGGTCAGAAAGTATTCGACATAATGCCCGCAACTTCGACTAGTTCCATCTGTGGCAACGTACCTGACTTGGGGCGAATAAAGTGAATTATATTGCCCGTCGGCACCGCTGCAGTACATGGAGAAAAAAATACTTTTCTCCAGACGCCATCTCTGCAGATGCGTTATTAAGGGATAAGAAGAGCAAGGAGGTCTCCGCTTCTTTTGCTCCTTCGCTTTTCGGACAGAAGGTAAAGTAAGTACTTTCTTTAGCCCACTAGATGGTGTCCGGGGAAAAGTATTTTTCTCAGGTGCCGGAGAGTACAGACGGAAACCTCCCCGCTTATTCTTAAGCCCCAATAGTAGCGCACTAAACAGACCTCTGACAGTCAAGCTAGAGCGCACTTTACGAAGCGCGCTTTTAGAGCTCGCTGAAAGTCGACTAAAAGCGGACGTATTTAAGTCGTCCGAATTGAGCGGACTAAAAGAGGCCATTTTGAAGTAGTCTTCTGGGTTGACACGATTCTGTTCTCGTTGAAATTGAGTCAGTTTTACGGGATTTCTTAAACTTTATCATTGCCCTTATTACTAGCATCCATTGCAACCGCCGCTGTGAGAAAACATTGCGTCTTGCTGCCTGCTGTTTCGAAATTGAGTTTTTCTGGGAATGACAGAGTGCTGCTTGTTGGATGCTGTAAGAAGAAGCAGGATCTCGTGCAGAACAAGAGATGACGGGTGCTATAGTGGTTATGTAGTCTTGGTCCCTTTAATGGTAGTATAAATGACACGGATGTCCGTAGGCTAATTATACCTGCAGACCAAGTTCAATAACAAGCTTTTCGCGTGGATCGCTCGCCGGGTACGGTACAAATATTTGGCGAGGGTCAGAAAGTATTCGACATAATGCCCGCAACTTCGACTAGTTCCATCTGTGGCAACGTACCTGACTTGGGGCGAATAAAGTGAATTATATTGCCCGTCGGCACCGCTGCAGTACATGGAGAAAAAAATACTTTTCTCCAGACGCCATCTCTGCAGATGCGTTATTAAGGGATAAGAAGAGCAAGGAGGTCTCCGCTTCTTTTGCTCCTTCGCTTTTCGGACAGAAGGTAAAGTAAGTACTTTCTTTAGCCCACTAGATGGTGTCCGGGGAAAAGTATTTTTCTCAGGTGCCGGAGAGTACAGACGGAAACCTCCCCGCTTATTCTTAAGCCCCAATAGTAGCGCACTAAACAGACCTCTGACAGTCAAGCTAGAGCGCACTTTACGAAGCGCGCTTTTAGAGCTCGCTGAAAGTCGACTAAAAGCGGACGTATTTAAGTCGTCCGAATTGAGCGGACTATAAGAGGCCATTTTGAAGTAGTCTTCTGGGTTGACACGATTCTGTTCTCGTTGAAATTGAGTCAGTTTTACGGGATTTCTTAAACTTTATCATTGCCCTTATTACTAGCATCCATTGCAACCGCCGCTGTGAGAAAACATTGCGTCTTGCTGCCTGCTGTTTCGAAATTGAGTTTTTCTGGGAATGACAGAGTGCTGCTTGTTGGATGCTGTAAGAAGAAGCAGGATCTCGTGCAGAACAAGAGATGACGGGTGCTATAGTGGTTATGTAGTCTTGGTCCCTTTAATGGTAGTATAAATGACACGGATGTCCGTAGGCTAATTATACCTGCAGACCAAGTTCAATAACAAGCTTTTCGCGTGGATCGCTCGCCGGATACGGTACAAATATTTGGCGAGGGTCAGAAAGTATTCGACATAATGCCCGCAACTTCGACTAGTTCCATCTGTGGCAACGTACCTGACTTGGGGCGAATAAAGTGAATTATATTGCCCGTCGGCACCGCTGCAGTACATGGAGAAAAAAATACTTTTCTCCAGACGCCAGCTCTGCAGATGCGTTATTAAGGGATAAGAAGAGCAAGGAGGTCTCCGCTTCTTTTGCTCCTTCGCTTTTCGGACAGAAGGTAAAGTAAGTACTTTCTTTAGCCCACTAGATGGTGTCCGGGGAAAAGTATTTTTCTCAGGTGCCGGAGAGTACAGACGGAAACCTCCCCGCTTATTCTTAAGCCCCAATAGTAGCGCACTAAACAGACCTCTGACAGTCAAGCTAGAGCGCACTTTACGAAGCGCGCTTTTAGAGCTCGCTGAAAGTCGACTAAAAGCGGACGTATTTAAGTCGTCCGAATTGAGCGGACTAAAAGAGGCCATTTTGAAGTAGTCTTCTGGGTTGACACGATTCTGTTCTCGTTGAAATTGAGTCAGTTTTACGGGATTTCTTAAACTTTATCATTGCCCTTATTACTAGCATCCATTGCAACCGCCGCTGTGAGAAAACATTGCGTCTTGCTGCCTGCTGTTTCGAAATTGAGTTTTTCTGGGAATGACAGAGTGCTGCTTGTTTGGATGCTCTAAGAAGAAGCAGGATCTCGTGCAGAACAAGAGATGACGGGTGCTATAGTGGTTATGTAGTCTTGGTCCCTTTAATGGTAGTATAAATGACACGGATGTCCGTAGGCTAATTATACCTGCAGACCAAGTTCAATAACAAGCTTTTCGCGTGGATCGCTCGCCGGGTACGGTACAAATATTTGGCGAGGGTCAGAGAGTATTCGACATAATGCCCGCAACTTCGATTAGTTCCATCTGTGGCAACGTACCTGACTTGGGGCGAATAAAGTGAATTATATTGCCCGTCGGCACCGCTGCAGTACATGGAGAAAAAAATACTTTTCTCCAGACGCCATCTCTGCAGATGCGTTATTAAGGGATAAGAAGAGCAAGGAGGTCTCCGCTTCTTTTGCTCCTTCGCTTTTCGGACAGAAGGTAAAGTAAGTACTTTCTTTAGCCCACTAGATGGTGTCCGGGGAAAAGTATTTTTCTCAGGTGCCGGAGAGTACAGACGGAAACCTCCCCGCTTATTCTTAAGCCCCAATAGTAGCGCACTAAACAGACCTCTGACAGTCAAGCTAGAGCGCACTTTACGAAGCGCGCTTTAAGAGCTCGCTGAAAGTCGACTAAAAGCGGACGTATTTAAGTCGTCCGAATTGAGCGGACTAAAAGAGGCCATTTTGAAGTAGTCTTCTGGGTTGACACGATTCTGTTCTCGTTGAAATTGAGTCAGTTTTACGGGATTTCTTAAACTTTATCATTGCCCTTATTACTAGCATCCATTGCAGCCGCCGCTGTGAGAAAACATTGCGTCTTGCTGCCTGCTGTTTCGAAATTGAGTTTTTCTGGGAATGACAGAGTGCTGCTTGTTGGATGCTGTAAGAAGAAGCAGGATCTCGTGCAGAACAAGAGATGACGGGTGCTATAGTGGTTATGTAGTCTTGGTCCCTTTAATGGTAGTATAAATGACACGGATGTCCGTAGGCTAATTATACCTGCAGACCAAGTTCAATAACAAGCTTTTCGCGTGGATCGCTCGCCGGGTACGGTACAAATATTTGGCGAGGGTCAGAAAGTATTCGACATAATGCCCGCAACTTCGACTAGTTCCATCTGTGGCAACGTACCTGACTTGGGGCGAATAAAGTGAATTATATTGCCCGTCGGCACCGCTGCAGTACATGCAGAAAAAAATACTTTTCTCCAGACGCCATCTCTGCAGATGCGTTATTAAGGGATAAGAAGAGCAAGGAGGTCTCCGCTTCTTTTGCTCCTTCGCTTTTCGGACAGAAGGTAAAGTAAGTACTTTCTTTAGCCCACTAGATGGTGTCCGGGGAAAAGTATTTTTCTCAGGTGCCGGAGAGTACAGACGGAAACCTCCCCGCTTATTCTTAAGCCCCAATAGTAGCGCACTAAACAGACCTCTGACAGTCAAGCTAGAGCGCACTTTACGAAGCGCGCTTTTAGAGCTCGCTGAAAGTCGACTAAAAGCGGACGTATTTAAGTCGTCCGAATTGAGCGGACTAAAAGAGGCCATTTTGAAGTAGTCTTCTGGGTTGACACGATTCTGTTCTCGTTGAAATTGAGTCAGTTTTACGGGATTTCTTAAACTTTATCATTGCCCTTATTACTAGCATCCATTGCAACCGCCGCTGTGAGAAAACATTGCGTCTTGCTGCCTGCTGTTTCGAAATTGAGTTTTTCTGGGAATGACAGAGTGCTGCTTGTTGGATGCTGTAAGAAGAAGCAGGATCTCGTGCAGAACAAGAGATGACGGGTGCTATAGTGGTTATGTAGTCTTGGTCCCTTTAATGGTAGTATAAATGACACGGATGTCCGTAGGCTAATTATACCTGCAGACCAAGTTCAATAACAAGCTTTTCGCGTGGATCGCTCGCCGGGTACGGTACAAATATTTGGCGAGGGTCAGAAAGTATTCGACATAATGCCCGCAACTTCGACTAGTTCCATCTGTGGCAACGTACCTGACTTGGGGCGAATAAAGTGAATTATATTGCCCGTCGGCACCGCTGCAGTACATGGAGAAAAAAATACTTTTCTCCAGACGCCATCTCTGCAGATGCGTTATTAAGGGATAAGAAGAGCAAGGAGGTCTCCGCTTCTTTTGCTCCTTCGCTTTTCGGACAGAAGGTAAAGTAAGTACTTTCTTTAGCCCACTAGATGGTGTCCGGGGAAAAGTATTTTTCTCAGGTGCCGGAGAGTACAGACGGAAACCTCCCCGCTTATTCTTAAGCCCCAATAGTAGCGCACTAAACAGACCTCTGACAGTCAAGCTAGAGCGCACTTTACGAAGCGCGCTTTTAGAGCTCGCTGAAAGTCGACTAAAAGCGGACGTATTTAAGTCGTCCGAATTGAGCGGACTAAAAGAGGCCATTTTGAAGTAGTCTTCTGGGTTGACACGATTCTGTTCTCGTTGAAATTGAGTCAGTTTTACGGGATTTCTTAAACTTTATCATTGCCCTTATTACTAGCATCCATTGCAACCGCCGCTGTGAGAAAACATTGCGTCTTGCTGCCTGCTGTTTCGAAATTGAGTTTTTCTGGGAATGACAGAGTGCTGCTTGTTGGATGCTGTAAGAAGAAGCAGGATCTCGTGCAGAACAAGAGATGACGGGTGCTATAGTGGTTATGTAGTCTTGGTCCCTTTAATGGTAGTATAAATGACACGGATGTCCGTAGGCTAATTATACCTGCAGACCAAGTTCAATAACAAGCTTTTCGCGTGGATCGCTCGCCGGGTACGGTACAAATATTTGGCGAGGGTCAGAAAGTATTCGACATAATGCCCGCAACTTCGACTAGTTCCATCTGTGGCAACGTACCTGACTTGGGGCGAATAAAGTGAATTATATTGCCCGTCGGCACCGCTGCAGTACATGGAGAAAAAAATACTTTTCTCCAGACGCCAGCTCTGCAGATGCGTTATTAAGGGATAAGAAGAGCAAGGAGGTCTCCGCTTCTTTTGCTCCTTCGCTTTTCGGACAGAAGGTAAAGTAAGTACTTTCTTTAGCCCACTAGATGGTGTCCGGGGAAAAGTATTTTTCTCAGGTGCCGGAGAGTACAGACGGAAACCTCCCCGCTTATTCTTAAGCCCCAATAGTAGCGCACTAAACAGACCTCTGACAGTCAAGCTAGAGCGCACTTTACGAAGCGCGCTTTTAGAGCTCGCTGAAAGTCGACTAAAAGCGGACGTATTTAAGTCGTCCGAATTGAGCGGACTAAAAGAGGCCATTTTGAAGTAGTCTTCTGGGTTGACACGATTCTGTTCTCGTTGAAATTGAGTCAGTTTTACGGGATTTCTTAAACTTTATCATTGCCCTTATTACTAGCATCCATTGCAACCGCCGCTGTGAGAAAACATTGCGTCTTGCTGCCTGCTGTTTCGAAATTGAGTTTTTCTGGGAATGACAGAGTGCTGCTTGTTTGGATGCTCTAAGAAGAAGCAGGATCTCGTGCAGAACAAGAGATGACGGGTGCTATAGTGGTTATGTAGTCTTGGTCCCTTTAATGGTAGTATAAATGACACGGATGTCCGTAGGCTAATTATACCTGCAGACCAAGTTCAATAACAAGCTTTTCGCGTGGATCGCTCGCCGGGTACGGTACAAATATTTGGCGAGGGTCAGAGAGTATTCGACATAATGCCCGCAACTTCGATTAGTTCCATCTGTGGCAACGTACCTGACTTGGGGCGAATAAAGTGAATTATATTGCCCGTCGGCACCGCTGCAGTACATGGAGAAAAAAATACTTTTCTCCAGACGCCATCTCTGCAGATGCGTTATTAAGGGATAAGAAGAGCAAGGAGGTCTCCGCTTCTTTTGCTCCTTCGCTTTTCGGACAGAAGGTAAAGTAAGTACTTTCTTTAGCCCACTAGATGGTGTCCGGGGAAAAGTATTTTTCTCAGGTGCCGGAGAGTACAGACGGAAACCTCCCCGCTTATTCTTAAGCCCCAATAGTAGCGCACTAAACAGACCTCTGACAGTCAAGCTAGAGCGCACTTTACGAAGCGCGCTTTAAGAGCTCGCTGAAAGTCGACTAAAAGCGGACGTATTTAAGTCGTCCGAATTGAGCGGACTAAAAGAGGCCATTTTGAAGTAGTCTTCTGGGTTGACACGATTCTGTTCTCGTTGAAATTGAGTCAGTTTTACGGGATTTCTTAAACTTTATCATTGCCCTTATTACTAGCATCCATTGCAGCCGCCGCTGTGAGAAAACATTGCGTCTTGCTGCCTGCTGTTTCGAAATTGAGTTTTTCTGGGAATGACAGAGTGCTGCTTGTTGGATGCTGTAAGAAGAAGCAGGATCTCGTGCAGAACAAGAGATGACGGGTGCTATAGTGGTTATGTAGTCTTGGTCCCTTTAATGGTAGTATAAATGACACGGATGTCCGTAGGCTAATTATACCTGCAGACCAAGTTCAATAACAAGCTTTTCGCGTGGATCGCTCGCCGGGTACGGTACAAATATTTGGCGAGGGTCAGAAAGTATTCGACATAATGCCCGCAACTTCGACTAGTTCCATCTGTGGCAACGTACCTGACTTGGGGCGAATAAAGTGAATTATATTGCCCGTCGGCACCGCTGCAGTACATGCAGAAAAAAATACTTTTCTCCAGACGCCATCTCTGCAGATGCGTTATTAAGGGATAAGAAGAGCAAGGAGGTCTCCGCTTCTTTTGCTCCTTCGCTTTTCGGACAGAAGGTAAAGTAAGTACTTTCTTTAGCCCACTAGATGGTGTCCGGGGAAAAGTATTTTTCTCAGGTGCCGGAGAGTACAGACGGAAACCTCCCCGCTTATTCTTAAGCCCCAATAGTAGCGCACTAAACAGACCTCTGACAGTCAAGCTAGAGCGCACTTTACGAAGCGCGCTTTTAGAGCTCGCTGAAAGTCGACTAAAAGCGGACGTATTTAAGTCGTCCGAATTGAGCGGACTAAAAGAGGCCATTTTGAAGTAGTCTTCTGGGTTGACACGATTCTGTTCTCGTTGAAATTGAGTCAGTTTTACGGGATTTCTTAAACTTTATCATTGCCCTTATTACTAGCATCCATTGCAACCGCCGCTGTGAGAAAACATTGCGTCTTGCTGCCTGCTGTTTCGAAATTGAGTTTTTCTGGGAATGACAGAGTGCTGCTTGTTTGGATGCTCTAAGAAGAAGCAGGATCTCGTGCAGAACAAGAGATGACGGGTGCTATAGTGGTTATGTAGTCTTGGTCCCTTTAATGGTAGTATAAATGACACGGATGTCCGTAGGCTAATTATACCTGCAGACCAAGTTCAATAACAAGCTTTTCGCGTGGATCGCTCGCCGGGTACGGTACAAATATTTGGCGAGGGTCAGAAAGTATTCGACATAATGCCCGCAACTTCGACTAGTTCCATCTGTGGCAACGTACCTGACTTGGGGCGAATAAAGTGAATTATATTGCCCGTCGGCACCGCTGCAGTACATGGAGAAAAAAATACTTTTCTCCAGACGCCATCTCTGCAGATGCGTTATTAAGGGATAAGAAGAGCAAGGAGGTCTCCGCTTCTTTTGCTCCTTCGCTTTTCGGACAGAAGGTAAAGTAAGTACTTTCTTTAGCCCACTAGATGGTGTCCGGGGAAAAGTATTTTTCTCAGGTGCCGGAGAGTACAGACGGAAACCTCCCCGCTTATTCTTAAGCCCCAATAGTAGCGCACTAAACAGACCTCTGACAGTCAAGCTAGAGCGCACTTTACGAAGCGCGCTTTTAGAGCTCGCTGAAAGTCGACTAAAAGCGGACGTATTTAAGTCGTCCGAATTGAGCGGACTAAAAGAGGCCATTTTGAAGTAGTCTTCTGGGTTGACACGATTCTGTTCTCGTTGAAATTGAGTCAGTTTTACGGGATTTCTTAAACTTTATCATTGCCCTTATTACTAGCATCCATTGCAACCGCCGCTGTGAGAAAACATTGCGTCTTGCTGCCTGCTGTTTCGAAATTGAGTTTTTCTGGGAATGACAGAGTGCTGCTTGTTGGATGCTGTAAGAAGAAGCAGGATCTCGTGCAGAACAAGAGATGACGGGTGCTATAGTGGTTATGTAGTCTTGGTCCCTTTAATGGTAGTATAAATGACACGGATGTCCGTAGGCTAATTATACCTGCAGACCAAGTTCAATAACAAGCTTTTCGCGTGGATCGCTCGCCGGGTACGGTACAAATATTTGGCGAGGGTCAGAAAGTATTCGACATAATGCCCGCAACTTCGACTAGTTCCATCTGTGGCAACGTACCTGACTTGGGGCGAATAAAGTGAATTATATTGCCCGTCGGCACCGCTGCAGTACATGCAGAAAAAAATACTTTTCTCCAGACGCCAGCTCTGCAGATGCGTTATTAAGGGATAAGAAGAGCAAGGAGGTCTCCGCTTCTTTTGCTCCTTCGCTTTTCGGACAGAAGGTAAAGTAAGTACTTTCTTTAGCCCACTAGATGGTGTCCGGGGAAAAGTATTTTTCTCAGGTGCCGGAGAGTACAGACGGAAACCTCCCCGCTTATTCTTAAGCCCCAATAGTAGCGCACTAAACAGACCTCTGACAGTCAAGCTAGAGCGCACTTTACGAAGCGCGCTTTTAGAGCTCGCTGAAAGTCGACTAAAAGCGGACGTATTTAAGTCGTCCGAATTGAGCGGACTAAAAGAGGCCATTTTGAAGTAGTCTTCTGGGTTGACACGATTCTGTTCTCGTTGAAATTGAGTCAGTTTTACGGGATTTCTTAAACTTTATCATTGCCCTTATTACTAGCATCCATTGCAGCCGCCGCTGTGAGAAAACATTGCGTCTTGCTGCCTGCTGTTTCGAAATTGAGTTTTTCTGGGAATGACAGAGTGCTGCTTGTTGGATGCTGTAAGAAGAAGCAGGATCTCGTGCAGAACAAGAGATGACGGGTGCTATAGTGGTTATGTAGTCTTGGTCCCTTTAATGGTAGTATAAATGACACGGATGTCCGTAGGCTAATTATACCTGCAGACCAAGTTCAATAACAAGCTTTTCGCGTGGATCGCTCGCCGGGTACGGTACAAATATTTGGCGAGGGTCAGAAAGTATTCGACATAATGCCCGCAACTTCGACTAGTTCCATCTGTGGCAACGTACCTGACTTGGGGCGAATAAAGTGAATTATATTGCCCGTCGGCACCGCTGCAGTACATGCAGAAAAAAATACTTTTCTCCAGACGCCAGCTCTGCAGATGCGTTATTAAGGGATAAGAAGAGCAAGGAGGTCTCCGCTTCTTTTGCTCCTTCGCTTTTCGGACAGAAGGTAAAGTAAGTACTTTCTTTAGCCCACTAGATGGTGTCCGGGGAAAAGTATTTTTCTCAGGTGCCGGAGAGTACAGACGGAAACCTCCCCGCTTATTCTTAAGCCCCAATAGTAGCGCACTAAACAGACCTCTGACAGTCAAGCTAGAGCGCACTTTACGAAGCGCGCTTTTAGAGCTCGCTGAAAGTCGACTAAAAGCGGACGTATTTAAGTCGTCCGAATTGAGCGGACTAAAAGAGGCCATTTTGAAGTAGTCTTCTGGGTTGACACGATTCTGTTCTCGTTGAAATTGAGTCAGTTTTACGGGATTTCTTAAACTTTATCATTGCCCTTATTACTAGCATCCATTGCAGCCGCCGCTGTGAGAAAACATTGCGTCTTGCTGCCTGCTGTTTCGAAATTGAGTTTTTCTGGGAATGACAGAGTGCTGCTTGTTGGATGCTGTAAGAAGAAGCAGGATCTCGTGCAGAACAAGAGATGACGGGTGCTATAGTGGTTATGTAGTCTTGGTCCCTTTAATGGTAGTATAAATGACACGGATGTCCGTAGGCTAATTATACCTGCAGACCAAGTTCAATAACAAGCTTTTCGCGTGGATCGCTCGCCGGGTACGGTACAAATATTTGGCGAGGGTCAGAAAGTATTCGACATAATGCCCGCAACTTCGACTAGTTCCATCTGTGGCAACGTACCTGACTTGGGGCGAATAAAGTGAATTATATTGCCCGTCGGCACCGCTGCAGTACATGCAGAAAAAAATACTTTTCTCCAGACGCCATCTCTGCAGATGCGTTATTAAGGGATAAGAAGAGCAAGGAGGTCTCCGCTTCTTTTGCTCCTTCGCTTTTCGGACAGAAGGTAAAGTAAGTACTTTCTTTAGCCCACTAGATGGTGTCCGGGGAAAAGTATTTTTCTCAGGTGCCGGAGAGTACAGACGGAAACCTCCCCGCTTATTCTTAAGCCCCAATAGTAGCGCACTAAACAGACCTCTGACAGTCAAGCTAGAGCGCACTTTACGAAGCGCGCTTTTAGAGCTCGCTGAAAGTCGACTAAAAGCGGACGTATTTAAGTCGTCCGAATTGAGCGGACTAAAAGAGGCCATTTTGAAGTAGTCTTCTGGGTTGACACGATTCTGTTCTCGTTGAAATTGAGTCAGTTTTACGGGATTTCTTAAACTTTATCATTGCCCTTATTACTAGCATCCATTGCAACCGCCGCTGTGAGAAAACATTGCGTCTTGCTGCCTGCTGTTTCGAAATTGAGTTTTTCTGGGAATGACAGAGTGCTGCTTGTTGGATGCTGTAAGAAGAAGCAGGATCTCGTGCAGAACAAGAGATGACGGGTGCTATAGTGGTTATGTAGTCTTGGTCCCTTTAATGGTAGTATAAATGACACGGATGTCCGTAGGCTAATTATACCTGCAGACCAAGTTCAATAACAAGCTTTTCGCGTGGATCGCTCGCCGGGTACGGTACAAATATTTGGCGAGGGTCAGAAAGTATTCGACATAATGCCCGCAACTTCGACTAGTTCCATCTGTGGCAACGTACCTGACTTGGGGCGAATAAAGTGAATTATATTGCCCGTCGGCACCGCTGCAGTACATGGAGAAAAAAATACTTTTCTCCAGACGCCAGCTCTGCAGATGCGTTATTAAGGGATAAGAAGAGCAAGGAGGTCTCCGCTTCTTTTGCTCCTTCGCTTTTCGGACAGAAGGTAAAGTAAGTACTTTCTTTAGCCCACTAGATGGTGTCCGGGGAAAAGTATTTTTCTCAGGTGCCGGAGAGTACAGACGGAAACCTCCCCGCTTATTCTTAAGCCCCAATAGTAGCGCACTAAACAGACCTCTGACAGTCAAGCTAGAGCGCACTTTACGAAGCGCGCTTTAAGAGCTCGCTGAAAGTCGACTAAAAGCGGACGTATTTAAGTCGTCCGAATTGAGCGGACTAAAAGAGGCCATTTTGAAGTAGTCTTCTGGGTTGACACGATTCTGTTCTCGTTGAAATTGAGTCAGTTTTACGGGATTTCTTAAACTTTATCATTGCCCTTATTACTAGCATCCATTGCAACCGCCGCTGTGAGAAAACATTGCGTCTTGCTGCCTGCTGTTTCGAAATTGAGTTTTTCTGGGAATGACAGAGTGCTGCTTGTTTGGATGCTCTAAGAAGAAGCAGGATCTCGTGCAGAACAAGAGATGACGGGTGCTATAGTGGTTATGTAGTCTTGGTCCCTTTAATGGTAGTATAAATGACACGGATGTCCGTAGGCTAATTATACCTGCAGACCAAGTTCAATAACAAGCTTTTCGCGTGGATCGCTCGCCGGGTACGGTACAAATATTTGGCGAGGGTCAGAAAGTATTCGACATAATGCCCGCAACTTCGACTAGTTCCATCTGTGGCAACGTACCTGACTTGGGGCGAATAAAGTGAATTATATTGCCCGTCGGCACCGCTGCAGTACATGCAGAAAAAAATACTTTTCTCCAGACGCCAGCTCTGCAGATGCGTTATTAAGGGATAAGAAGAGCAAGGAGGTCTCCGCTTCTTTTGCTCCTTCGCTTTTCGGACAGAAGGTAAAGTAAGTACTTTCTTTAGCCCACTAGATGGTGTCCGGGGAAAAGTATTTTTCTCAGGTGCCGGAGAGTACAGACGGAAACCTCCCCGCTTATTCTTAAGCCCCAATAGTAGCGCACTAAACAGACCTCTGACAGTCAAGCTAGAGCGCACTTTACGAAGCGCGCTTTTAGAGCTCGCTGAAAGTCGACTAAAAGCGGACGTATTTAAGTCGTCCGAATTGAGCGGACTAAAAGAGGCCATTTTGAAGTAGTCTTCTGGGTTGACACGATTCTGTTCTCGTTGAAATTGAGTCAGTTTTACGGGATTTCTTAAACTTTATCATTGCCCTTATTACTAGCATCCATTGCAGCCGCCGCTGTGAGAAAACATTGCGTCTTGCTGCCTGCTGTTTCGAAATTGAGTTTTTCTGGGAATGACAGAGTGCTGCTTGTTGGATGCTGTAAGAAGAAGCAGGATCTCGTGCAGAACAAGAGATGACGGGTGCTATAGTGGTTATGTAGTCTTGGTCCCTTTAATGGTAGTATAAATGACACGGATGTCCGTAGGCTAATTATACCTGCAGACCAAGTTCAATAACAAGCTTTTCGCGTGGATCGCTCGCCGGGTACGGTACAAATATTAGGCGAGGGTCAGAAAGTATTCGACATAATGCCCGCAACTTCGACTAGTTCCATCTGTGGCAACGTACCTGACTTGGGGCGAATAAAGTGAATTATATTGCCCGTCGGCACCGCTGCAGTACATGGAGAAAAAAATACTTTTCTCCAGACGCCAGCTCTGCAGATGCGTTATTAAGGGATAAGAAGAGCAAGGAGGTCTCCGCTTCTTTTGCTCCTTCGCTTTTCGGACAGAAGGTAAAGTAAGTACTTTCTTTAGCCCACTAGATGGTGTCCGGGGAAAAGTATTTTTCTCAGGTGCCGGAGAGTACAGACGGAAACCTCCCCGCTTATTCTTAAGCCCCAATAGTAGCGCACTAAACAGACCTCTGACAGTCAAGCTAGAGCGCACTTTACGAAGCGCGCTTTTAGAGCTCGCTGAAAGTCGACTAAAAGCGGACGTATTTAAGTCGTCCGAATTGAGCGGACTAAAAGAGGCCATTTTGAAGTAGTCTTCTGGGTTGACACGATTCTGTTCTCGTTGAAATTGAGTCAGTTTTACGGGATTTCTTAAACTTTATCATTGCCCTTATTACTAGCATCCATTGCAACCGCCGCTGTGAGAAAACATTGCGTCTTGCTGCCTGCTGTTTCGAAATTGAGTTTTTCTGGGAATGACAGAGTGCTGCTTGTTTGGATGCTCTAAGAAGAAGCAGGATCTCGTGCAGAACAAGAGATGACGGGTGCTATAGTGGTTATGTAGTCTTGGTCCCTTTAATGGTAGTATAAATGACACGGATGTCCGTAGGCTAATTATACCTGCAGACCAAGTTCAATAACAAGCTTTTCGCGTGGATCGCTCGCCGGGTACGGTACAAATATTTGGCGAGGGTCAGAGAGTATTCGACATAATGCCCGCAACTTCGATTAGTTCCATCTGTGGCAACGTACCTGACTTGGGGCGAATAAAGTGAATTATATTGCCCGTCGGCACCGCTGCAGTACATGGAGAAAAAAATACTTTTCTCCAGACGCCAGCTCTGCAGATGCGTTATTAAGGGATAAGAAGAGCAAGGAGGTCTCCGCTTCTTTTGCTCCTTCGCTTTTCGGACAGAAGGTAAAGTAAGTACTTTCTTTAGCCCACTAGATGGTGTCCGGGGAAAAGTATTTTTCTCAGGTGCCGGAGAGTACAGACGGAAACCTCCCCGCTTATTCTTAAGCCCCAATAGTAGCGCACTAAACAGACCTCTGACAGTCAAGCTAGAGCGCACTTTACGAAGCGCGCTTTAAGAGCTCGCTGAAAGTCGACTAAAAGCGGACGTATTTAAGTCGTCCGAATTGAGCGGACTAAAAGAGGCCATTTTGAAGTAGTCTTCTGGGTTGACACGATTCTGTTCTCGTTGAAATTGAGTCAGTTTTACGGGATTTCTTAAACTTTATCATTGCCCTTATTACTAGCATCCATTGCAACCGCCGCTGTGAGAAAACATTGCGTCTTGCTGCCTGCTGTTTCGAAATTGAGTTTTTCTGGGAATGACAGAGTGCTGCTTGTTTGGATGCTGTAAGAAGAAGCAGGATCTCGTGCAGAACAAGAGATGACGGGTGCTATAGTGGTTATGTAGTCTTGGTCCCTTTAATGGTAGTATAAATGACACGGATGTCCGTAGGCTAATTATACCTGCAGACCAAGTTCAATAACAAGCTTTTCGCGTGGATCGCTCGCCGGGTACGGTACAAATATTTGGCGAGGGTCAGAAAGTATTCGACATAATGCCCGCAACTTCGACTAGTTCCATCTGTGGCAACGTACCTGACTTGGGGCGAATAAAGTGAATTATATTGCCCGTCGGCACCGCTGCAGTACATGGAGAAAAAAATACTTTTCTCCAGACGCCAGCTCTGCAGATGCGTTATTAAGGGATAAGAAGAGCAAGGAGGTCTCCGCTTCTTTTGCTCCTTCGCTTTTCGGACAGAAGGTAAAGTAAGTACTTTCTTTAGCCCACTAGATGGTGTCCGGGGAAAAGTATTTTTCTCAGGTGCCGGAGAGTACAGACGGAAACCTCCCCGCTTATTCTTAAGCCCCAATAGTAGCGCACTAAACAGACCTCTGACAGTCAAGCTAGAGCGCACTTTACGAAGCGCGCTTTTAGAGCTCGCTGAAAGTCGACTAAAAGCGGACGTATTTAAGTCGTCCGAATTGAGCGGACTAAAAGAGGCCATTTTGAAGTAGTCTTCTGGGTTGACACGATTCTGTTCTCGTTGAAATTGAGTCAGTTTTACGGGATTTCTTAAACTTTATCATTGCCCTTATTACTAGCATCCATTGCAACCGCCGCTGTGAGAAAACATTGCGTCTTGCTGCCTGCTGTTTCGAAATTGAGTTTTTCTGGGAATGACAGAGTGCTGCTTGTTTGGATGCTGTAAGAAGAAGCAGGATCTCGTGCAGAACAAGAGATGACGGGTGCTATAGTGGTTATGTAGTCTTGGTCCCTTTAATGGTAGTATAAATGACACGGATGTCCGTAGGCTAATTATACCTGCAGACCAAGTTCAATAACAAGCTTTTCGCGTGGATCGCTCGCCGGGTACGGTACAAATATTTGGCGAGGGTCAGAGAGTATTCGACATAATGCCCGCAACTTCGATTAGTTCCATCTGTGGCAACGTACCTGACTTGGGGCGAATAAAGTGAATTATATTGCCCGTCGGCACCGCTGCAGTACATGGAGAAAAAAATACTTTTCTCCAGACGCCATCTCTGCAGATGCGTTATTAAGGGATAAGAAGAGCAAGGAGGTCTCCGCTTCTTTTGCTCCTTCGCTTTTCGGACAGAAGGTAAAGTAAGTACTTTCTTTAGCCCACTAGATGGTGTCCGGGGAAAAGTATTTTTCTCAGGTGCCGGAGAGTACAGACGGAAACCTCCCCGCTTATTCTTAAGCCCCAATAGTAGCGCACTAAACAGACCTCTGACAGTCAAGCTAGAGCGCACTTTACGAAGCGCGCTTTAAGAGCTCGCTGAAAGTCGACTAAAAGCGGACGTATTTAAGTCGTCCGAATTGAGCGGACTAAAAGAGGCCATTTTGAAGTAGTCTTCTGGGTTGACACGATTCTGTTCTCGTTGAAATTGAGTCAGTTTTACGGGATTTCTTAAACTTTATCATTGCCCTTATTACTAGCATCCATTGCAACCGCCGCTGTGAGAAAACATTGCGTCTTGCTGCCTGCTGTTTCGAAATTGAGTTTTTCTGGGAATGACAGAGTGCTGCTTGTTTGGATGCTCTAAGAAGAAGCAGGATCTCGTGCAGAACAAGAGATGACGGGTGCTATAGTGGTTATGTAGTCTTGGTCCCTTTAATGGTAGTATAAATGACACGGATGTCCGTAGGCTAATTATACCTGCAGACCAAGTTCAATAACAAGCTTTTCGCGTGGATCGCTCGCCGGGTACGGTACAAATATTTGGCGAGGGTCAGAAAGTATTCGACATAATGCCCGCAACTTCGACTAGTTCCATCTGTGGCAACGTACCTGACTTGGGGCGAATAAAGTGAATTATATTGCCCGTCGGCACCGCTGCAGTACATGCAGAAAAAAATACTTTTCTCCAGACGCCAGCTCTGCAGATGCGTTATTAAGGGATAAGAAGAGCAAGGAGGTCTCCGCTTCTTTTGCTCCTTCGCTTTTCGGACAGAAGGTAAAGTAAGTACTTTCTTTAGCCCACTAGATGGTGTCCGGGGAAAAGTATTTTTCTCAGGTGCCGGAGAGTACAGACGGAAACCTCCCCGCTTATTCTTAAGCCCCAATAGTAGCGCACTAAACAGACCTCTGACAGTCAAGCTAGAGCGCACTTTACGAAGCGCGCTTTTAGAGCTCGCTGAAAGTCGACTAAAAGCGGACGTATTTAAGTCGTCCGAATTGAGCGGACTAAAAGAAGCCATTTTGAAGTAGTCTTCTGGGTTGACACGATTCTGTTCTCGTTGAAATTGAGTCAGTTTTACGGGATTTCTTAAACTTTATCATTGCCCTTATTACTAGCATCCATTGCAACCGCCGCTGTGAGAAAACATTGCGTCTTGCTGCCTGCTGTTTCGAAATTGAGTTTTTCTGGGAATGACAGAGTGCTGCTTGTTGGATGCTGTAAGAAGAAGCAGGATCTCGTGCAGAACAAGAGATGACGGGTGCTATAGTGGTTATGTAGTCTTGGTCCCTTTAATGGTAGTATAAATGACACGGATGTCCGTAGGCTAATTATACCTGCAGACCAAGTTCAATAACAAGCTTTTCGCGTGGATCGCTCGCCGGGTACGGTACAAATATTTGGCGAGGGTCAGAAAGTATTCGACATAATGCCCGCAACTTCGACTAGTTCCATCTGTGGCAACGTACCTGACTTGGGGCGAATAAAGTGAATTATATTGCCCGTCGGCACCGCTGCAGTACATGGAGAAAAAAATACTTTTCTCCAGACGCCATCTCTGCAGATGCGTTATTAAGGGATAAGAAGAGCAAGGAGGTCTCCGCTTCTTTTGCTCCTTCGCTTTTCGGACAGAAGGTAAAGTAAGTACTTTCTTTAGCCCACTAGATGGTGTCCGGGGAAAAGTATTTTTCTCAGGTGCCGGAGAGTACAGACGGAAACCTCCCCGCTTATTCTTAAGCCCCAATAGTAGCGCACTAAACAGACCTCTGACAGTCAAGCTAGAGCGCGCTTTACGAAGCGCGCTTTAAGAGCTCGCTGAAAGTCGACTAAAAGCGGACGTATTTAAGTCGTCCGAATTGAGCGGACTAAAAGAGGCCATTTTGAAGTAGTCTTCTGGGTTGACACGATTCTGTTCTCGTTGAAATTGAGTCAGTTTTACGGGATTTCTTAAACTTTATCATTGCCCTTATTACTAGCATCCATTGCAACCGCCGCTGTGAGAAAACATTGCGTCTTGCTGCCTGCTGTTTCGAAATTGAGTTTTTCTGGGAATGACAGAGTGCTGCTTGTTTGGATGCTGTAAGAAGAAGCAGGATCTCGTGCAGAACAAGAGATGACGGGTGCTATAGTGGTTATGTAGTCTTGGTCCCTTTAATGGTAGTATAAATGACACGGATGTCCGTAGGCTAATTATACCTGCAGACCAAGTTCAATAACAAGCTTTTCGCGTGGATCGCTCGCCGGGTACGGTACAAATATTTGGCGAGGGTCAGAAAGTATTCGACATAATGCCCGCAACTTCGACTAGTTCCATCTGTGGCAACGTACCTGACTTGGGGCGAATAAAGTGAATTATATTGCCCGTCGGCACCGCTGCAGTACATGCAGAAAAAAATACTTTTCTCCAGACGCCATCTCTGCAGATGCGTTATTAAGGGATAAGAAGAGCAAGGAGGTCTCCGCTTCTTTTGCTCCTTCGCTTTTCGGACAGAAGGTAAAGTAAGTACTTTCTTTAGCCCACTAGATGGTGTCCGGGGAAAAGTATTTTTCTCAGGTGCCGGAGAGTACAGACGGAAACCTCCCCGCTTATTCTTAAGCCCCAATAGTAGCGCACTAAACAGACCTCTGACAGTCAAGCTAGAGCGCACTTTACGAAGCGCGCTTTTAGAGCTCGCTGAAAGTCGACTAAAAGCGGACGTATTTAAGTCGTCCGAATTGAGCGGACTAAAAGAGGCCATTTTGAAGTAGTCTTCTGGGTTGACACGATTCTGTTCTCGTTGAAATTGAGTCAGTTTTACGGGATTTCTTAAACTTTATCATTGCCCTTATTACTAGCATCCATTGCAACCGCCGCTGTGAGAAAACATTGCGTCTTGCTGCCTGCTGTTTCGAAATTGAGTTTTTCTGGGAATGACAGAGTGCTGCTTGTTTGGATGCTCTAAGAAGAAGCAGGATCTCGTGCAGAACAAGAGATGACGGGTGCTATAGTGGTTATGTAGTCTTGGTCCCTTTAATGGTAGTATAAATGACACGGATGTCCGTAGGCTAATTATACCTGCAGACCAAGTTCAATAACAAGCTTTTCGCGTGGATCGCTCGCCGGGTACGGTACAAATATTTGGCGAGGGTCAGAAAGTATTCGACATAATGCCCGCAACTTCGACTAGTTCCATCTGTGGCAACGTACCTGACTTGGGGCGAATAAAGTGAATTATATTGCCCGTCGGCACCGCTGCAGTACATGGAGAAAAAAATACTTTTCTCCAGACGCCAGCTCTGCAGATGCGTTATTAAGGGATAAGAAGAGCAAGGAGGTCTCCGCTTCTTTTGCTCCTTCGCTTTTCGGACAGAAGGTAAAGTAAGTACTTTCTTTAGCCCACTAGATGGTGTCCGGGGAAAAGTATTTTTCTCAGGTGCCGGAGAGTACAGACGGAAACCTCCCCGCTTATTCTTAAGCCCCAATAGTAGCGCACTAAACAGACCTCTGACAGTCAAGCTAGAGCGCACTTTACGAAGCGCGCTTTAAGAGCTCGCTGAAAGTCGACTAAAAGCGGACGTATTTAAGTCGTCCGAATTGAGCGGACTAAAAGAGGCCATTTTGAAGTAGTCTTCTGGGTTGACACGATTCTGTTCTCGTTGAAATTGAGTCAGTTTTACGGGATTTCTTAAACTTTATCATTGCCCTTATTACTAGCATCCATTGCAACCGCCGCTGTGAGAAAACATTGCGTCTTGCTGCCTGCTGTTTCGAAATTGAGTTTTTCTGGGAATGACAGAGTGCTGCTTGTTTGGATGCTGTAAGAAGAAGCAGGATCTCGTGCAGAACAAGAGATGACGGGTGCTATAGTGGTTATGTAGTCTTGGTCCCTTTAATGGTAGTATAAATGACACGGATGTCCGTAGGCTAATTATACCTGCAGACCAAGTTCAATAACAAGCTTTTCGCGTGGATCGCTCGCCGGGTACGGTACAAATATTTGGCGAGGGTCAGAAAGTATTCGACATAATGCCCGCAACTTCGACTAGTTCCATCTGTGGCAACGTACCTGACTTGGGGCGAATAAAGTGAATTATATTGCCCGTCGGCACCGCTGCAGTACATGCAGAAAAAAATACTTTTCTCCAGACGCCATCTCTGCAGATGCGTTATTAAGGGATAAGAAGAGCAAGGAGGTCTCCGCTTCTTTTGCTCCTTCGCTTTTCGGACAGAAGGTAAAGTAAGTACTTTCTTTAGCCCACTAGATGGTGTCCGGGGAAAAGTATTTTTCTCAGGTGCCGGAGAGTACAGACGGAAACCTCCCCGCTTATTCTTAAGCCCCAATAGTAGCGCACTAAACAGACCTCTGACAGTCAAGCTAGAGCGCACTTTACGAAGCGCGCTTTTAGAGCTCGCTGAAAGTCGACTAAAAGCGGACGTATTTAAGTCGTCCGAATTGAGCGGACTAAAAGAGGCCATTTTGAAGTAGTCTTCTGGGTTGACACGATTCTGTTCTCGTTGAAATTGAGTCAGTTTTACGGGATTTCTTAAACTTTATCATTGCCCTTATTACTAGCATCCATTGCAACCGCCGCTGTGAGAAAACATTGCGTCTTGCTGCCTGCTGTTTCGAAATTGAGTTTTTCTGGGAATGACAGAGTGCTGCTTGTTTGGATGCTGTAAGAAGAAGCAGGATCTCGTGCAGAACAAGAGATGACGGGTGCTATAGTGGTTATGTAGTCTTGGTCCCTTTAATGGTAGTATAAATGACACGGATGTCCGTAGGCTAATTATACCTGCAGACCAAGTTCAATAACAAGCTTTTCGCGTGGATCGCTCGCCGGGTACGGTACAAATATTTGGCGAGGGTCAGAAAGTATTCGACATAATGCCCGCAACTTCGACTAGTTCCATCTGTGGCAACGTACCTGACTTGGGGCGAATAAAGTGAATTATATTGCCCGTCGGCACCGCTGCAGTACATGCAGAAAAAAATACTTTTCTCCAGACGCCATCTCTGCAGATGCGTTATTAAGGGATAAGAAGAGCAAGGAGGTCTCCGCTTCTTTTGCTCCTTCGCTTTTCGGACAGAAGGTAAAGTAAGTACTTTCTTTAGCCCACTAGATGGTGTCCGGGGAAAAGTATTTTTCTCAGGTGCCGGAGAGTACAGACGGAAACCTCCCCGCTTATTCTTAAGCCCCAATAGTAGCGCACTAAACAGACCTCTGACAGTCAAGCTAGAGCGCACTTTACGAAGCGCGCTTTTAGAGCTCGCTGAAAGTCGACTAAAAGCGGACGTATTTAAGTCGTCCGAATTGAGCGGACTAAAAGAAGCCATTTTGAAGTAGTCTTCTGGGTTGACACGATTCTGTTCTCGTTGAAATTGAGTCAGTTTTACGGGATTTCTTAAACTTTATCATTGCCCTTATTACTAGCATCCATTGCAACCGCCGCTGTGAGAAAACATTGCGTCTTGCTGCCTGCTGTTTCGAAATTGAGTTTTTCTGGGAATGACAGAGTGCTGCTTGTTGGATGCTGTAAGAAGAAGCAGGATCTCGTGCAGAACAAGAGATGACGGGTGCTATAGTGGTTATGTAGTCTTGGTCCCTTTAATGGTAGTATAAATGACACGGATGTCCGTAGGCTAATTATACCTGCAGACCAAGTTCAATAACAAGCTTTTCGCGTGGATCGCTCGCCGGGTACGGTACAAATATTTGGCGAGGGTCAGAAAGTATTCGACATAATGCCCGCAACTTCGACTAGTTCCATCTGTGGCAACGTACCTGACTTGGGGCGAATAAAGTGAATTATATTGCCCGTCGGCACCGCTGCAGTACATGCAGAAAAAAATACTTTTCTCCAGACGCCATCTCTGCAGATGCGTTATTAAGGGATAAGAAGAGCAAGGAGGTCTCCGCTTCTTTTGCTCCTTCGCTTTTCGGACAGAAGGTAAAGTAAGTACTTTCTTTAGCCCACTAGATGGTGTCCGGGGAAAAGTATTTTTCTCAGGTGCCGGAGAGTACAGACGGAAACCTCCCCGCTTATTCTTAAGCCCCAATAGTAGCGCACTAAACAGACCTCTGACAGTCAAGCTAGAGCGCACTTTACGAAGCGCGCTTTTAGAGCTCGCTGAAAGTCGACTAAAAGCGGACGTATTTAAGTCGTCCGAATTGAGCGGACTAAAAGAGGCCATTTTGAAGTAGTCTTCTGGGTTGACACGATTCTGTTCTCGTTGAAATTGAGTCAGTTTTACGGGATTTCTTAAACTTTATCATTGCCCTTATTACTAGCATCCATTGCAACCGCCGCTGTGAGAAAACATTGCGTCTTGCTGCCTGCTGTTTCGAAATTGAGTTTTTCTGGGAATGACAGAGTGCTGCTTGTTTGGATGCTGTAAGAAGAAGCAGGATCTCGTGCAGAACAAGAGATGACGGGTGCTATAGTGGTTATGTAGTCTTGGTCCCTTTAATGGTAGTATAAATGACACGGATGTCCGTAGGCTAATTATACCTGCAGACCAAGTTCAATAACAAGCTTTTCGCGTGGATCGCTCGCCGGGTACGGTACAAATATTTGGCGAGGGTCAGAGAGTATTCGACATAATGCCCGCAACTTCGATTAGTTCCATCTGTGGCAACGTACCTGACTTGGGGCGAATAAAGTGAATTATATTGCCCGTCGGCACCGCTGCAGTACATGGAGAAAAAAATACTTTTCTCCAGACGCCATCTCTGCAGATGCGTTATTAAGGGATAAGAAGAGCAAGGAGGTCTCCGCTTCTTTTGCTCCTTCGCTTTTCGGACAGAAGGTAAAGTAAGTACTTTCTTTAGCCCACTAGATGGTGTCCGGGGAAAAGTATTTTTCTCAGGTGCCGGAGAGTACAGACGGAAACCTCCCCGCTTATTCTTAAGCCCCAATAGTAGCGCACTAAACAGACCTCTGACAGTCAAGCTAGAGCGCACTTTACGAAGCGCGCTTTAAGAGCTCGCTGAAAGTCGACTAAAAGCGGACGTATTTAAGTCGTCCGAATTGAGCGGACTAAAAGAGGCCATTTTGAAGTAGTCTTCTGGGTTGACACGATTCTGTTCTCGTTGAAATTGAGTCAGTTTTACGGGATTTCTTAAACTTTATCATTGCCCTTATTACTAGCATCCATTGCAACCGCCGCTGTGAGAAAACATTGCGTCTTGCTGCCTGCTGTTTCGAAATTGAGTTTTTCTGGGAATGACAGAGTGCTGCTTGTTTGGATGCTCTAAGAAGAAGCAGGATCTCGTGCAGAACAAGAGATGACGGGTGCTATAGTGGTTATGTAGTCTTGGTCCCTTTAATGGTAGTATAAATGACACGGATGTCCGTAGGCTAATTATACCTGCAGACCAAGTTCAATAACAAGCTTTTCGCGTGGATCGCTCGCCGGGTACGGTACAAATATTTGGCGAGGGTCAGAAAGTATTCGACATAATGCCCGCAACTTCGACTAGTTCCATCTGTGGCAACGTACCTGACTTGGGGCGAATAAAGTGAATTATATTGCCCGTCGGCACCGCTGCAGTACATGCAGAAAAAAATACTTTTCTCCAGACGCCAGCTCTGCAGATGCGTTATTAAGGGATAAGAAGAGCAAGGAGGTCTCCGCTTCTTTTGCTCCTTCGCTTTTCGGACAGAAGGTAAAGTAAGTACTTTCTTTAGCCCACTAGATGGTGTCCGGGGAAAAGTATTTTTCTCAGGTGCCGGAGAGTACAGACGGAAACCTCCCCGCTTATTCTTAAGCCCCAATAGTAGCGCACTAAACAGACCTCTGACAGTCAAGCTAGAGCGCACTTTACGAAGCGCGCTTTTAGAGCTCGCTGAAAGTCGACTAAAAGCGGACGTATTTAAGTCGTCCGAATTGAGCGGACTAAAAGAAGCCATTTTGAAGTAGTCTTCTGGGTTGACACGATTCTGTTCTCGTTGAAATTGAGTCAGTTTTACGGGATTTCTTAAACTTTATCATTGCCCTTATTACTAGCATCCATTGCAACCGCCGCTGTGAGAAAACATTGCGTCTTGCTGCCTGCTGTTTCGAAATTGAGTTTTTCTGGGAATGACAGAGTGCTGCTTGTTGGATGCTGTAAGAAGAAGCAGGATCTCGTGCAGAACAAGAGATGACGGGTGCTATAGTGGTTATGTAGTCTTGGTCCCTTTAATGGTAGTATAAATGACACGGATGTCCGTAGGCTAATTATACCTGCAGACCAAGTTCAATAACAAGCTTTTCGCGTGGATCGCTCGCCGGGTACGGTACAAATATTTGGCGAGGGTCAGAAAGTATTCGACATAATGCCCGCAACTTCGACTAGTTCCATCTGTGGCAACGTACCTGACTTGGGGCGAATAAAGTGAATTATATTGCCCGTCGGCACCGCTGCAGTACATGGAGAAAAAAATACTTTTCTCCAGACGCCAGCTCTGCAGATGCGTTATTAAGGGATAAGAAGAGCAAGGAGGTCTCCGCTTCTTTTGCTCCTTCGCTTTTCGGACAGAAGGTAAAGTAAGTACTTTCTTTAGCCCACTAGATGGTGTCCGGGGAAAAGTATTTTTCTCAGGTGCCGGAGAGTACAGACGGAAACCTCCCCGCTTATTCTTAAGCCCCAATAGTAGCGCACTAAACAGACCTCTGACAGTCAAGCTAGAGCGCACTTTACGAAGCGCGCTTTTAGAGCTCGCTGAAAGTCGACTAAAAGCGGACGTATTTAAGTCGTCCGAATTGAGCGGACTAAAAGAGGCCATTTTGAAGTAGTCTTCTGGGTTGACACGATTCTGTTCTCGTTGAAATTGAGTCAGTTTTACGGGATTTCTTAAACTTTATCATTGCCCTTATTACTAGCATCCATTGCAGCCGCCGCTGTGAGAAAACATTGCGTCTTGCTGCCTGCTGTTTCGAAATTGAGTTTTTCTGGGAATGACAGAGTGCTGCTTGTTGGATGCTGTAAGAAGAAGCAGGATCTCGTGCAGAACAAGAGATGACGGGTGCTATAGTGGTTATGTAGTCTTGGTCCCTTTAATGGTAGTATAAATGACACGGATGTCCGTAGGCTAATTATACCTGCAGACCAAGTTCAATAACAAGCTTTTCGCGTGGATCGCTCGCCGGGTACGGTACAAATATTTGGCGAGGGTCAGAAAGTATTCGACATAATGCCCGCAACTTCGACTAGTTCCATCTGTGGCAACGTACCTGACTTGGGGCGAATAAAGTGAATTATATTGCCCGTCGGCACCGCTGCAGTACATGCAGAAAAAAATACTTTTCTCCAGACGCCATCTCTGCAGATGCGTTATTAAGGGATAAGAAGAGCAAGGAGGTCTCCGCTTCTTTTGCTCCTTCGCTTTTCGGACAGAAGGTAAAGTAAGTACTTTCTTTAGCCCACTAGATGGTGTCCGGGGAAAAGTATTTTTCTCAGGTGCCGGAGAGTACAGACGGAAACCTCCCCGCTTATTCTTAAGCCCCAATAGTAGCGCACTAAACAGACCTCTGACAGTCAAGCTAGAGCGCACTTTACGAAGCGCGCTTTTAGAGCTCGCTGAAAGTCGACTAAAAGCGGACGTATTTAAGTCGTCCGAATTGAGCGGACTAAAAGAGGCCATTTTGAAGTAGTCTTCTGGGTTGACACGATTCTGTTCTCGTTGAAATTGAGTCAGTTTTACGGGATTTCTTAAACTTTATCATTGCCCTTATTACTAGCATCCATTGCAACCGCCGCTGTGAGAAAACATTGCGTCTTGCTGCCTGCTGTTTCGAAATTGAGTTTTTCTGGGAATGACAGAGTGCTGCTTGTTTGGATGCTCTAAGAAGAAGCAGGATCTCGTGCAGAACAAGAGATGACGGGTGCTATAGTGGTTATGTAGTCTTGGTCCCTTTAATGGTAGTATAAATGACACGGATGTCCGTAGGCTAATTATACCTGCAGACCAAGTTCAATAACAAGCTTTTCGCGTGGATCGCTCGCCGGGTACGGTACAAATATTTGGCGAGGGTCAGAAAGTATTCGACATAATGCCCGCAACTTCGACTAGTTCCATCTGTGGCAACGTACCTGACTTGGGGCGAATAAAGTGAATTATATTGCCCGTCGGCACCGCTGCAGTACATGGAGAAAAAAATACTTTTCTCCAGACGCCATCTCTGCAGATGCGTTATTAAGGGATAAGAAGAGCAAGGAGGTCTCCGCTTCTTTTGCTCCTTCGCTTTTCGGACAGAAGGTAAAGTAAGTACTTTCTTTAGCCCACTAGATGGTGTCCGGGGAAAAGTATTTTTCTCAGGTGCCGGAGAGTACAGACGGAAACCTCCCCGCTTATTCTTAAGCCCCAATAGTAGCGCACTAAACAGACCTCTGACAGTCAAGCTAGAGCGCACTTTACGAAGCGCGCTTTTAGAGCTCGCTGAAAGTCGACTAAAAGCGGACGTATTTAAGTCGTCCGAATTGAGCGGACTAAAAGAGGCCATTTTGAAGTAGTCTTCTGGGTTGACACGATTCTGTTCTCGTTGAAATTGAGTCAGTTTTACGGGATTTCTTAAACTTTATCATTGCCCTTATTACTAGCATCCATTGCAGCCGCCGCTGTGAGAAAACATTGCGTCTTGCTGCCTGCTGTTTCGAAATTGAGTTTTTCTGGGAATGACAGAGTGCTGCTTGTTGGATGCTGTAAGAAGAAGCAGGATCTCGTGCAGAACAAGAGATGACGGGTGCTATAGTGGTTATGTAGTCTTGGTCCCTTTAATGGTAGTATAAATGACACGGATGTCCGTAGGCTAATTATACCTGCAGACCAAGTTCAATAACAAGCTTTTCGCGTGGATCGCTCGCCGGGTACGGTACAAATATTTGGCGAGGGTCAGAAAGTATTCGACATAATGCCCGCAACTTCGACTAGTTCCATCTGTGGCAACGTACCTGACTTGGGGCGAATAAAGTGAATTATATTGCCCGTCGGCACCGCTGCAGTACATGCAGAAAAAAATACTTTTCTCCAGACGCCAGCTCTGCAGATGCGTTATTAAGGGATAAGAAGAGCAAGGAGGTCTCCGCTTCTTTTGCTCCTTCGCTTTTCGGACAGAAGGTAAAGTAAGTACTTTCTTTAGCCCACTAGATGGTGTCCGGGGAAAAGTATTTTTCTCAGGTGCCGGAGAGTACAGATGGAAACCTCCCCGCTTATTCTTAAGCCCCAATAGTAGCGCACTAAACAGACCTCTGACAGTCAAGCTAGAGCGCACTTTACGAAGCGCGCTTTTAGAGCTCGCTGAAAGTCGACTAAAAGCGGACGTATTTAAGTCGTCCGAATTGAGCGGACTAAAAGAAGCCATTTTGAAGTAGTCTTCTGGGTTGCCACGATTCTGTTCTCGTTGAAATTGAGTCAGTTTTACGGGATTTCTTAAACTTTATCATTGCCCTTATTACTAGCATCCATTGCAACCGCCGCTGTGAGAAAACATTGCGTCTTGCTGCCTGCTGTTTCGAAATTGAGTTTTTCTGGGAATGACAGAGTGCTGCTTGTTGGATGCTGTAAGAAGAAGCAGGATCTCGTGCAGAACAAGAGATGACGGGTGCTATAGTGGTTATGTAGTCTTGGTCCCTTTAATGGTAGTATAAATGACACGGATGTCCGTAGGCTAATTATACCTGCAGACCAAGTTCAATAACAAGCTTTTCGCGTGGATCGCTCGCCGGGTACGGTACAAATATTTGGCGAGGGTCAGAAAGTATTCGACATAATGCCCGCAACTTCGACTAGTTCCATCTGTGGCAACGTACCTGACTTGGGGCGAATAAAGTGAATTATATTGCCCGTCGGCACCGCTGCAGTACATGCAGAAAAAAATACTTTTCTCCAGACGCCAGCTCTGCAGATGCGTTATTAAGGGATAAGAAGAGCAAGGAGGTCTCCGCTTCTTTTGCTCCTTCGCTTTTCGGACAGAAGGTAAAGTAAGTACTTTCTTTAGCCCACTAGATGGTGTCCGGGGAAAAGTATTTTTCTCAGGTGCCGGAGAGTACAGACGGAAACCTCCCCGCTTATTCTTAAGCCCCAATAGTAGCGCACTAAACAGACCTCTGACAGTCAAGCTAGAGCGCACTTTACGAAGCGCGCTTTTAGAGCTCGCTGAAAGTCGACTAAAAGCGGACGTATTTAAGTCGTCCGAATTGAGCGGACTAAAAGAAGCCATTTTGAAGTAGTCTTCTGGGTTGACACGATTCTGTTCTCGTTGAAATTGAGTCAGTTTTACGGGATTTCTTAAACTTTATCATTGCCCTTATTACTAGCATCCATTGCAACCGCCGCTGTGAGAAAACATTGCGTCTTGCTGCCTGCTGTTTCGAAATTGAGTTTTTCTGGGAATGACAGAGTGCTGCTTGTTGGATGCTGTAAGAAGAAGCAGGATCTCGTGCAGAACAAGAGATGACGGGTGCTATAGTGGTTATGTAGTCTTGGTCCCTTTAATGGTAGTATAAATGACACGGATGTCCGTAGGCTAATTATACCTGCAGACCAAGTTCAATAACAAGCTTTTCGCGTGGATCGCTCGCCGGGTACGGTACAAATATTTGGCGAGGGTCAGAAAGTATTCGACATAATGCCCGCAACTTCGACTAGTTCCATCTGTGGCAACGTACCTGACTTGGGGCGAATAAAGTGAATTATATTGCCCGTCGGCACCGCTGCAGTACATGCAGAAAAAAATACTTTTCTCCAGACGCCAGCTCTGCAGATGCGTTATTAAGGGATAAGAAGAGCAAGGAGGTCTCCGCTTCTTTTGCTCCTTCGCTTTTCGGACAGAAGGTAAAGTAAGTACTTTCTTTAGCCCACTAGATGGTGTCCGGGGAAAAGTATTTTTCTCAGGTGCCGGAGAGTACAGACGGAAACCTCCCCGCTTATTCTTAAGCCCCAATAGTAGCGCACTAAACAGACCTCTGACAGTCAAGCTAGAGCGCACTTTACGAAGCGCGCTTTAAGAGCTCGCTGAAAGTCGACTAAAAGCGGACGTATTTAAGTCGTCCGAATTGAGCGGACTAAAAGAGGCCATTTTGAAGTAGTCTTCTGGGTTGACACGATTCTGTTCTCGTTGAAATTGAGTCAGTTTTACGGGATTTCTTAAACTTTATCATTGCCCTTATTACTAGCATCCATTGCAACCGCCGCTGTGAGAAAACATTGCGTCTTGCTGCCTGCTGTTTCGAAATTGAGTTTTTCTGGGAATGACAGAGTGCTGCTTGTTTGGATGCTGTAAGAAGAAGCAGGATCTCGTGCAGAACAAGAGATGACGGGTGCTATAGTGGTTATGTAGTCTTGGTCCCTTTAATGGTAGTATAAATGACACGGATGTCCGTAGGCTAATTATACCTGCAGACCAAGTTCAATAACAAGCTTTTCGCGTGGATCGCTCGCCGGGTACGGTACAAATATTTGGCGAGGGTCAGAAAGTATTCGACATAATGCCCGCAACTTCGACTAGTTCCATCTGTGGCAACGTACCTGACTTGGGGCGAATAAAGTGAATTATATTGCCCGTCGGCACCGCTGCAGTACATGCAGAAAAAAATACTTTTCTCCAGACGCCATCTCTGCAGATGCGTTATTAAGGGATAAGAAGAGCAAGGAGGTCTCCGCTTCTTTTGCTCCTTCGCTTTTCGGACAGAAGGTAAAGTAAGTACTTTCTTTAGCCCACTAGATGGTGTCCGGGGAAAAGTATTTTTCTCAGGTGCCGGAGAGTACAGACGGAAACCTCCCCGCTTATTCTTAAGCCCCAATAGTAGCGCACTAAACAGACCTCTGACAGTCAAGCTAGAGCGCACTTTACGAAGCGCGCTTTTAGAGCTCGCTGAAAGTCGACTAAAAGCGGACGTATTTAAGTCGTCCGAATTGAGCGGACTAAAAGAGGCCATTTTGAAGTAGTCTTCTGGGTTGACACGATTCTGTTCTCGTTGAAATTGAGTCAGTTTTACGGGATTTCTTAAACTTTATCATTGCCCTTATTACTAGCATCCATTGCAACCGCCGCTGTGAGAAAACATTGCGTCTTGCTGCCTGCTGTTTCGAAATTGAGTTTTTCTGGGAATGACAGAGTGCTGCTTGTTGGATGCTGTAAGAAGAAGCAGGATCTCGTGCAGAACAAGAGATGACGGGTGCTATAGTGGTTATGTAGTCTTGGTCCCTTTAATGGTAGTATAAATGACACGGATGTCCGTAGGCTAATTATACCTGCAGACCAAGTTCAATAACAAGCTTTTCGCGTGGATCGCTCGCCGGGTACGGTACAAATATTTGGCGAGGGTCAGAAAGTATTCGACATAATGCCCGCAACTTCGACTAGTTCCATCTGTGGCAACGTACCTGACTTGGGGCGAATAAAGTGAATTATATTGCCCGTCGGCACCGCTGCAGTACATGGAGAAAAAAATACTTTTCTCCAGACGCCAGCTCTGCAGATGCGTTATTAAGGGATAAGAAGAGCAAGGAGGTCTCCGCTTCTTTTGCTCCTTCGCTTTTCGGACAGAAGGTAAAGTAAGTACTTTCTTTAGCCCACTAGATGGTGTCCGGGGAAAAGTATTTTTCTCAGGTGCCGGAGAGTACAGACGGAAACCTCCCCGCTTATTCTTAAGCCCCAATAGTAGCGCACTAAACAGACCTCTGACAGTCAAGCTAGAGCGCACTTTACGAAGCGCGCTTTAAGAGCTCGCTGAAAGTCGACTAAAAGCGGACGTATTTAAGTCGTCCGAATTGAGCGGACTAAAAGAGGCCATTTTGAAGTAGTCTTCTGGGTTGACACGATTCTGTTCTCGTTGAAATTGAGTCAGTTTTACGGGATTTCTTAAACTTTATCATTGCCCTTATTACTAGCATCCATTGCAACCGCCGCTGTGAGAAAACATTGCGTCTTGCTGCCTGCTGTTTCGAAATTGAGTTTTTCTGGGAATGACAGAGTGCTGCTTGTTTGGATGCTCTAAGAAGAAGCAGGATCTCGTGCAGAACAAGAGATGACGGGTGCTATAGTGGTTATGTAGTCTTGGTCCCTTTAATGGTAGTATAAATGACACGGATGTCCGTAGGCTAATTATACCTGCAGACCAAGTTCAATAACAAGCTTTTCGCGTGGATCGCTCGCCGGGTACGGTACAAATATTTGGCGAGGGTCAGAAAGTATTCGACATAATGCCCGCAACTTCGACTAGTTCCATCTGTGGCAACGTACCTGACTTGGGGCGAATAAAGTGAATTATATTGCCCGTCGGCACCGCTGCAGTACATGGAGAAAAAAATACTTTTCTCCAGACGCCAGCTCTGCAGATGCGTTATTAAGGGATAAGAAGAGCAAGGAGGTCTCCGCTTCTTTTGCTCCTTCGCTTTTCGGACAGAAGGTAAAGTAAGTACTTTCTTTAGCCCACTAGATGGTGTCCGGGGAAAAGTATTTTTCTCAGGTGCCGGAGAGTACAGACGGAAACCTCCCCGCTTATTCTTAAGCCCCAATAGTAGCGCACTAAACAGACCTCTGACAGTCAAGCTAGAGCGCACTTTACGAAGCGCGCTTTTAGAGCTCGCTGAAAGTCGACTAAAAGCGGACGTATTTAAGTCGTCCGAATTGAGCGGACTAAAAGAGGCCATTTTGAAGTAGTCTTCTGGGTTGACACGATTCTGTTCTCGTTGAAATTGAGTCAGTTTTACGGGATTTCTTAAACTTTATCATTGCCCTTATTACTAGCATCCATTGCAACCGCCGCTGTGAGAAAACATTGCGTCTTGCTGCCTGCTGTTTCGAAATTGAGTTTTTCTGGGAATGACAGAGTGCTGCTTGTTTGGATGCTCTAAGAAGAAGCAGGATCTCGTGCAGAACAAGAGATGACGGGTGCTATAGTGGTTATGTAGTCTTGGTCCCTTTAATGGTAGTATAAATGACACGGATGTCCGTAGGCTAATTATACCTGCAGACCAAGTTCAATAACAAGCTTTTCGCGTGGATCGCTCGCCGGGTACGGTACAAATATTTGGCGAGGGTCAGAGAGTATTCGACATAATGCCCGCAACTTCGATTAGTTCCATCTGTGGCAACGTACCTGACTTGGGGCGAATAAAGTGAATTATATTGCCCGTCGGCACCGCTGCAGTACATGGAGAAAAAAATACTTTTCTCCAGACGCCAGCTCTGCAGATGCGTTATTAAGGGATAAGAAGAGCAAGGAGGTCTCCGCTTCTTTTGCTCCTTCGCTTTTCGGACAGAAGGTAAAGTAAGTACTTTCTTTAGCCCACTAGATGGTGTCCGGGGAAAAGTATTTTTCTCAGGTGCCGGAGAGTACAGACGGAAACCTCCCCGCTTATTCTTAAGCCCCAATAGTAGCGCACTAAACAGACCTCTGACAGTCAAGCTAGAGCGCACTTTACGAAGCGCGCTTTAAGAGCTCGCTGAAAGTCGACTAAAAGCGGACGTATTTAAGTCGTCCGAATTGAGCGGACTAAAAGAGGCCATTTTGAAGTAGTCTTCTGGGTTGACACGATTCTGTTCTCGTTGAAATTGAGTCAGTTTTACGGGATTTCTTAAACTTTATCATTGCCCTTATTACTAGCATCCATTGCAACCGCCGCTGTGAGAAAACATTGCGTCTTGCTGCCTGCTGTTTCGAAATTGAGTTTTTCTGGGAATGACAGAGTGCTGCTTGTTTGGATGCTGTAAGAAGACGCAGGATCTCGTGCAGAACAAGAGATGACGGGTGCTATAGTGGTTATGTAGTCTTGGTCCCTTTAATGGTAGTATAAATGACACGGATGTCCGTAGGCTAATTATACCTGCAGACCAAGTTCAATAACAAGCTTTTCGCGTGGATCGCTCGCCGGGTACGGTACAAATATTTGGCGAGGGTCAGAAAGTATTCGACATAATGCCCGCAACTTCGACTAGTTCCATCTGTGGCAACGTACCTGACTTGGGGCGAATAAAGTGAATTATATTGCCCGTCGGCACCGCTGCAGTACATGCAGAAAAAAATACTTTTCTCCAGACGCCAGCTCTGCAGATGCGTTATTAAGGGATAAGAAGAGCAAGGAGGTCTCCGCTTCTTTTGCTCCTTCGCTTTTCGGACAGAAGGTAAAGTAAGTACTTTCTTTAGCCCACTAGATGGTGTCCGGGGAAAAGTATTTTTCTCAGGTGCCGGAGAGTACAGACGGAAACCTCCCCGCTTATTCTTAAGCCCCAATAGTAGCGCACTAAACAGACCTCTGACAGTCAAGCTAGAGCGCACTTTACGAAGCGCGCTTTTAGAGCTCGCTGAAAGTCGACTAAAAGCGGACGTATTTAAGTCGTCCGAATTGAGCGGACTAAAAGAAGCCATTTTGAAGTAGTCTTCTGGGTTGACACGATTCTGTTCTCGTTGAAATTGAGTCAGTTTTACGGGATTTCTTAAACTTTATCATTGCCCTTATTACTAGCATCCATTGCAACCGCCGCTGTGAGAAAACATTGCGTCTTGCTGCCTGCTGTTTCGAAATTGAGTTTTTCTGGGAATGACAGAGTGCTGCTTGTTGGATGCTGTAAGAAGAAGCAGGATCTCGTGCAGAACAAGAGATGACGGGTGCTATAGTGGTTATGTAGTCTTGGTCCCTTTAATGGTAGTATAAATGACACGGATGTCCGTAGGCTAATTATACCTGCAGACCAAGTTCAATAACAAGCTTTTCGCGTGGATCGCTCGCCGGGTACGGTACAAATATTTGGCGAGGGTCAGAAAGTATTCGACATAATGCCCGCAACTTCGACTAGTTCCATCTGTGGCAACGTACCTGACTTGGGGCGAATAAAGTGAATTATATTGCCCGTCGGCACCGCTGCAGTACATGCAGAAAAAAATACTTTTCTCCAGACGCCAGCTCTGCAGATGCGTTATTAAGGGATAAGAAGAGCAAGGAGGTCTCCGCTTCTTTTGCTCCTTCGCTTTTCGGACAGAAGGTAAAGTAAGTACTTTCTTTAGCCCACTAGATGGTGTCCGGGGAAAAGTATTTTTCTCAGGTGCCGGAGAGTACAGACGGAAACCTCCCCGCTTATTCTTAAGCCCCAATAGTAGCGCACTAAACAGACCTCTGACAGTCAAGCTAGAGCGCACTTTACGAAGCGCGCTTTTAGAGCTCGCTGAAAGTCGACTAAAAGCGGACGTATTTAAGTCGTCCGAATTGAGCGGACTAAAAGAAGCCATTTTGAAGTAGTCTTCTGGGTTGACACGATTCTGTTCTCGTTGAAATTGAGTCAGTTTTACGGGATTTCTTAAACTTTATCATTGCCCTTATTACTAGCATCCATTGCAACCGCCGCTGTGAGAAAACATTGCGTCTTGCTGCCTGCTGTTTCGAAATTGAGTTTTTCTGGGAATGACAGAGTGCTGCTTGTTTGGATGCTGTAAGAAGACGCAGGATCTCGTGCAGAACAAGAGATGACGGGTGCTATAGTGGTTATGTAGTCTTGGTCCCTTTAATGGTAGTATAAATGACACGGATGTCCGTAGGCTAATTATACCTGCAGACCAAGTTCAATAACAAGCTTTTCGCGTGGATCGCTCGCCGGGTACGGTACAAATATTTGGCGAGGGTCAGAAAGTATTCGACATAATGCCCGCAACTTCGACTAGTTCCATCTGTGGCAACGTACCTGACTTGGGGCGAATAAAGTGAATTATATTGCCCGTCGGCACCGCTGCAGTACATGCAGAAAAAAATACTTTTCTCCAGACGCCAGCTCTGCAGATGCGTTATTAAGGGATAAGAAGAGCAAGGAGGTCTCCGCTTCTTTTGCTCCTTCGCTTTTCGGACAGAAGGTAAAGTAAGTACTTTCTTTAGCCCACTAGATGGTGTCCGGGGAAAAGTATTTTTCTCAGGTGCCGGAGAGTACAGACGGAAACCTCCCCGCTTATTCTTAAGCCCCAATAGTAGCGCACTAAACAGACCTCTGACAGTCAAGCTAGAGCGCACTTTACGAAGCGCGCTTTTAGAGCTCGCTGAAAGTCGACTAAAAGCGGACGTATTTAAGTCGTCCGAATTGAGCGGACTAAAAGAAGCCATTTTGAAGTAGTCTTCTGGGTTGACACGATTCTGTTCTCGTTGAAATTGAGTCAGTTTTACGGGATTTCTTAAACTTTATCATTGCCCTTATTACTAGCATCCATTGCAACCGCCGCTGTGAGAAAACATTGCGTCTTGCTGCCTGCTGTTTCGAAATTGAGTTTTTCTGGGAATGACAGAGTGCTGCTTGTTGGATGCTGTAAGAAGAAGCAGGATCTCGTGCAGAACAAGAGATGACGGGTGCTATAGTGGTTATGTAGTCTTGGTCCCTTTAATGGTAGTATAAATGACACGGATGTCCGTAGGCTAATTATACCTGCAGACCAAGTTCAATAACAAGCTTTTCGCGTGGATCGCTCGCCGGGTACGGTACAAATATTTGGCGAGGGTCAGAAAGTATTCGACATAATGCCCGCAACTTCGACTAGTTCCATCTGTGGCAACGTACCTGACTTGGGGCGAATAAAGTGAATTATATTGCCCGTCGGCACCGCTGCAGTACATGCAGAAAAAAATACTTTTCTCCAGACGCCAGCTCTGCAGATGCGTTATTAAGGGATAAGAAGAGCAAGGAGGTCTCCGCTTCTTTTGCTCCTTCGCTTTTCGGACAGAAGGTAAAGTAAGTACTTTCTTTAGCCCACTAGATGGTGTCCGGGGAAAAGTATTTTTCTCAGGTGCCGGAGAGTACAGATGGAAACCTCCCCGCTTATTCTTAAGCCCCAATAGTAGCGCACTAAACAGACCTCTGACAGTCAAGCTAGAGCGCACTTTACGAAGCGCGCTTTTAGAGCTCGCTGAAAGTCGACTAAAAGCGGACGTATTTAAGTCGTCCGAATTGAGCGGACTAAAAGAAGCCATTTTGAAGTAGTCTTCTGGGTTGCCACGATTCTGTTCTCGTTGAAATTGAGTCAGTTTTACGGGATTTCTTAAACTTTATCATTGCCCTTATTACTAGCATCCATTGCAACCGCCGCTGTGAGAAAACATTGCGTCTTGCTGCCTGCTGTTTCGAAATTGAGTTTTTCTGGGAATGACAGAGTGCTGCTTGTTGGATGCTGTAAGAAGAAGCAGGATCTCGTGCAGAACAAGAGATGACGGGTGCTATAGTGGTTATGTAGTCTTGGTCCCTTTAATGGTAGTATAAATGACACGGATGTCCGTAGGCTAATTATACCTGCAGACCAAGTTCAATAACAAGCTTTTCGCGTGGATCGCTCGCCGGGTACGGTACAAATATTTGGCGAGGGTCAGAAAGTATTCGACATAATGCCCGCAACTTCGACTAGTTCCATCTGTGGCAACGTACCTGACTTGGGGCGAATAAAGTGAATTATATTGCCCGTCGGCACCGCTGCAGTACATGCAGAAAAAAATACTTTTCTCCAGACGCCAGCTCTGCAGATGCGTTATTAAGGGATAAGAAGAGCAAGGAGGTCTCCGCTTCTTTTGCTCCTTCGCTTTTCGGACAGAAGGTAAAGTAAGTACTTTCTTTAGCCCACTAGATGGTGTCCGGGGAAAAGTATTTTTCTCAGGTGCCGGAGAGTACAGACGGAAACCTCCCCGCTTATTCTTAAGCCCCAATAGTAGCGCACTAAACAGACCTCTGACAGTCAAGCTAGAGCGCACTTTACGAAGCGCGCTTTTAGAGCTCGCTGAAAGTCGACTAAAAGCGGACGTATTTAAGTCGTCCGAATTGAGCGGACTAAAAGAAGCCATTTTGAAGTAGTCTTCTGGGTTGACACGATTCTGTTCTCGTTGAAATTGAGTCAGTTTTACGGGATTTCTTAAACTTTATCATTGCCCTTATTACTAGCATCCATTGCAACCGCCGCTGTGAGAAAACATTGCGTCTTGCTGCCTGCTGTTTCGAAATTGAGTTTTTCTGGGAATGACAGAGTGCTGCTTGTTGGATGCTGTAAGAAGAAGCAGGATCTCGTGCAGAACAAGAGATGACGGGTGCTATAGTGGTTATGTAGTCTTGGTCCCTTTAATGGTAGTATAAATGACACGGATGTCCGTAGGCTAATTATACCTGCAGACCAAGTTCAATAACAAGCTTTTCGCGTGGATCGCTCGCCGGGTACGGTACAAATATTTGGCGAGGGTCAGAAAGTATTCGACATAATGCCCGCAACTTCGACTAGTTCCATCTGTGGCAACGTACCTGACTTGGGGCGAATAAAGTGAATTATATTGCCCGTCGGCACCGCTGCAGTACATGCAGAAAAAAATACTTTTCTCCAGACGCCAGCTCTGCAGATGCGTTATTAAGGGATAAGAAGAGCAAGGAGGTCTCCGCTTCTTTTGCTCCTTCGCTTTTCGGACAGAAGGTAAAGTAAGTACTTTCTTTAGCCCACTAGATGGTGTCCGGGGAAAAGTATTTTTCTCAGGTGCCGGAGAGTACAGACGGAAACCTCCCCGCTTATTCTTAAGCCCCAATAGTAGCGCACTAAACAGACCTCTGACAGTCAAGCTAGAGCGCACTTTACGAAGCGCGCTTTAAGAGCTCGCTGAAAGTCGACTAAAAGCGGACGTATTTAAGTCGTCCGAATTGAGCGGACTAAAAGAGGCCATTTTGAAGTAGTCTTCTGGGTTGACACGATTCTGTTCTCGTTGAAATTGAGTCAGTTTTACGGGATTTCTTAAACTTTATCATTGCCCTTATTACTAGCATCCATTGCAACCGCCGCTGTGAGAAAACATTGCGTCTTGCTGCCTGCTGTTTCGAAATTGAGTTTTTCTGGGAATGACAGAGTGCTGCTTGTTTGGATGCTGTAAGAAGAAGCAGGATCTCGTGCAGAACAAGAGATGACGGGTGCTATAGTGGTTATGTAGTCTTGGTCCCTTTAATGGTAGTATAAATGACACGGATGTCCGTAGGCTAATTATACCTGCAGACCAAGTTCAATAACAAGCTTTTCGCGTGGATCGCTCGCCGGGTACGGTACAAATATTTGGCGAGGGTCAGAAAGTATTCGACATAATGCCCGCAACTTCGACTAGTTCCATCTGTGGCAACGTACCTGACTTGGGGCGAATAAAGTGAATTATATTGCCCGTCGGCACCGCTGCAGTACATGGAGAAAAAAATACTTTTCTCCAGACGCCATCTCTGCAGATGCGTTATTAAGGGATAAGAAGAGCAAGGAGGTCTCCGCTTCTTTTGCTCCTTCGCTTTTCGGACAGAAGGTAAAGTAAGTACTTTCTTTAGCCCACTAGATGGTGTCCGGGGAAAAGTATTTTTCTCAGGTGCCGGAGAGTACAGATGGAAACCTCCCCGCTTATTCTTAAGCCCCAATAGTAGCGCACTAAACAGACCTCTGACAGTCAAGCTAGAGCGCACTTTACGAAGCGCGCTTTTAGAGCTCGCTGAAAGTCGACTAAAAGCGGACGTATTTAAGTCGTCCGAATTGAGCGGACTAAAAGAAGCCATTTTGAAGTAGTCTTCTGGGTTGACACGATTCTGTTCTCGTTGAAATTGAGTCAGTTTTACGGGATTTCTTAAACTTTATCATTGCCCTTATTACTAGCATCCATTGCAACCGCCGCTGTGAGAAAACATTGCGTCTTGCTGCCTGCTGTTTCGAAATTGAGTTTTTCTGGGAATGACAGAGTGCTGCTTGTTGGATGCTGTAAGAAGAAGCAGGATCTCGTGCAGAACAAGAGATGACGGGTGCTATAGTGGTTATGTAGTCTTGGTCCCTTTAATGGTAGTATAAATGACACGGATGTCCGTAGGCTAATTATACCTGCAGACCAAGTTCAATAACAAGCTTTTCGCGTGGATCGCTCGCCGGGTACGGTACAAATATTTGGCGAGGGTCAGAAAGTATTCGACATAATGCCCGCAACTTCGACTAGTTCCATCTGTGGCAACGTACCTGACTTGGGGCGAATAAAGTGAATTATATTGCCCGTCGGCACCGCTGCAGTACATGGAGAAAAAAATACTTTTCTCCAGACGCCATCTCTGCAGATGCGTTATTAAGGGATAAGAAGAGCAAGGAGGTCTCCGCTTCTTTTGCTCCTTCGCTTTTCGGACAGAAGGTAAAGTAAGTACTTTCTTTAGCCCACTAGATGGTGTCCGGGGAAAAGTATTTTTCTCAGGTGCCGGAGAGTACAGATGGAAACCTCCCCGCTTATTCTTAAGCCCCAATAGTAGCGCACTAAACAGACCTCTGACAGTCAAGCTAGAGCGCACTTTACGAAGCGCGCTTTTAGAGCTCGCTGAAAGTCGACTAAAAGCGGACGTATTTAAGTCGTCCGAATTGAGCGGACTAAAAGAAGCCATTTTGAAGTAGTCTTCTGGGTTGACACGATTCTGTTCTCGTTGAAATTGAGTCAGTTTTACGGGATTTCTTAAACTTTATCATTGCCCTTATTACTAGCATCCATTGCAACCGCCGCTGTGAGAAAACATTGCGTCTTGCTGCCTGCTGTTTCGAAATTGAGTTTTTCTGGGAATGACAGAGTGCTGCTTGTTGGATGCTGTAAGAAGAAGCAGGATCTCGTGCAGAACAAGAGATGACGGGTGCTATAGTGGTTATGTAGTCTTGGTCCCTTTAATGGTAGTATAAATGACACGGATGTCCGTAGGCTAATTATACCTGCAGACCAAGTTCAATAACAAGCTTTTCGCGTGGATCGCTCGCCGGGTACGGTACAAATATTTGGCGAGGGTCAGAAAGTATTCGACATAATGCCCGCAACTTCGACTAGTTCCATCTGTGGCAACGTACCTGACTTGGGGCGAATAAAGTGAATTATATTGCCCGTCGGCACCGCTGCAGTACATGCAGAAAAAAATACTTTTCTCCAGACGCCAGCTCTGCAGATGCGTTATTAAGGGATAAGAAGAGCAAGGAGGTCTCCGCTTCTTTTGCTCCTTCGCTTTTCGGACAGAAGGTAAAGTAAGTACTTTCTTTAGCCCACTAGATGGTGTCCGGGGAAAAGTATTTTTCTCAGGTGCCGGAGAGTACAGACGGAAACCTCCCCGCTTATTCTTAAGCCCCAATAGTAGCGCACTAAACAGACCTCTGACAGTCAAGCTAGAGCGCACTTTACGAAGCGCGCTTTTAGAGCTCGCTGAAAGTCGACTAAAAGCGGACGTATTTAAGTCGTCCGAATTGAGCGGACTAAAAGAAGCCATTTTGAAGTAGTCTTCTGGGTTGACACGATTCTGTTCTCGTTGAAATTGAGTCAGTTTTACGGGATTTCTTAAACTTTATCATTGCCCTTATTACTAGCATCCATTGCAACCGCCGCTGTGAGAAAACATTGCGTCTTGCTGCCTGCTGTTTCGAAATTGAGTTTTTCTGGGAATGACAGAGTGCTGCTTGTTGGATGCTGTAAGAAGAAGCAGGATCTCGTGCAGAACAAGAGATGACGGGTGCTATAGTGGTTATGTAGTCTTGGTCCCTTTAATGGTAGTATAAATGACACGGATGTCCGTAGGCTAATTATACCTGCAGACCAAGTTCAATAACAAGCTTTTCGCGTGGATCGCTCGCCGGGTACGGTACAAATATTTGGCGAGGGTCAGAAAGTATTCGACATAATGCCCGCAACTTCGACTAGTTCCATCTGTGGCAACGTACCTGACTTGGGGCGAATAAAGTGAATTATATTGCCCGTCGGCACCGCTGCAGTACATGCAGAAAAAAATACTTTTCTCCAGACGCCAGCTCTGCAGATGCGTTATTAAGGGATAAGAAGAGCAAGGAGGTCTCCGCTTCTTTTGCTCCTTCGCTTTTCGGACAGAAGGTAAAGTAAGTACTTTCTTTAGCCCACTAGATGGTGTCCGGGGAAAAGTATTTTTCTCAGGTGCCGGAGAGTACAGACGGAAACCTCCCCGCTTATTCTTAAGCCCCAATAGTAGCGCACTAAACAGACCTCTGACAGTCAAGCTAGAGCGCACTTTACGAAGCGCGCTTTTAGAGCTCGCTGAAAGTCGACTAAAAGCGGACGTATTTAAGTCGTCCGAATTGAGCGGACTAAAAGAAGCCATTTTGAAGTAGTCTTCTGGGTTGACACGATTCTGTTCTCGTTGAAATTGAGTCAGTTTTACGGGATTTCTTAAACTTTATCATTGCCCTTATTACTAGCATCCATTGCAACCGCCGCTGTGAGAAAACATTGCGTCTTGCTGCCTGCTGTTTCGAAATTGAGTTTTTCTGGGAATGACAGAGTGCTGCTTGTTGGATGCTGTAAGAAGAAGCAGGATCTCGTGCAGAACAAGAGATGACGGGTGCTATAGTGGTTATGTAGTCTTGGTCCCTTTAATGGTAGTATAAATGACACGGATGTCCGTAGGCTAATTATACCTGCAGACCAAGTTCAATAACAAGCTTTTCGCGTGGATCGCTCGCCGGGTACGGTACAAATATTTGGCGAGGGTCAGAAAGTATTCGACATAATGCCCGCAACTTCGACTAGTTCCATCTGTGGCAACGTACCTGACTTGGGGCGAATAAAGTGAATTATATTGCCCGTCGGCACCGCTGCAGTACATGCAGAAAAAAATACTTTTCTCCAGACGCCAGCTCTGCAGATGCGTTATTAAGGGATAAGAAGAGCAAGGAGGTCTCCGCTTCTTTTGCTCCTTCGCTTTTCGGACAGAAGGTAAAGTAAGTACTTTCTTTAGCCCACTAGATGGTGTCCGGGGAAAAGTATTTTTCTCAGGTGCCGGAGAGTACAGACGGAAACCTCCCCGCTTATTCTTAAGCCCCAATAGTAGCGCACTAAACAGACCTCTGACAGTCAAGCTAGAGCGCACTTTACGAAGCGCGCTTTTAGAGCTCGCTGAAAGTCGACTAAAAGCGGACGTATTTAAGTCGTCCGAATTGAGCGGACTAAAAGAAGCCATTTTGAAGTAGTCTTCTGGGTTGACACGATTCTGTTCTCGTTGAAATTGAGTCAGTTTTACGGGATTTCTTAAACTTTATCATTGCCCTTATTACTAGCATCCATTGCAACCGCCGCTGTGAGAAAACATTGCGTCTTGCTGCCTGCTGTTTCGAAATTGAGTTTTTCTGGGAATGACAGAGTGCTGCTTGTTGGATGCTGTAAGAAGAAGCAGGATCTCGTGCAGAACAAGAGATGACGGGTGCTATAGTGGTTATGTAGTCTTGGTCCCTTTAATGGTAGTATAAATGACACGGATGTCCGTAGGCTAATTATACCTGCAGACCAAGTTCAATAACAAGCTTTTCGCGTGGATCGCTCGCCGGGTACGGTACAAATATTTGGCGAGGGTCAGAAAGTATTCGACATAATGCCCGCAACTTCGACTAGTTCCATCTGTGGCAACGTACCTGACTTGGGGCGAATAAAGTGAATTATATTGCCCGTCGGCACCGCTGCAGTACATGCAGAAAAAAATACTTTTCTCCAGACGCCAGCTCTGCAGATGCGTTATTAAGGGATAAGAAGAGCAAGGAGGTCTCCGCTTCTTTTGCTCCTTCGCTTTTCGGACAGAAGGTAAAGTAAGTACTTTCTTTAGCCCACTAGATGGTGTCCGGGGAAAAGTATTTTTCTCAGGTGCCGGAGAGTACAGACGGAAACCTCCCCGCTTATTCTTAAGCCCCAATAGTAGCGCACTAAACAGACCTCTGACAGTCAAGCTAGAGCGCACTTTACGAAGCGCGCTTTAAGAGCTCTCTGAAAGTCGACTAAAAGTGGACGTATTTAAGTCATGCGAATTGAGCGCACTAAAAGAGATCATTTTAGAGTAGTCTTCTGGGTGACACGATTCTGTTATCCTAAAATTGACTTAGTTTCATCGAATTTTTTTAAATTTATCATTGCACTTATTACCAGCATCCATTACAACCGCCGTTATGAGAAGGCATTGTGTATTGCTTCCTGTACATCCATATAATATATATAATATATAACATGTATATCCATCTGTGGCAAGGTATGTAGGCCTCTGGAAAGAAGGCGTCTGGTTCTGATTTGACGAAAAATTTGTGCCCTCCTTCAACATCTGGTACCTACAAACGGAAACTAAAGGTTTTATTGGTAGCGATCCGAAGTTTTGTTACTATTGGCTAGTAGGAAACTAAGGCTGTTTGCTGCCGATACTTATCTTTTTGTTACCTGCAGCGCGATCAAGATTTTACGAACCCTGTCGGCGGCGACGTTTTCGTGCATCTCGATCCCTTATTGCCGCTGATTTCCTACGCACCTGGAAATCTGCATAATAATCATTTATTCTTATAACGAAGCAAGTTAAACAGCACTGAACAAAAATACTTATCTTTTTCTAAAATGCACGTTGGGCAATTGAACTGAACTCATCTTCAATTGTACTTCCACTTTTGATACAGGCCACTTGCGAAAACGATACTCATAACGAAGTCACGTGTTAGCAGATTACAAGTGGACTAAGGCTTTAAATTTTCCTGACATTTAAACCACTACTAAATAGCAACAACATTCAGATTTACAAGCGCACCGCAATTTAGAGCAGGCTATATTCACTGGTTTCCCTCCAGTAACTATTTGAAGCTATCTTGGAGAATAGAAAATAATAGTGTGTGATCCCTTTCGTTTGTTACCTGCGCGCGGTCTTCCTACACTCGGCAAAGCACCCACCTCTGCCTTTCAATAATAATGCAAAGTAACAGCAGAACTTCTTGTCGATATTTGAGTTATATTTCTAGGGTTTTGGGTATTGGTATGCATTAAATAAATGCGAACAAACCTATAAAGGAATGGACATTTATTATTGATCTGTTCTCGTTGATTTCCTGCGTCAGACTGCCGATCTTTCCAACGGCCAGGGACACGTCGACGATGTCCCTTTGTTGCAACCGTTTTCGACGTCGCACAGCGCGACCGTTATAACGTCGCAGTCACAACATAGTGGCGGCCGCCTGGAGTCGCTATCGAAGGCACATACGTGCGTGTACAAAATTTCGTCTCCTTTTCTCTTCACACCGCCTTACATATTAATAAGACAAGAAACAACATTTAATGACTTTCCACGCGGACAAAGCTCTCGGTTTTCCAAGACTCGTCCTGCACCGGTGCATCAATTAGCTTAAAGAATCTATCCTTAAGAAAGTCATCATCGACGCGATTGGCTTTTCTATAGCAGATCGCAGACTTCCGTGGTCAATCAGGCATAACTTAGGCGCCTGTGTAATTATACAGAATTCAAGTGAAGTGGGCGAAAAGTTGGGATAACAATATTGCGAACCAAAATTTAATATCTCATAGTTGTTATTATAGTTTTGAATAAAATTCCGGTTTTGGAAACAGTAATTTGTATTATTGTCTCGTCTCTCCAACGAAGACAAGGCGCCTAAATATCACACACTGATATTTGACCTGAGCTGAACACGATTTCTGGCAGGTATGCGAAAGGCCAAGTCAAGGCCGTCGGGGGCTTCGTCCGAAGAAAGATAGAAAGGCGGAGTTTTCCATGCATGCCCTCACACTCTCGACCAGCATTACACTATGTGAACTGATTGGATTTTAGAAACGCATGTACGGAATATGAAATATTTTTGCCTTTTCTTTTTAAATCTGAAAATTGTAAGTATGCATGATTAAGTTTGAAAGATAATAATTAAGTCAATCCTGATGATACTGCAATATCAGGTCGACTCGCGACGGGGGCAGAGCAAGCTCATCCACCCATCAAATTCCAAAAACCAGATTAATATTCTGACTCCCCAAGTGGAGATACATATATATATATATGTATATACGTTCATTGCGATAAGTATGGTTAACGTTAGAACTCAGGACAGCACGGTCGCTGGATTAATTGGAAATCGCAAAATAACTACTGATGGATGGGAGCAGGAAAGTTGGCCCCTGAGAGCCGTGTTTGAGTTTTGCCTGGCGAGGCTTGGCGGCAATGCCTATGATACCTGTGAAAATCTGCCACCGTACTGCTTGTTTACCTGCATACCGGGATATTCGTAGCGACAGGTAGCAGACCGAATAGACTCAGACCCGTGAGGTGGTGGTGCTTGACACCAATCGAAGTTCGACAGATAATTACGGACGTTAATTTCTTTTCTTTAAGTTTGTAAGTAGGATATCTTCAAGGAGGAGTCAAATTTCTTTCCAGCTTCCAACAGTAGTCAGGGACCATACTTATCGCGAGCGCGTGCAACGAAAATGAATAAATAAGACGACAGGCGGGGAAACGTGAAAGAAAAAATACGACTACCGGGTATTGAACATGATGAGAAAGCAAGAAAAAACAAAAAAAAACAATCGTGACAACGGGGAACAGAACTCTGATCACCGCGGTCACTGTTCCAACGCTTTGCCACGAAGCCACTTCGATATTTGAAAAAAAAAGTATCTTAGGCTCCTGATAAATTTGTGTCACTGGATTTGGTCGGATTTAATTGGATCTAATCAGATGTCACGAAACAACTATTCGAGGATATTGGTTATCGTAAGCACATATTAAGAAAATGGGAAAGCAAGAAGGAAGGGCAAGGAAGCGTTCGTCGGGCGATGCCGTGCCGTGTTCAGGTATCGAGAAGGACGCATGCAGCGGGCCGCTGGCTGGGCCGTCTGTGCGAGCGCACCGAGACAGCGATTGTTTCGTTTCGGGAAAACCGAACGGTTGAGCACCGGTTGGTCCTCCATCGCGATTTTCACAGGCTGACCGTCAAGACGTTTTTGGTCACCTCCCTTTTTCTAGGACCAAGCGATAGCCGTCTGTGACTCGTCAAGAACGTGAGGGGTGGAGCATAACTTAATGTTTAATAACTCGAAATTGAGGGCCGAACAACAAATTTCAAACCTGCCATTTTCTTCCTAACAACCATCCCAACACGAAGGCGCTAATATTTTATGACATTTTTGGGACACCCTGTATATAGTACAGCGCGCGACTACCGACCATACTTATTTCGTCCGCTATAAAAATTTCACCTCAATTTATGAAAAAGTTACAGCACCACGAACATTATTTTTGAATTTTGTAGTTTATCACTTATTTTTCTGAATATAATGAGCCAAGAATCAAGCGAATCGGTTCAGTCATTCAGAAGGTATGAATTTCTCCTGCTTATTTATTTTACTCGTGGAAAAGGCAAGGCGGATTAAGAGTCATCCAGCGAACGAATTCCTAAAAACGTGACTTTCACTTTTCTCACACCAGTTGGCACCACTCCGAAATGCTCCGAACTGCAGAGACAACACGGGTGTGTCGTGTTTACGTTATCGACATATTGGTTAAGCCGGTTATGTCGCGGTTGGCTATCTGTCATAGCGGTTTTGTGACCCAGTCCGATGTTATTATTTTATTTCTAATTCCATGCTTTTGTTACGTTCCGACTCGTGATGACACTTCTTTTCCAAGCAAAATGGTGGAATTGCATCAGATTTTGGCGCGTTAGATCAGTGATGTCCGGCCGGTCGGGGCTAGAGGGTGAGAAGAGATTCGGGTGGTGCTTAATCCGAGTCTTCCACAAGGAGAGGCGAATCAAACTTCACCGTTTCTCCTTGCACAAACTTTACCGGGCGTAAATGAGGAGCTGACGAGGAGGAGGTGACGAGGCGCGACCGGGGCGACGGGGGCGGGTACTGGCGTGTCGCAGGATGTCGGATCTGCGATGTTGATCCCGGGCAACGCTTTTACCAATTTCGACAGGTCAACGCGACCGTCGCGGTGTAATGTTCGGACGTGGAACTCGGAATTCTGAACGAGTACGTCACTCCTGACCCGGGGCGCTGGCCGTTCGTTAAAACACCGACGGGTCGAAATCGCCGCCGGTGTGGATGAGCTTTTTCAGCCGTTTTGCCTGCTTCTCCGTTCTCGGCACCCGCACGGTGGTGTTTCTGTCTTCGTCTGGCCATACGAAATAGTGAACAGCGCGGATTCTATTGGCACTATATCCCACGGGCGGTTCGGAGGTGATTGGAGGGACGATTAACGTCCGTGAGTTAGCTGGTCTGTGCCGTAATAGCCGGAGTGTCGGATTGGAAGGAGGATACAGAAGTTGCCCCTTTTCTGGCGGCACTTCGATTCGGAACCAAGAGGAATTTATAGGCGGCATACATCGACTGGACTCGATAACGCAACCTGAGGGAAGGCTCAAGGTATCGAGGTAGCTTGGATACTCTGGCTGGGAGATTGTTAATAATTTCCCAGCTTCGGGACAGCGGAGCAGCCCCTTACTTGGTGGCACTTCAGCTGGAGGTGTGGAAAGAGGTGAAGCGGCCCCTTTTCTGGCGGCACTTCGAACCCAGGGGTCAGGATGGCAGTAGATTCCGCCCGCAGAACTTTACTCACTCCCTTGACGTCTTTTCATTGGTCCGGCAGGTGTGTCTTAGGAAAACTCAGAGAAAAAGGAAGCCTGATAGTCTTACTACTTGGTTTATTTGTCGAGGAACAAAAGATAACTCTTCGAAAATAATTCTAAGTTCAAAAGCCGAATACTTTGAGTTATCGCATAGATTTACTAGAGAAGGTCTGCTCATTAAGGGAGCCAAGGTGTCGAATGTGTCGATTCGGGCGAGCATGCCACGCATTCGAATTATGGCGCCAGTGTCTCGTGTCCGAATTCCCTTTCGTAAAACTAGGTCACGTGTAACATACTGTGACGTGAATCGGGGGCTTGTGTCCCGGAGTTTTAACTCACGGGCGCCGGGGCGCTCGAGGATAGGTGGGGGTTCCCCTAGAGGTAGCGGGACTTGGTCATCACAAAAAACCAACTTCAAAAACGCAGGAGAACGATAATACAAATACAAAAAAAAACAATCCTTCGACAACTTTGTTTTTACTGATATTGTTTATTGGCCCCTCGGAGTAATTCTTCCGTACAGTTTTCTAATAGCTGTCGTACAATCCTGAGGCACCAAATACCGAAAAGGGACTAGGGTTACCTGGGATCGTTGCCTAAGCAAAATCCCGGACGCGGAAGGATTCCCGACTTCTCGCGGAAATAATGCCAGTCGCGGAGGCGGTGATACGCAAACGAGAGACGGAGACGAGCGATAGACTCACGAGCGGCAAACGCGAGCGATAATCCCGCGGTAAGCGATAATCACAATAATGGAAAGATCCGGTAACGATGATCACGCGATCGATACTCGTGAGGACGATAATCACACGTACGATATTCACTCGAACGATATTCGCGAGGACGATATTCACACGGACGATAGCCACACGACGATATTCTCTCGAGCGATATTCACACGGACGATAGCCACACGACGATATTCTCTCGAACGATATTCACACGGACGATAGCCACACGACGATATTCTCTCGAACGATATTCACACGGACGATATTCTCTCGAGTGATATTCACACGGACGATATTCCAATCCCAGGCAAACCTCAAATTCTCCACGATAGATTCATGGGTCGGCTAATCTCAGCAGAGAGGGGGAGGTTCGCGACTCAGAGAAAGAGCGATATTCACAAAAATATAATCGACCGATAATCACACAATTAATATAATAGGGCTGTAGTCGTCGCTGCTTAGCTTCGCCGCCAAGCGTTTCACGAAATGGCGGCCACGGGCCGCCGCGATGTTCGAACGTAACCACAACGTACGAGGATGGTGAAGGCGGGCGATAGCAATAATATCAGCGATACAATATTCCCGCTGAAGTTATAATGAGCACAGGAAATCTCAGCTCACCAATTCCGCACCCAGGGAGGAAGTCGGCGAAATCCTCGGCACTTTCGGGGCTGGAGCAAGGCTTCGGCTGGATGTTTGAGGCACTCTCGATAGCTGCTGATGTCGAACGAAGAACGCAGAAGAATGAATTTTCGGCCGAAAATGTCCTATCTTATAGGAATGCCTAGCGCCCCGAGGGCTCGAGGATTGGCTCACCATGACGTACCACCACCCCCTGATTGGCTCAGGGGTACTTGCCGTTCTTACCGATGACTTCTCGGTACCCGCTAATCCGCGCGGCGTAAGTTCGCGGGAGTTCGGCGGCTTGGCCAAAAACCGCCGCTTCCCCGAATCGAACCAAACAGAGCTCTGGCTCTGGCTCGCGCTAGAACTCTGGCAGGGCCGCAGGTAACCCTTCGGTTACCCTGCCATAATTGAAGGGAGGAATCCTTCTGGCTGGCAATTCCTCTGCCAGCCAACAACACTAAGGTCCATTCATGTAGCGTGCACTAAGGTGTGCTCCGCGAATGGAAGTCACGAAAAATGTCAGGAACCCCTGCACGTTGCCACAACGGTGGTTCAACGGCGAGGACAGAGGAATAATGGAGCCGGCTCTTCCGCACCCCCAAGCCCTGTCCGGAGCAGGCAAGTGGGTGTCCCTCTGACCTTCCGACCGAAAAATCGGAGGGCCCTGACAAACTAGCCGCAGCAGCGGCCGAGAAGTCATATTCTTATTTTTAGCAGGTGGTTCGTGATGCGGCCCTGGCTACGCGGCGCTGCGTAGCCCGCCGATCCAAATGTTGTCCTTCTTTTCTCCCTACGCGGAATTGCTGCTCCGCTGTAAATCTCCAAAGCATAATAAGGCGAGAAATACGAAAATCGCGACGCCGGGCAATCCATGGCGCGCTCGAGTGAGCCCGCCGAATTGCCTATCCCCACCCCATGCCCCGAGCGTGTCCGAGGACGTGTAAGACGTCGGCTATTGTGACGGGCAAACTTTGCCACGTCACAATACATATATCTGATACATATTAAGCTGATAAGAACAGATACTACACATACGATCTAAGCCAGAAGGCCGAGAAGCGATGTTGGTTACAATTTCTGCATCCTATTTATCCTCTCACCCTACTAATTCGCAATACGAGAACTCCTACCGGCTTGCGGAGCCATCTTTTAAGATTTGAACGAACTAGACATAGAGAAAACGAGACGGCGACTTGCAAATCGTGTATTAGACGGATAAACGAATAGAATCAAGCGACTGCTCCCCTCCTTTCCCAACTCTGTGAATTTTACTCTGCGTCTGCGGCAGCAGTGCCGGAGAGTGGATGACGGGAACCACTACCGGTATATCAAGCGAGCGAAGCAATCGACTTGCTGGCGTATAATAGGCCCGTCGGGTTCGACCGGCAGGATACCTGCCCGCCCCCCTCTTGCACTTTTGTTATCAGTGGCCGAATTCGACGCAACGCGGAGGTTCGAACAACTCTTGTATTCCCGGTTCTCCCCTTAGGAAACTGGGCAGCGTGGCCCACTAGGTAGAGGTGTCGGGATACACATTACTTTTCAAAATTAGAGAGCGGTGCTGGGTAATATCTTCGTCCAGAATATTCCAAATACCATTTTGAAATAGTTTTCATTCGACTGAGTTCGAATAAGCCGCTATTTCGAATACCCAAGATCAAAATACAAAGCAAAATATTTTAATCTTAAGTGACCATCAGAGCATTGCGAAGATAAAACGAGTAACCAAAATAGTCACGTAGCATTCGAATACTATTCGAAGATATAATCTGACGGGGGACGCAGTCGAAGTAAGCGCTTCGAATGGTCACACCAAGTAGATGGACTATTTGAAGGAGTATTCGAATGCTTAAACCATTCGAAAGGTTGAAGGATACGGATATTTAGATGGTCACAGGTACGCCAGGTTCGAATGGTCGGGGTGTCAACTCACGTCGACGTGCCGACGTGCGACTCACATCGTTTGCTATACTTTCGTCGGCCCCGCTGATACAATAGAATTTCAACTTGGGCCATAGAAGCATAGAATAAGCATGTAGTCCAAATGCTCGCATATACAGTCCACGTATATCTCGGCTGCCGTTTCTATTTTTCTCTATTACTTTCGCTCACTCGCATTCGTAACAGCGCGAGTCTATGTCTCGCAGGGTGTGCCATAGGCAGAAAAGACAGCTGCTATGCCGTGAGCTAAACTTAGGCAACGGCAGTTTAACCGATCTACCTCGATCAGCTGAGCGATCGGTGAAGATCGGTCACTCAGCTGATTGGCGAATTACCACGGCTGATGCCATTCCTTTCAATTCAAACCTATGAACATTCCTGGCGCATAAATAAAGTTAAAGTTACATGTTAACTTTAATTAAATTTATATAGGCAGCGGCGGATATCGCCCTGATTAGATTTGTCTAGGAGGGCTAGTAGACTAGGTGAGACCAATCGGGCTAGCCATTCGAGTGCCAGTTCGCCACCCGGTTCGAATCACCTAGTCGGGCTAGCCTTTCTAGCGCCAGTTCGCCGCCTGGTTCGGACTATCTAGTCGGGCTAAGCTACCCAGAGGCCCTCTGAGACCCACCCAGGTAAATCAGCCCAGATTCACCACATCAATCCCCGGTCGGGGCCTGATCACAAACCGGGCATACCGGGCTTCATTTCTACCAGGGTCGTTGTTCAAACCTTTTTAAGAAGCGTAAAGCGCCATCGAAGGCGTATTGGAATAACATGACAGTAATGGCTGTACTGGAAGAAATTAACAATTTGTCAGGCACGGAAAGACAAATGCTCTGTAGTATTATACCTTTTATAAAAATAGTCAAAGTACAAAATCGGTATGGCCAGGATTCGCGTAAAGGTCAAGTAGTTTTATTTGCCCGCGATGAGCGCAGCGGAGTGTGGTTATAGATTAGCCGTCTACCACTTAGGATGAGCATGCGCAAGGCCGTATTTATAAACAGTTGTCGAGAGGAGCAACGATTTAGACCCATGCTATTGGATGCGGACGAGACATCAATTTTCAATAACATATTCGATCGATATGTACAACGTCCGGATACTCTAGATGATTTGAGCCTAGCTGAATTGGCTGTTCGATACGAGACAATGTCCACCACACTGTGGATTGAAGAAGACGGTGAAGAAGAACTTCGGGAAGATGAGGTTGCTTGAGGGAAACCACAGTTTATACGAGAGAAAAATAATACACGTATGCGGATAAGAAACAAATCAGGTGTATTACGTTATCGCTATTATACATTGACCAGCGACAGAGAAGGATATTAATATAATTTAATAGTACGTCACATATCATTTCGGAATGAAAATGGGCTGATGCTTGAGAACGAGTCTTCCTAGAATGAGTTACGGCCCCTCGCCGGGAACGAATCTGTCGAACAATTTGCACACACAGAGCAAATTATTCAAGCCGCTCTTGCTCAGGTCGTTGCTTTAAATGTTGCCAATGAAGAAAGGGATGAGGATTGTGCACGAGATCCCGTTATTATTCACGGCGACGAAGCCGTATATATTGACCCTGCAGATGAATATGAACATGAACAAGAACAAGGAGGAACTGTAATGCCGGATGATGTCTTTCTTGGTAATATTTGTAGCATATTGAATATTTTATTCTGGTCGAATTCTGAACTCGAAGTGAAGAGAGTAGCGTGAGCATTTCGGGTTTTAATGTCGACTCAGTCTCTAGAGTGGGGGTCTTCATTTCCCATTTTCGGCAATAGAATTTTTGGGAAATATCCGTCTCCACCCCCCTCGACGCACCCGGGCAGCTTGGTAGTCGCGATTCAACCCTACAGTCTCATCGCACCACTGACCCTTGATACCTGCGAAGAAATCCCGAAATCAGGCCTACAGGCCACGGTATGTCATCTGCATACCGCGCACTAAACATACGCTGAGGAGCACTGCCTTTTTAGAATACTAACTTATCTCGCGTTGCCCTCTCGCTTATCTCGTCCTTCTATTTGTATGATTTAACAATTGTTTTACAATAATGTTCTTAATGACTAACCGGTCGTGACACAATACAATATCAATCAGCTGCAGCTCCGAATCATTTCGCTACAATATTCGAAGCCTTAACAATTGTCGATTAATTTGCAGTATTAGTTTCGAATTGAAAAGAGCTTCCCTTGTTAGTATTATCATATGTTACGTTACAAATGTTTGATAGCACTAGTTGTTATAATTAATATAAATAAGACTGTTGCACCTACATATACGTGCGTGTGTAGCGCAGGTTTGGATTTTCAGCAAATACCGACAGCACAAATGCGCACTAGTCTCTCGATCCAGCTCCAGCGTCCTCTCGGATTCAGTTCCAGCTTACGGCAGCGGCAGACAAACTGAATATTTCAACTATTCGATGTCCCATCCGAAAATATTTCGTGCGCCTCGTATTTGCCCGACCATCTAAATAGCCGCACCATTCGAATACTTCATAAAATAGTCTCTCTTCGTACCCTGACCCTCCGATGCTGACGGACCTGCCAACCATCTAGATAGTTGTACCCTCGAATCATTCGAATAGGGTAACCATTCGAATACTCTTCAAAATAGTCCCACATCTTGAAATGATCATTCGAAGCCCCCATCTTCAGCCGCGCTGCTCACAAGATGGTATTTCAAAGTTCAAAATGATATTCGAAAGCCACGCGACCATCTAGATACCCATCCTATATTCGTTCTGTGCTGGCGGTGCGCACAAGAAGATATTTGAAATGGTAACACAATTGAAGTCGACCGGATTCAATTATTTTAATATAGTATTTGAAATATTTCCAACGAAGAAAATACCCACCACTGACCAGGCCATAAGAATAAGCGAAGAGGTTCCGTCTTTTACTCTCCCGTTCCTGAGTGAGATAAATACTTTTCTTCAGACACCATCTATTGGGCCAAACGAGTACTTTATTTTCTGCTCGAATAGCGGACGAGCAAAACAAGCGGAGACCTCCTTGTTATTCTTATCCCTTGGTAATACGTCTATTTAGATGGCCCCTGAAGAAAAGTACTTTTTTATATTCGAGGTACAGCAGCGGTGCCGATGGGCGAAATACTTTATTTTCTTTGCCCGAAGTCAGGTACATCGCCGCAGACGGAAATATTTGAAGATGAGTATTATGTCAAATACTTTTTAACCGTCATAAAATATTGTAACCTCTTCGTGTGGATCTCTAACCGGAGGGTAAGATGCAAATATTTTGTGAGGGTTAGAAAGTATTTGAAATAATCTCATAAAACTCATCTTCGAATAGTTCCATCTACGGTAACCTAACTGACTTCGGGCGTAAAAAATAAAATATTTTGGCCATCGGCACCGCTGGTGTACCTCGAATATAAAATACTTTTTTTCAGGGGCTATCTAGATAGAAGCATTACCAAGGGATAAGAGTAGCAAAGAGGTCTCCGCTTCTTTTGCTCCTATGCTTTTCGCACCGAAAGCAAAGTACTCGTTTGGCCGAATGGATTTCGTCTGGAGAAAAGAATGGGAGAGTAAGAGACGGAAACCTCCCTGCTTATTCTTAAACCCTGCTAATAGGCCTCTAAACGTTCGGCGAAAGTCCTCCAAGAATGGACATATTTCGGACATCCAAATTCAGCATCCTAAAAGACGTCATTTTAGAGTAGTCTTCTGGATGACGCAATTGTTTCATCTTAAAATTCACTCAGTTTTCCGGAATTTTTTAACATTTTGTCATTGCACTTATTGCCAGCATCCATTACAACCGCCACTATGATAAAGCATTGTGTATCGCTTCCTGCTGTTTCGAAAAGCAGGATACATACATATACTTCCTTGTACAGAACAAGATGACAGGTGATGTAGTGATTATTTAATCGTGGTCCCTTTAATAATAGTATAAATTACTTCGATGGTCGTAGGTTAAGTATACGTGCAGACCAAGTCCAACAACAACCTATTCCAGAGGATCTTTCACCGAGTAAGAAACAAATATTGTGTGAGGGTTAAAAAGCATCTGAAATAATACTAATTTTCAAATATTTCCATCTAAAATTTAGATGTCCGTATTTTGACAAAGCCTGTTTAGTTAAAGTTAAGCCTTTTATTCGGGACTGCTCTCGATCCGCATAGTGAGGAAGGCACCCAGAATAATATATTTCCAATTTTATGGTCATCCTTTATACAACAGCGTGAACGACGTTTGCCGGTATCGTGCGGCGAATGATATCTTTAATACAAAGCAGGTATTAAGAGACTCCCACGAAAGTACGTTCGCTGACTATCGGAGTCCCGGAGACTATTGCCCACCGCGCGCCATCTTTGCCACTACATGTCATTGTTATTAGGTCACAGTGGACCACCTTAATCCTTTTGTTTGAGGGAACTCGTGTTCAGTCAAGCAGGGAAGATATCCCGAAAAATGTATTTCAGATTTTATGGTCTTCTATTAAGAGTCTTTAATACAGTGCATAGTACACATTGAGACAGTGGTGGGCATTTTCTTCGTCGGAAATATTTGAAATACTATTTGACCCTCCGGTTAGAGATCCACATGAAGAGGTTAAAATATTTTGTGACGGTTAAAAAGTATTTGAAATAATACTCATCTTCAAATTTTTCCGTCTGCGGCGACGTACCTGACTTCGGGCAAAGAAAATAAAGTATTTCGCCCATCGGCACCGCTGCTGTACCTCGAATATAAAAAAATACTTTTCTTCAGGGGCCATCTAAATAGACGTATTACCAAGGGATAAGAATAACAAGGAGGTCTCCGCTTGTTTTGCTCGTCCGCTATTCGAGCAGAAAATAAAGTACTCGTTTGGCCCAATAGATGGTGTCTGAAGAAAAGTATTTATCTCACTCAGGAACGGGAGAGTAAAAGACGGAACCTCTTCGCTTATTCTTATGGCCTGGTCAGTGGTGGGTATTTTCTTCGTTGGAAATATTTCAAATACTATATTAAAATAATTGAATCCGGTCGACTTCAATTGTGTTACCATTTCAAATATCTTCTTGTGCGCACCGCCAGCACACAACGAAAATAGGATGGGTATCTAGATGGTCGCGTAGCCTTCGAATACCATTTTGAAATACCATCTTGTGAGCAGCGGGGCTGAAGATGGAGGCGTCGAATGGTCATTTCAAGATGTCGGACTATTTTGAAGGGTATTCGAATGGTTGCTCCGTTCGAATGGTTCCAGGGCACAACTATTTAGATGGTTCGCAGGAGTACGTTAGCTTCGAATGGTCGGGGTACGAAGAGGGACTATTTTATGAAGTATTCGAATGGTGCGGGTATTTAGATGGTCGAGCAAATACGAGGTGCACGAAATATTTTCGGATGGGACATCCAATAGTTGAAATAATTTCGTTTGTCTGCCGCTGCCGCAAGTTGGAACTGAATCAGAGAGGGCGCTGGAGCTGGATCGAGAGACTTGTGTGCGCATTTGTGCTTTCGGTATTTGCTGAAAGTCCAAGCCCGCGCTACATACGTAGGAATGTAGATGCAATAATCTTATTTATATTAATAATAAAAACTAGTGCTATCGAACCATTTGTAACGGAACATGTGATAATACTAACCAGGGAAACTTTTGTGAATTCGAAACTAATACTGCGGATCGAAAATTGCGAAATACCGAATGGCGACAATAGTATTGCAAAAATATTTTGCAGCAGTTGCTTTTCTTCTGTTTATCCGTAAATACGCGCGAAATATTTTTTCGCAACTACAAGTGGTAGGACGCGAGAGTGTGGAAGGGAAGGGTGAAACAGATTTTCGTTAATACACATGGTATAAGGTGTAAAGTGAAATTTATTCAAAACAAAAAAAGCATTCGCAGATGTGCCAGTGATTGAGCCAACAAACCATTATTATACAAATTATACATTATACACATTTAATGGGGCTATAGCTGGACCGCGCTCCCACGTTTTGGAAATGTGTGCGGCGTATTCGTTTCCATAGCAACATTTACAATGGGCCCTACTAACTGGGAGCTCCTGCAAAAAGGGTACAGGCAGATAGAAACGTCGGTAAAATCTTCAGAGGAGGGGTGCCCGTTAAGCTCGCCAGTCTAACTTGGCAGACACTTTAGATTCTAAATGGACGTACTACCAAGGGATAAGAATATGCAAGTTGGTCGCCCCTTCTTGCTTCGCCGCTTTTCGGATATAAAATAAAGTATTTCGATGGGTCGATTAAATAGCGACTGGAGAAAAGTATTTTATTTTTGAGGTACAGCACCAGTGCCGAGGGGCAGAATATTTTATTTTCCTTACACGAAGTATGTGTTTCAAATATATGCTTACAGACTATTTTGTATCTTACCAGGCAGTAAGAAGAGCCAAGGAGGTCTCTACTTCTTTATCCTCCCATTTTCGGACAGAAAGTGAAGTACTTCGTTAGACCCAATAGATGCTGCATGGAGAAAAGTATTTTTCTGTCTCAAGAGCGGGAGAGTAAGAGACGGAAACCTCCTCGCTTATTCTTAAACCTTGCTAATAGGCCCCTAAACGATCGCAGAAAGTCCTCCAAAAGTGAACATGTATTTGGAACATCCGAATCCAACGCCGTAAAAGAGGTTATTTTAGAGTAGTTATGTGGATGATCCGATTGTGTCATCTTAAAATTCACTCAGTTTTGCGGGATTTTTTAACATTTTATCGTTACACTTATTGCCAGCATCCATTACAACCACCGCTGCGAGACAGCATTGTGTATCACTTCCCGCTGTTTCAAAATTGAGTTTTTATGGGAATTACAGAGTGCATGGTTTGACAGCTCAGGTGAGATTAATGATGTTACATACGGTTCGGTTCACAGATGACTGTGGCAGCGCGGTGCTTCAGATTTTGGCGACTTTAGAAGGGTTAATCAGAAAGGTCAACATATATGCTGCTGATGCATGGAACATCCAATTCCGAGGACAGGAGTGGAGCAGAAAGCAACAAAATTTTATTGCCACCGTTCCCCGCAGGCACCATGGAAGCCCTCAACAACAGTTATATGCTTTTATATGAACACATTCTTTGCGTAATAAATTTAAATAAGTATTTATTTATTACAATGACGTGTATTAATTAACCCAATTAGGACTTTCCCAAAATAGGTTCTTCTCACCTCAAAAATATTATCCGAATCGAGTTTTTTTAATATATCTTTAGGACGTCTTTCTGAAGAAGTCTTATTCGTTTCTTAAACTGTCCCATAAGACTACTTTCCGAAATATTAAAGATATCTTTCGGGAAATGTTTTCGGACGTTTAAGTCTTACGAGAGACATCTTTAAGACTTCTTTTAGACGTTATATCGCTATCTTGGAGACTTATTACCGAAGAATAAGAATACGTGAGGAGGTGGCAGCTTTTCCCTCCACCGCTTTTCAGACAGAAAGTAAAGTATTCCGTTGGGTCGATTAGATGGCGTCTGGAGGAAAGTAGTTTTCGATCTCAAGAGCAGAAGAGCAAGGCGAAGATTCCTCGCTTATTCTTATCCTCTGGTACTAAGCCCCCAATAGACCTCTGAAAGTCAACTTAGAGCGCTCTTTCCAAAGCGCGCTTCAAGCGCTCTCTGCAAGTCGACTAAAAGTGGACATATTTAAGTCATCCGAATTCTGTGCGGTCAAAGAGGTCATTGTTATAAATAGCAGGTTGAGGAAGGACTGTGCAGGGAGATGTAATCCAAATTGAGTGAAATAGAACGTAGAATATATTTCGTTACTGATTACACTGTAGTCTGTACAACGCTGCTGTCGCCAGGCGCGCGCTTTCTCTACGGAGTCTCAGCGAAGAAGGAAAGTGCTCTCCTTAGAGAGAGCGTGTGCTGGGCACACTTCATGCGAATAGACGGTGGTCTGCGTATCCGCTAAGCATCATGTTGAATGCGCCCTTTTTAACTATCATTTTATGGGAGTTATACAATAGACTACTGTTTGTTGCGTGGTGGAAGGGCAAGCAAGATACTTACTCTCCCTTGTAGAGAACAAGATGAGTAGTGATATAGTGATATTTAATTTTGGTCCCTCTAATAGGATATTTTACTCCGGTGTTCGTAGGTTATACGATCTGAACAAGTCCAATAACAAAATTGTATCTTACTTGGTGAGAGATCCACACCAACGTAGATTTTGTTATTGGACTTGGTCTACAGGTATGATTAACCTCTACCAACATCGGTGTGACTCATACTACTATTAAAGGAACTAAGATTAAATAATTACTATATCACCTGTCATCTTGTTCTGCAAGGAAGAATATGTATCGTGCTTGCTCTTAAAATTTTTTAAAAATCTCGCAAAACTGAGTCAATCTTAAGATGACACAATCGAGTCATCCAGAAAACTACTCTAAAATTACATGATTAAACGAACTTACCTGTAAGTGAAGTTCTATCATAATTATATGAAGCGCCACTTCCAAAAGATGAAACGTAGTACTCCTTATTCATATGCCAAGGCGCCACAGTCTTTAAAGTAAAAAAACAGATGGGTCAGATCCCTCGATGTCGGGGCTTGCGTCGTCATTCTTTTTCAGAGTTCAGCCGTACCCACTAAATTAATTCATGGGATTCCGATGTTTGGAATGCAGTGGGTTTAGGGACGGACTCATCTTTCGGACGAGGCGCTTCATACAATTATGATAGAACTTCACTTACAGGTAAGTTCGTTTAATCATGTAATTGTATTAAGCGCCTCGTTCCTCAAGATGAAACGTAGATGTTACAAGATGGATACGGCTGTAGACCTTCAAAACAAACAACAGAACAAACGTTGCAGTTATTAAGAACTTATTTATAACACCAACTTTTCTAACGAACAGGTGGTTTCAAACAAACACACAACCATTTGCAGGACTAAACAACGCCTTTTTTTCTTCCACTATAAATTCAAAAGCGCTTGCCCAAAAGATTTTGGGTCCTGAATAATCGGTTTATCATAAAACTTCGCAAACGTAGAGTTACTAGTCCAGCCGGCAGCTTTCTTTATGGTATTTATATTAACACCCTTTCGTTTAGCCGCCGAAGTAGACGCATGTCTAGTACTATGCGCTGAAAAAATGTGGGTGTCTACCCCATTCATATACATATATGAATACATATATTGTGTACATATTAGAACACCCGTTGTGCTAGGAGGTTAAAACTCCGTCAACAAGACAAAAGACTCTCAATGCGCTGGAGGCCGGCCATTGCTCCTCGTTCGCTTGAGATTAATCTCGCCATCAGGTTAGAGCCTGAGGTCCGTCGATAGGTAAGAGCCTATGACGTAGCGAAGGAAAATTACCCGTCTTTATTCACAGGGTGGAATAGTGGATATTTACTTGAACTTTCCTTCCGCCCGTGTTTATCGATTTTCTTCAATAAACGCCTGATCTTCTTGGCTAGCCGTCGATTCTCTTTGGATTCGCTCTCCGAATCTGTAGAATTGCGTCTTCTTTTTCCCATCTTTAACGTAGAAACCTTGATTATCTTCCACGTCTGACTTCCTTGGCACAGAAACAAAGAATAATGCTGCAAGCCCTGATACCGAGGGATGAGGAAATCTAGAGGGCTGGAGTTTCTTTAGTTTAAAGACTGTGGCACCTTGGCATATGAACAAGATGTACTACGTTTCATCTTGAGGAAAGAGGTGCTTCATACAATAACCACTTTTAGGTCGTTGAATTTGGATGTCCTAAATATGTCCACTGTTGGAGGACTTTTGGCGAACGTCTAGAGGCCTATTAGCAGGGTTTAAGAATAAGCGAGGAGGTTTCCGTCTCTTACTTTGCCGCCCTTGAGACAGAAATGTTACACTGTGCATGTTACTCGCTCAGGTGCTGGAGACAGAAGGAAGTAGGATTCCACGGATCCGCAGTGGTAGGCCAATTGTCTCCACTTGTGCCCTCTACACACCATATTAGTATGAGTCAAGATTGGCCTTTCCGCATCTATGAACTGCCAGTGTTCTAACAGTTCTTAACTGAGCTGCAATGACTGCATAGGTGTAGGCAGGTCAGCCTAGTGTTGTGAGAAACGTCGGGAGGGGTTCCTGGCAATCGAGCAGTCGAGGTTACTGACACGACCTATGGTACAGTATGTATAGAGTACTTGACTCGCAGCGCGACGCATCTGGGGCTTCGACAACCTGTGGTGGGCCTTTTTTTATTTTGATTAAAGCTAGTAATCCATTGAAGGATTAATCAGTCTTAAAATGTGTGGTGGGTTTATGCGTACATGTGCCTCTGATGTCTGAGTTGGCGTGTGAGAGATCGATAGGTAACTAAGAGACGTTGGGAATAATCGGTTTGGAACCTCCCCTTCTGTCGGCGGTCTCTCCCCTGAATGATTGGTAACGTGCGCTGGGGGGTGACCCCCACGGGCGAGACTCTCTTCCACAACCCTCAAGGGTTCTTTAAGCCCAGATAGGAAACCAAAGTAGGAGCGGCTGAGTAGAACACAGGCTCGGGCCCCGGCGCCCGCGGTACTGCAGGTGCCTCTGCGAAATTTGCTCTGGCCCCTTTAAACTCCTCAATGAGTCTGTAGCTATCAAGAAACACTTATTTTTACAGAATGAATGTCTATAACAAAAGAGGTCTTTCATGAAGTGGTAGATTTAATTTGAACTGTATTTTTGACATTACCTTTTATTTATATTTTTCTACAGTTCTACCAAACATAAAATACCTCAATATATGACGATTCTTGAATTTGAATCGACATGTCGATCAAAGTACGTATCAGAAATAGTGAATTTGAAAATTTGATCTATTTGCACATTGCAACAAGTTTGTTGAAACTTTTACATTATGGTCGAGCAAACGTAGAAATTACTTTTTGGAAATTTAAATTATACTAATCTAACGGTTATTATAAAACTTCGAAAATAAACCTTAACACAAAAATGAATATATCATTCTGAGAACAGCATAATATCGATATCCATCAATTATAGTTCTGTAAATTCAACAACCCAGACTATTTTTGCCATTTTTGAACTTTCAATTAACTTACTACTAACTGAACGAAGATTATTATTTTTACAAACATTATTTTAGTTGTGATCGTAGGCATTGCCATTATTCGTAACATATGGACCTTTTATGTCTTGGAAACTATTAGAGATAGACAAAAACATCTTCTTCAAAATTTCTGCATCTTTATGTTTTAATCATTTGAAGCACATTTATATTTGAATACTTTGATTACCATTATTGTGAGAATTACGTTGAATAAAACGTAGAGAAAATAGCTTATCCATGACACGCAAACCAAGTTAAAAGCATGCATTTAATATTTTATATAGTTATATATGTAGGATTGTTAACGAGAGAGACTGCGAGCGAATGGTGAGAGAGTGAGACGTGCGATTGTGGATGCATGTAAAGTCCGTTATATTTGGAGTCAAAATCGAAGAGCGTGTGGTATGAGCGACAGAATGTATCGGGATGACTGGGATTGGCTGAAAGGTACGACCAAAAGAATAAGTGCGATTGGCGAGTGAGTGTGTCAGCGAAAGAGTACATAAGAGGTGTGGATTTGAAGGGCGAGAGACATATTATTGTTGTGGTAGTGTAAAGCGAACGTGTAAAGAGAGCTGAATGCGAGCCGACGACGAGCGGAGCCCGAGCATACGACGGATAAAAAGTGTACAGAGAGAGAATTGAGAAACGTAGTAAAGTGGAATTCTTAAAAATCCTACATATGTATAGATCATAGGACTATATTCATATGAATACATTAAATTATCCATTGTTTATATACATGTATATACGAAATTAATACTAGGAAACAGAATAATATATAAGAATAATAAAAATAATAAACTTTATTACAAATTTGAGTAATCGTAATTTTTGTAAAAACCTCATAACGCAGTTCAATTCCTTGCTAAAAACCGCACAAATTTCGTACAAGATGTTTTGTCTGTTATCAGTAGTTTCAAAAATATTAGGAGACTTGGTAGAGTTTCCGCGCCAAGTAGCGAAGGCGTAGCCAAACGGCCCAGCTAGCGAGACTTCCGAGGCTCTATTATCTCGAACTAGAACGATCAGGAGACTTGGTTTGGTAGAGTTTCCGCACCAAGTTTAACCCGTGTGATAAATTGTCTCCGAATTCGTTCCTACAGTTTCTTAGATATTTGCTGCACGAGGTAATTCTTTTTGAGTTTATATTTTTCCGTGATTTTTTCTGATTATTATGACGTAAGGCGCAATGGAATCGGTTCATTAGTTCAGGGCACGTAAATGTTTGAAATGTTCCTCCTGTAGCGAAAAGTTATTACTGAGTTTCTTGTCCTTCTTGTTCTTCATAATCAAGACATCTAGAATGTCGCTTTTCGTTTTTCGCCGCTTGGGGGCTGGCGTGGGCGCCCTGTGTATCTTAGAACGGATGCTTGGCATCAGAATACTTTGAAACGTCAGCCAGGTACCAGATACCATACCAGATTCAGCACTAAGCGCTGTCTTTCCCGCGACCAACGGCATATAGTCAACACAGTTAATAATAATAAAAATTTAATTTCTAATAACAATTAAACGAAATTATATATAGGGGATTGTCATCGTTTGCTTATTTGTTGTTTCATTATAGTCGGTGACATCTTTGCATACAAGTGCCTGTATATAGCCGATGTTGTGCTCGTATTCATAGTATAGGATTGTCAACCTTAAATTTCTTGAAACTTAATAGTGTTTCCATGAATGGTTCTGCCGTGTATACAAATGTGTAATTTTGGTCAAGGTTGTACTGCGTTAATAAGAAGAATTGGGAGATTCTCGGTGCCGCGCAGTTTCCAATTCCTATGTGAATATTATAGAATATGTTAGCATTTTCATTTTTTTAAAGAATCGAAAAATAAGCACAATAAATATTTATTGCTTCAATAATATGTATACTTAAACATAATGTCGGCAATTTCATGCACATGTATGGCAATATTACGATTTGTTTCTCTTTAAATGTCCAATAAGAGATTCGGCAAATTAACGCTGATTCGGAGATTTAATAGCAGAGCCACGTTAACGCATCTTATTATTGCAATTCGTCGTTCAACCATCGTCAGGTAGCTCTGTTTTATAATTAAATGTCACATGATGATAATGAGGGGCGTGCGGTGCACGAGGGGTCCGAGCGCACCCGTGCTACGCAGGTGGTATCTCTCAATAGGGACAGGTTATAGTCAGATAATAATTGAGAGATCGAACAAAAATAAGCAACGCGACGTTCCACTCAGTATCTGTCGTATTAGGAACTGGGGATTTGTGGTTTCTGAAGATTATATTAATAATATCAATATTAATAATATCAAAATGAAAATCAATATTTCGTAAGAACCGGCTGAGCCTCTCTGTCAAGTATATTATTGAGTATTTTTCTCTGAATCCTATGATCTATAGAGCATCCAGATCGGATTATTTCATGAGATATCAATGATTGAATACTTTTGTTCAAAGAGAATGAGTGGATTTTAATACTGGTGGCACTATGTATAGTTGCCATATGGGATTGACACTTCGGTTATTGTGATTCTACAATATAACCTACAATCAATCACAGTTTTGCAATGTGTACGTATCTACATATGGTATACCTGCGTTAGTTCCTTGTAAATTTGGGTAACAGACAGCCATTTATAGTTTAAGTACACCTACTTGTACTTGTATACGATTCGAGTGTATATTGGCACGGATAAACACTGTGACATTACGTACACTGATACATGTACTTAAATAGTTGTTATATGACTGTGTAATAATATACCGTACTCGTATATGTTCTTTGTTGAAACATATTTTTGTGTATAATTCGAAAACTAAAGCCGAGCGACGGTTACTTGTACAGGGAAAAGTTATTCAGAATGATGTCCTCTACAACATATATCAAGGACATTGAAATCGGTGAGGAGTACCATGTTCTATATAATTTACCTCTGCATTTATTATGATTTCAAGCGATATAAATAGCAAATGTTTGGGGTTGCTGGCAACTTATAACTTATGGGCTGATTTCTTCGCTTACGATGAATTAAGTACAAATATGCGACAAAAAGGAGATGATGTTATCGTTAGATGCTATGATGAATTCGTTTAGACATTCTTACGGATGCAGATATACGCGTATTGCAGTTGCGGAAAATTATTTTCCGAACTAACGACGCTGACTCGAGATTGAATGAGCAGTTATTTGTTTTCTGCAGTTATTTTCAAAGCTTTACTGTCTGATGCAATGTGCTTACCAGTGGTGGGTAATATCTTCGTAGAAAATATTCCAAATACCAGTTTCATATAGTTTTTTTTCGACCGAGCCCGAATAAGCCACTATTTTGAATATCCAAGATCAAAATACGAAGCAAAATATTTTAATCTTAAGTGTCTGTCAGAGCGTTGCGACGATAAAATAAATATCTAGATATTAGTCACGTAGGATTCGAATACTATTTGAAGATACTATCTGACGAGGGATGGAGTTGAAGTAAGCGCTTCGAATGGTCAGAGCGAATAGATGGACTATTCGAAGGAGTATTCGAATGCTCAAACCATTCGAAAGGTTGGAAGATACGACTATTTAGATGGTTGTAGTTACGCCGGGTTCGAATGGTCGGAGTGTTAAGATAGTCTATCTTGTGAAGTATTCGAATAGTGATATTATTTGAACTACCTGAGGTGTTCCGAGGGTACGTCTATTTAGATGGTTGGCAGGTACGAGATGATCCGAAATATTTAGGGATGTGGCATCAAATATTTGAAATATTCGTTTCACTGTCGCTGTCGGAAACTCGCAAATGAAATTGAGAGGTCGCTGCGCGTTGTGCTCTCGCTCGTCAGTGGATCGAGTGACTCGCGTCCTCGCGTATACATCTCAGATGTCATCAAATTGTATTATTTAGATATTTTGTACAAAAAATATTAAATGTATACTAAATTTGAGATCTCATTTTATTTTAGCCAGTTCACCAAATATTTACTTTTAGCCGCTGGATTAAATTTTTAACCTCTAGAAAAATACTTTCTTCCACCAAACTTAATAAACGTTCACCAAATCTGTGATTCCATTTATTGTTAATCAGTCCCAGATATTGTTTTTTCTCATCAAATTATATCAGTTGCTATTAACAAAAATTGTTGCCACATTTGAGGCCTCATTTTATTTAAAACTAGTCATTACAGTCTTCATCCAAGTGTAGTTATTGGGAAAACGGATAAATTATGCGTATTTCGTTTAGTATCTTTCCACTTCAAGTTAGAATGAAGAGGTGTAAATTTAATATTTCGTTTCAATTCTGTTTATCGAAGTGCTTTTGGATACACAATATTTTTCGTTTTTCATTCAGCTGTCCATGTGAGAAGCATGGATTTTCCAAATTTAGTCCACATACTTGTAGCGATTGTCCCTGTGATTTATTGATGGTCATTGCAAAGGCGAGTCGCACTGGAAACTGCTAACGTTGGAAATGGAATATTGAAATTGATGGCATTGCCATCGTTGTTTTTGGCTGCTAATACATATAGCACGTGGACTGAGCCGCTGATGATTTTTGTAATGCAGCGCGATATTTGGGAAAACTTTGTGAATCAATTCATCTCTGGTTGCTGTGATTGTACAGAAGTTTATTGGCAATATGATACAATTTTGTGAATTCATTGATTGCCAATTTCCCATTCCCAATATCCAATAATTGTTTTGGGAAACGTCCAGTGGATGCATCATGCTGTAGTTGTACACACATATTGGTTTTCAAAGTCAATTTCTATACGTGTCGCCATAGAACTGATGATTTGAGAGATGCAGTAAGCTCATCAGCGGGTGTTGATCGCGTGTAGTGCGTATTCGAATGGTTTTCAGGTTTGCTTCCCGTTGCTGGCCTGTTTCTAAAACTCGTAATCCATTTTTTTTCATGCTTGGGGTGTAGATTGACCAATGGCTTGTCGTTTGGGAGGCATAATTACACAGAAAATGCGTCGAAAATCCGTTTGAATTTATCGAGCGTCGATCGGAATACCGCAATGATTTCAACTTGTTCGGCTCCTCACACTCGGCATGAAATTTCACTGTTGACGATGTTCCTAAATTCACTTGAGAAAATAACAAAATTAGCATTCGAAAGATAGCGAAAACTATATTCGATAGTACTTGCGAAATGAAATGTCACTGTCTTGTTATGTCACCCACGAAATGAAATGTCTATGAAATACACTCATTTGTTTAAAAGACTCGCGCGCCACGTATTGTAAAAACGTTGTACTAAGTCAGCAACTTTCGCGGGCGTGCACACAACAAGTCACCAAAGTTTCGTCACAATCAGATGAATGGTATAGGAACGCATACAGTATATACATACAGACAAACATTAATATTTATATACATAGAGTGTTCTCCAAATATTCACTTGAAGCCATAACTAAATATTTTGGAGCTATAATAAAATATTTTAATCTTAAGTGACCATCAAAGAGTTGCAAACATAAATCGAGTATCTAGATAGTCACGTAGCATTCGGATACTATTCGAAGATACAATCTGACGAGGGACGCAGTCGAAGTAAGTGCTTCGAATGATCACAGCGAGTAGATGGACTATTCGAAGGAGTATTCGAATGCTCAAACCATTCGAAAGGTTGGAAGATACGACTATTTCGATAGTCACAGGTACGCCGGGTTGGAATGGTCAGGGTGTCAAGATAGACTATCTTGTGGAGTATTCGAATAGTGACACTATTCGAGCTACCTGAGGTTGTCCGAGGGTACGTCTATTTAGATGGTTGGCAGGTACGAAATGATACAAAATATTTGAGGACGAGGCGTCGAATATCTGAAATATTCGTTTGACTGTCGCTCTCGGAAACTCGCCAATGAAGCCGAGAGGGCGCCGCGCATGGCACTCAATAATTGTAATTGAACACTCTTAAAAGCTTCTTCCATTGTCACGTCTTTACTACTTTCTCGTACACTCCTTTGGCTTAAACTGCCTCTCTGTGGCTCCAAATCTTGTCTAATATCTACGCTCATATGTACACTCCATTCGTACATACTCACGCACACACTTTCGTACTCGGACCACCCCGTCTTCGCATTCGCTTCTCACTACACTCATCTGCCTGCCGATGTTCACGCGGCACGCTTGCTTTAACGGTTGGACAACAAGAACTTAAGACACCTAAAGGGTGCCAAGTTCGCGAATCCTGTATTTTCTTTTATTCCTAAACTTCCTGATCAGTGAAGCTGTTTTTTCTTTTTTATCATCAGGTAGTGCGGCGGTCATATTATGAGAGTCGTAGATATATCCAAAGTATTTACATTCGTTTGATGGGGTTAAATTGCTTTTGACAACATTAATTACGAACCCTAAGCTATCCAACACTGAACATGTTACATGGATATTCAAAATTATTTCCTCTACAGAATTACCGATAAATAGACCGTCTCTAGATAAAATACCGACTTGAAACCCCTGGATCTAAACTGTGAAATAACAGGTTTCATTATTTTTGTGAAGGCATAGGGAGCAGTATTTAAACCGAAAGGTAAGCAAGTGAATTCATATAAAGAGTTCAGAAACGTGAAACGTAAGAATATACGATCGTGTTTGTCTATTCGGACGAGATAGTACGCATCTTTTAAGTCAATAATGGCCATAAAACAATTTGGAGTGTATATTCGTCGTACTATGTGATCTTCTAATTTGAAATGCTGCGTATCAATGAATTGATTAAGTTTTTTGAGATTTAGAATTAGCCGATAAGAGGCATCTGGTTTGGGTCTAATAAAAATTGGGGAGATAAACTGCTGTTTATTCGGTAATACTTTTTCTATTGCTCCTTTGTCTAGTAATTGTAATAGTAGATTATTGATTGTAATAATTTCTTGTGGTGACCAGTTTTTTGAGGTTGGAATTTTTGACTGTCTGACTCTACGTGCAAAAGGGATCTTATACCCATTAACCCAGCTCGTGAACTTCCTGTTTGTAGTCATTTTTGTCCAGATTTCTATAAATCGACCTAGGCGTCCAGCGGCTCGACTAACCTTGTTATCATCTAATCCCGTCTTCTGAAGAGATTCGGTTGCTTCCCAGTTGGGCGGCGCGAAAGAGCTGGTTTCCGAGACTGAGTTGCTTGTTTTAGGCCTCCCGTCGATGAATTTTGTTGCTGTTTGTAAGAGTATCGACGAGATGGGCGCTTCAAGTTTTTTAATTGGTGAGTATATTCCCAACGAGGTTTCGCCTTAAGTGTGTTGCTAGATGAGGCAGGGCTTCTAGCTATTTTGATTTTTTCGTCCAAGTTGGTACCGAATAGCCATTCGATCATCGGGGACTGTCGCGTTTAATGCTTCACGCATTGAAGTGTTGATATTTTTTAGAATGAGGCTGCGTCGAATGGAGGATTCTTCAAATTGGAGATCACAGAGTATTCTAGTTACACCGCTGACAATAGGTAAGATTTCTAGTTTCTCTGAATTATTGGAGAGCTGAAGGGTCAAAGTCGATAATTTTAATAAGCCACTAACAGCGGCTGTAATAAGATTTTGGCTACCGATAATGCGTTCATATCTTTTTAAAACTGAATCTTGTAGAGATCCTTTAATATCTAAGTTCAGTTTGGGAGGGTCGACAAACATACAGTTTTCGTAGGTAAGACATTTTTTAAGTAGGTTAGTTCTTTCCTCTGAGGGTAGACCTTTTTGGGTCATCGATTGCAGGCCGATTCTTGTGATAAATTCTTTGTTGGCAACTGGAGCAAGGTGTCTATCAAGGACCAATGCTTCGCCAATCGCTTGTATTACCTCATTATTCCTGGGGTCTGGCCGTGGATTCTGTTGTAGAATCAGTATAGGCCGATAATCCAGGGCCTGGGCGAATTTCAGCGTTTTCCTCAATCTCAACCGCTGAGTGTGTATGGTGAGAGATTTCTAAGGATGAGCTTCTGGATGTTCGGTTAAGCCCATCATCCGAATCCGTGGAGTAACTATGGTTCGAGTTTGGTGACTGACTTCGGCTTGCTCGCGATGTGCAAGTTTGGGGAGGTGAATGGCACCTTGCAGAGGTGATGTTAAATGGTTCTACAATTCACTTGAACTGAATGTAGACTGCTATTGTTCCATCTGTCAGTTGCAAACCGACATGTTGAACAAATATATTATTAGTGGTTGAGACCTACGATGTTTATGGTTGAAATATTCATTTAATCTTTCCTCCAGTCGTCGGATCTTTTTCTACAAATAATGTTCTTCATTTTCCTTGTTGTAGCACGATGAGTGACGTCGTTTACCCATGTGAGAAATATTTTCTGGGAGCGGGGAAAAGTCAGTGCGACACTTGTGGTTTAAGTTGACCGCTTTAAGTTGACTGTTAGAGGCTACTACTGTCTGCTTAGTGCGCTACTATTAGGATTTAAGAATCAGCGGGAAGGTTTCCGTCTGTGCTCTCCGGCTCTTGAGAAAAATACTTTTCTCCAGACACTATCTAATGGGCTAAACGAAGTACTTCACCTTCTGCCCGAAAAGCGGAGGAGCAAAAAAAGCGGAGTCTTCCTTGCTCTTCTTATGCCTTGATCAGGAGACTCGATAGAGTCTCGCGCCTGTATGTATATAACGGCGCGCGACTACCGACCATACTTATTTCGTCCGCTATAAAACTTTCACCTCAATTTATGAAAAAAATACAGCACCAAGAACATTATTTTTGAATTTTGTAGTTTATCGCTTATGTTTCTTAATCCAATGAGCTAAGAATCAAGGGAATCGGTTCAGTCATTCAGGAGGTATGAATTTTTCCTGCTTATTTATTTTACTCGTGGAGAAGGCAAGGCGCGGATTAAGAGTCATCCAGGGAACGAATTCCTAAAAACGCGGCTTTCACTTTTCTCACACCAGTTGGCACCACTCCGAAATGCTCCGAACCGCAGGGACAACACGGCTAACTTACAGCTTGCCTAAGATGATTTAAAATTTTAACGTTAGTCTGTTGTGATTGATTGACACCTGTTTACTGATTTCCAATAGCTAGGATGCATTTAAAGTGCAGATTTGATAAGCTGTTGTACCCTTATACGCACTCTGACTTTGGAATATCATGACTGCCAAATGCATAACTCAAAGAGCGCACAATCTAAAGTGATGAAATTAGCTCTTTAGCTGAAGAGTTCCTTGAGTGACAGACTTGATGATCAAGAACAACTAAATTAAACTGCATATGATCGTATCACTAGGTTAATATTATAATTGTAAAGTATTAAGTCAAACAATGATTCAGATTAGCAAAAGAGAGATTATCCATGGGCAGATTCTACTGAAATTGCAAATGATTTCACGTAACACTTTGCAAGCTATTCCTGACTGTTAAGTGCCTAGCTGACGGAGTGCAAACCTAAAATGTTGAAATTAGTTTGAGCAAGTATTGATTACTAATAGCTGGCACCCCCTATTAAATTGTGAAGAATAATATGCTACAAACGTGGCAATTTTAACGATTGGTACTCACCACTCGTTTATTGAATACAGTAATTTGTGAGTTACGTACTTAAAACTTTTGACATTACATGAAGCTCAATAACCACAGGAACAGGGGCAAGGACAATATATACTACTTTATTAACTAAATAAAGTGTTACGTTCCGCAGTCGCCATTGGTCAAAGGTTTTTCTTTTTCTTGCCGCGATGACCAGTTGCGACTTCGGAGCGTCACGTTTTTCTCCTATCACGCGTAGGGTATTATTCTCGATAAGCAACATGTAAATATATACTATGTAAGATAATTAGGAAATAAGTTCTACATTTCTTATTGATAAGGCTAATCCCCAACGGAATGTTAAATCCTCACTGTTCTATTGCCATGCTCCTCGTTGTCGGAATTCCCCTTCAGTCCCTAGACCACCAGCTATCAAAAAACCATAACATTCGCTTGGTCCGCACCAAGCCGGATTTCGGTCGCGTTACCGCTAGCATCATCTAGAGTAATTAGATTGCATCCCCACTATAATATCCCTTACTACCAAGTATGTATGTATTGTGATGTGGCAAATTTTTGCCCGTCACAATAGCCAGCGTCTTGCACGTCTTCGGACACGCTCGCGGCATGGGGTGGGGATAGGCAACTCGGCGGGCTCACTCGAGCGCGCCATGGGATGCCCGGCGTCGCGATTTTCGTATTTCTCGCGTTATTATGCTTTTGGGATTATAGCGGAGCAGCAATTCCGCGTAGGAAGAAAAGAAGAACAACCTTTGGATCGGCGGGCTACGCATCGCCGCGTAGAAAGGGCCGCGTCACGAATCGCCTGCTGAAAATAAGAAGATGACTTCTCGGCCGCTGCTGTGGCTAGTTTGTCAGGGCCCTCCGATTTCTCGGTCGGAAGGTCAGAGGGACACCCACTTGCCTGCTCCGGACAGGGCTTGGGGGTGCGGAAGAGCCGGCTCCATTATTCCTCTGTCCTCGCCGTTGATCCACCGTTGTGGCAACGTGCAGGGGTTCCTGACATTTTCGTGACTTCCATTCGCGGAGCACACCTTTGTGCACGCTACATGAATGGACATTGATGTTGTTGGCTGGCAGAGGAATTGCCAGCCAGAAGGATTCCTCCCTTCAATTAGGGCAGGGTAACCAAAGGGTTACCTGCGGCCCTGCCAGAGTTCTAGCGCGAGCCAGAGCTCTGTTTGATTCGATTCGGGGAAGCGGCGGTTTTTGGCCGAGCCGCCGAACTCCCGCGAACTTACGCCGCGCGGATTAGCGGGTACCGAGAAGTCATCGGTAAGAACGGCAAGAACCCCTGAGCCAATCAGGGGGTGGTGGTACGTCATGGTGAGCCAATCCTCGAGCCCTCGGGGCGCTAGGCATTCCTATAAGATAGGACATTTTCGGCCGAAAATTCATTCTTCTGCGTTCTTCGTTCGACATCAGCAGCTATCGAGAGTGCCTCAAACATCCAGCCGAAGCCTTGCTCCAGCCCCGAAAGTGCCGAGGATTTCGCCGACTTCCTCCCTGGGTGCGGAATTGGTGAGCTGAGATTTCCTGTGCTCATTATAACTTCAGCGGGAATATTGTATCGCTGATATTATTGCTATCGCCCGCCTTCACCATCCTCGTACGTTGTGGTTACGTTCGAACATCGCGGCGGCCCGTGGCCGCCATTTCGTGAAACGCTTGGCGGCGAAGCTAAGCAGCGACGACTACAGCCCTATTATATTAATTGTGTGATTATCGGTCGATTATATTTTTGTGAATATCGCTCTTTCTCTGAGTCGCGAACCTCCCCCTCTCTGCTGAGATTAGCCGACCCATGAATCTATCGTGGAGAATTTGAGGTTTGCCTGGGATTGGAATATCGTCCGTGTGAATATCACTCGAGAGAATATCGTCCGTGTGAATATCGTTCGAGAGAATATCGTCGTGTGGCTATCGTCCGTGTGAATATCGTTCGAGAGAATATCGTCGTGTGGCTATCGTCCGTGTGAATATCGCTCGAGAGAATATCGTCGTGTGGCTATCGTCCGTGTGAATATCGTCCTCGCGAATATCGTTCGAGTGAATATCGTACGTGTGATTATCGTCCTCACGAGTATCGATCGCGTGATCATCGTTACCGGATCTTTCCATTATTGTGATTATCGCTTACCGCGGGATTATCGCTCGCGTTTGCCGCTCGTGAGTCTATCGCTCGTCTCCGTCTCTCGTTTGCGTATCACCGCCTCCGCGACTGGCATTATTTCCGCGAGAAGTCGGGAATCCTTCCGCGTCCGGGATTTTGCTTAGGCAACGATCCCAGGTAACCCTAGTCCCTTTTCGGTATTTGGTGCCTCAGGATTGTACGACAGCTATTAGAAAACTGTACGGAAGAATTACTCCGAGGGGCCAATAAACAATATCAGTAAAAACAAAGTTGTCGAAGGATTGTTTTTTTTTGTATTTGTATTATCGTTCTCCTGCGTTTTTGAAGTTGGTTTTTTGTGATGACCAAGTCCCGCTACCTCTAGGGGAACCCCCACCTATCCTCGAGCGCCCCGGCGCCCGTGAGTTAAAACTCCGGGACACAAGCCCCCGATTCACGTCACAGTATGTTACACGTGACCTAGTTTTACGAAAGGGAATTCGGACACGAGACACTGGCGCCATAATTCGAATGCGTGGCATGCTCGCCCGAATCGACACATTCGACACCTTGGCTCCCTTAATGAGCAGACCTTCTCTAGTAAATCTATGCGATAACTCAAAGTATTCGGCTTTTGAACTTAGAATTATTTTCGAAGAGTTATCTTTTGTTCCTCGACAAATAAACCAAGTAGTAAGACTATCAGGCTTCCTTTTTCTCTGAGTTTTCCTAAGACACACCTGCCGGACCAATGAAAAGACGTCAAGGGAGTGAGTAAAGTTCTGCGGGCGGAATCTACTGCCATCCTGACCCCTGGGTTCGAAGTGCCGCCAGAAAAGGGGCCGCTTCACCTCTTTCCACACCTCCAGCTGAAGTGCCACCAAGTAAGGGGCTGCTCCGCTGTCCCGAAGCTGGGAAATTATTAACAATCTCCCAGCCAGAGTATCCAAGCTACCTCGATACCTTGAGCCTTCCCTCAGGTTGCGTTATCGAGTCCAGTCGATGTATGCCGCCTATAAATTCCTCTTGGTTCCGAATCGAAGTGCCGCCAGAAAAGGGGCAACTTCTGTATCCTCCTTCCAATCCGACACTCCGGCTATTACGGCACAGACCAGCTAACTCACGGACGTTAATCGTCCCTCCAATCACCTCCGAACCGCCCGTGGGATATAGTGCCAATAGAATCCGCGCTGTTCACTATTTCGTATGGCCAGACGAAGACAGAAACACCACCGTGCGGGTGCCGAGAACGGAGAAGCAGGCAAAACGGCTGAAAAAGCTCATCCACACCGGCGGCGATTTCGACCCGTCGGTGTTTTAACGAACGGCCAGCGCCCCGGGTCAGGAGTGACGTACTCGTTCAGAATTCCGAGTTCCACGTCCGAACATTACACCGCGACGGTCGCGTTGACCTGTCAAAATTGGTAAAAGCGTTGCCCGGGATCAACATCGCAGATCCGACATCCTGCGACACGCCAGTACCCGCCCCCGTCGCCCCGGTCGCGCCTCGTCACCTCCTCCTCGTCAGCTCCTCATTTACGCCCGGTAAAGTTTGTGCAAGGAGAAACGGTGAAGTTTGATTCGCCTCTCCTTGTGGAAGACTCGGATTAAGCACCACCCGAATCTCTTCTCACCCTCTAGCCCCGACCGGCCGGACATCACTGATCTAACGCGCCAAAATCTGATGCAATTCCACCATTTTGCTTGGAAAAGAAGTGTCATCACGAGTCGGAACGTAACAAAAGCATGGAATTAGAAATAAAATAATAACATCGGACTGGGTCACAAAACCGCTATGACAGATAGCCAACCGCGACATAACCGGCTTAACCAATATGTCGATAACGTAAACACGACACACCCGTGTTGTCTCTGCAGTTCGGAGCATTTCGGAGTGGTGCCAACTGGTGTGAGAAAAGTGAAAGTCACGTTTTTAGGAATTCGTTCGCTGGATGACTCTTAATCCGCCTTGCCTTTTCCACGAGTAAAATAAATAAGCAGGAGAAATTCATACCTTCTGAATGACTGAACCGATTCGCTTGATTCTTGGCTCATTATATTCAGAAAAATAAGTGATAAACTACAAAATTCAAAAATAATGTTCGTGGTGCTGTAACTTTTTCATAAATTGAGGTGAAATTTTTATAGCGGACGAAATAAGTATGGTCGGTAGTCGCGCGCTGTACTATATACAGGGTGTCCCAAAAATGTCATAAAATATTAGCGCCATCGTGTTGGGATGGTTGTTAGGAAGAAAATGGCAGGTTTGAAATTTGTTGTTCGGCCCTCAATTTCGAGTTATTAAACATTAAGTTATGCTCCACCCCTCACGTTCTTGACGAGTCACAGACGGCTATCGCTTGGTCCTAGAAAAAGGGAGGTGACCAAAAACGTCTTGACGGTCAGCCTGTGAAAATCGCGATGGAGGACCAACCGGTACTCAACCGTTCGGTTTTCCCGAAACGAAACAATCGCTGTCTCGGTGCGCTCGCACTGACGGCCCAGCCAGCGGCCCGCTGCATGCGTCCTTCTCGATACCTGAACACGGCACGGCATCGCCCGACGAACGCTTCCTTGCCCTTCCTTCTTGCTTTCCCACTTTCTTAATGTGTGCTTACGATAACCAATATCCTCGAATAGTTGTTTCGTGACATCTGATCAGATCATGTATGGACTATATGAATTGGAGAAACTTGTACAGACACAGGTGACAATTTGAAATGTTGATATCGCTTTTAACCCGCCCAGTTTTAGAGTATCATATTTTTTCAATGTAACAGATCAAGAATCACTTAAGCCACAGGGCCAAAATTTTGTGACACCAGATGATGAATAATTTGCAATCCAGGGGCATGCCAATAATTGCTAACCGTAATGCACTTAGCGCACCTCAGTCCCATAGACCAAGAGCCTTCCGCTTTACGGATTTTATGGATTTATGCTATCAATTTCCCAAGAGTTATTTCAACTGTTTTAGCACACTTACTAGTAAATTAGCATTATCAATAGCTAAAGTGCCACTAATGATTAGGCTTTATAGTATTGGTAGTACATATTTAACATTAATCGTACTACATGTTTTTATAACGAATCATACCACGATGTGACTCTCAGTCACTTATGGGAATCATAAGAATAATTAAAATGTTATGGTTTTTGTTTATAGTTTAAATTTATTTATATATCCAAACAAGCTACGTATAAACATAAAATATTATATAGAGGCCATAAAAATGTTTGGAAATGCAATACGAAGTAATAAAAAAATTTAAGTTCAAAGTTGAAATGTGACTCTGAGTCACATCGTGGTACAATTAGGGTTAAACATGGTCTTATATCTTTTCCCTATTTCTATTTGTATGTTTATAACTCGAAAACTACTCTTTGTTTCACAAAACTAATTTTCTTTACTATTTTTGTTTCTGCGGAAGCTGTCCTGACAACAAAGCATCCAAATGAGACAAATACCACCCATTTTATGGTAAAAACGACGATCCAAAACTTGCGAGGCGATAGCTTTTAATATTTTATATGGTTATTTTTTTCTTTTTATATGGTTATTTTATATAGTTTTATGTATAGTTAAGCTAAGTTATCATATAATGTTTAATTCTATAGTTTTTAAAATATATATTTTAAGTTTTACTCGAAATTATATGTAACAATATTAAAAATGCAAAGAAATAAATAATATAAAATATAAATGTTTCATAACTTAAACCTAACTGTACCCTAAAAAGTCACTAAGTATACCGCTCTTGAATGGTAGCCTGAAGCTGCCTTTAAGACGTCCGCTTTAATTCGGTTTTTAAAAGTCCGCTTTAACTTAGCTTTTAGAAGTCCGCTTTAACTCAGCTTCTTTTGGACTCCAAAACGTCACTTATATGCGGACATAAGTAAACTTCCAGCGGCCTTTAAGTGGCCTTTCAGTCAACTTTTGGGGTTCCCAAAAACTCCACCACCTCCAAACGGAGTGCGCTTTATGCCGAGTTAAAGCGGACTTCGTGCTCTGCCTCTGATTTGGCGAAAAATTTGTCTCCACCTTCAAAATCCGGTACCTAGAAACGGAAACTAAAGGTCTTATTATTAGCGATCCGAAGTCTTGTTACTATTGGCTGGTAAGAAACTGAGGGTGTTTGCTGCCGATACTTATCTTTTTGTTACCTGCGGCGCGATCAAGATTTTGCGAACCCTGTCGGCGGCGACATTTTCGTGCAACTCGATCCCTTTTGCCGCTGATTTCCTACGCACTTGGAAATCTGCATAATAATCATTTATTCTTATAACGAAGCAAGTTAAACAGCACTGTACAAAAATTCTTATCTTTTTCTAAAATGCACGTTGGGCAATTGAACTGAACTCATCTTCAATTGTACTTTCACTTTTGAAACAGGCCACTTGCGAAAACGATACTCATAACGAAGTCACTTGTTAGCAAATTACAAGTGGCCTAAGGCTTTAAATTTTTCTGACATTTAAACCACTACCAAATAGCAACAACATTTAGTTTTATAAGCGCACCGCAATTTAGAGCAGGCTATTCACTGGTTTCCCCCCAGTAACTATTTGAAGCTATCTTGGAGAATAGAAAATAATAGTGAGTGATCCCTTTCGTTTGCTACCTGCCCGCGGTCTTCCTACTTACACTCGGCAAAGAACCCACCTCTGCCTTTCATTAATAATGCAAAGTAACAGCAGAACTTCTTGTCCATATTTGTGTTATATTTGTAGGGTTTTGGGAATTGGGGTGGATTAAATAAATGCGCACAACCCTATAAAGGAATGGAAATTTTTTATTGATCTGTTCTCATTGACTTCCTGCGTCAGACTGCCGTTCTTTCCAACGGCCAGGGACACGACGACGATGTCCCTTTGTTGCAACCGTTTTCGACGTCGCACAGCGCGACCGTTATAACGTCGCAGTCACAACATAGTGGCGGCCGCCTGGAGTCGCTATCGAAGGCACATACGTGCGTGTACAAAATTTCGTCTCCTTTTCTCTTCACACCGCCTTACATATTAATAAGACAAGAAACAACATTTAATGATTTTCCACGCGGACAAAGCTCTCGGTTTTCCAAAACTCGTCCTGCACTGGTGCATCAATTAGCTTAAAGAATCTATCCTTAATAAAGTCATCATCGACGTCATTGGCTTTTCTATAGTGTTAGAAAATTCGAAATCCGCATGAGTATGCGTGTGTAGAGCAGACCTCGTGGAGGTTCTGCAGGGCACCTCTGCCCTTCTGGGAAAACCCAGGGGTTATAAACCCCCAAACCTGGCCACGCTGTCGCAGGTAACCTGACGGCAAGTGATGTCCGAGACCATCGCTCTTGGACTGACTTGCAACGACGACATTCCTGTATCAACCTGAGATCGCAATATATTTGTAAGCCACATCTCTCAATTGAAATCCTCACGTGTCGCATTCATTCCGGTCACCCATCCACCAAGTTAAGGCTCCGCTTAGTCTTACAATACCAGATCGCAGACTTCCGTGGTCAGTCAGGTATAACTTAGGCGCCTGTGTAATTATACAGAATTCAAGTGAAGTGGGCGAAAAGTTGGAATAACAATATTGTGAACCAAAATTTAATATCTCATAGTTGTTATTATAGTTTTGAATAAAATTCCAATTTTGGAAACAGTAATTTGTATTATTGTCTCGTCTCGCCAACGAAGAGAAGGCAACTAAATATCACACACTGATATTTGATCTGACCTGAACACGGTTTCTGGCAGGTATGCGAAAGGCCAAGTCAAGGCCGTCGGGGGCATCGTCCGAAGAAAGATAGAAAAGGCGGAGTTTTCCAGGCTTGCAAGGCGTAGAACATCACCTTTTTCAAATTTTAGAGCCAGGCGCCTTCTTTCCATAGACGAATTCAAGAATTCGACACAGAATCTATTTTATTATTATTTTCCCTTTAGATTTGTTTGACCGTGTTCTTATCTTCAAACCTTGCTGATTTGTAGGAATGCTTGCTGCCAGATAATGGTTATGCGTTTTAGAAAACTTGCTCAATAACAATTTTTGTTGATGATTAGACCAACCAACTTTATTTCCTAGAAACCGTACACTGTCTTCGCCACTGACAATGGTTCACAATGCTGACACTTTATAACGTGGCTTTCGCGGAGCTGGATAAGGCTTGTTAATAGTTACGCATTACTGCACACGTAAACCTTCCAGCTTAACGTCAACACTTGTGTTTCACGAAAGGTTCTTCTAGCCCTACTAGTTCATGATCAGATCGAAACAGAAAACTGTGGGCTATACGGCTCATATTTATACCCCTGAATATTTCGCCCCTTTCAAATAATGATTTTGTTAAATAATTGACGTTAAATTAATACAAGGTTTGTCAGATGTTGCGCTTGTTGTTTGTTTGCGAATAAAATGAATTTCAATCCTTATTGCATATTATTAATATGTGTTTGTACAAATTTAAGAATGGTAAACTGTATCTGATAACATTAAGGACTGAAATTACATGGTTACTTGCCTTTATGTGTATTACATCGGTTGATGATGGTTACAGTGTTTAACGGATGGCAAGGGTTTAATAGATGTTTAATAACTATTTTTCTGTTAATTGCAAACGAGTTAACTATTCCTCAATTGGTTGATTTGTGGTAATTTATCCATTCTACCTGTGGGATAGCTTTTGAATTGCTAATGTGAAATCATAAACCTTTTGTTAGTGATTATTGTTTTTCATTGTCCTTAATTGATCCCGTATATTTATTATGTGTCAACATTTTTTGGAGGATCTGCTGAGTGGATTGCCCATCATTAACTCTGTTAATTTAAGCATTTACTTTGGATAAGCGAAATATCTTATGATAGTATGTTTTCCACTGATTACAATATCTATATCTTTTTTGTTATATCTTAATTTTGTGGGTGAATCAACGTGCTATTTGGCGCATTTTTGTACATTTTAATGTTTTTAGACGGATTCCATGTCTTTCTGTTACTTAATGCTTAATAATAAAAGCTATACAATTTTTAATTATTTATCAACGGTTTAACTAATAATGTAAAAGTATAATTTTATTAAAATGTCAAGTGTCATTTATGTTGAAATATGCACCATCTTCTATGTGCATGTTCATTACTCACCCACATTGTTTTAGCTCTTTAGCTGAAGCGTTCCTTATACGCTTGATAGTCAGAATAAACTAAACATAAAGTGTTTATGAGGATGTTACTTGCCTAATATAAATTGTAATGCATTAAGTCGAACAACAATTCACATTAGTCAAAGCGAAATTACCAATAGCTAGGCTGCATTTATACGCGCTCTAACTTTGGTGTATCTTGACTGCCAAATGCGTAGCCAAACAATATTGTCTCTTTAGCTGAAACGGTCCTTAAGTGTTGAACTCGTACAGGTGTTACTTGAAGCGAGACTCTACAGAGTCTCCTGATCCTGATGTAAATCTCAACACGAATTTCTGACTGTGTGGGTATCTAAGTGTCAGCGATACGTGGGCTATATATTACGTCTTTTTTGTTATATACATGCTCTCACTCTCGACCAGCATTACACTATCTGAACTGATTGATTTTAGAAATGCATGTACCGAATATGAAATAGTTTTGCCAGTTCTTTTCAAATTTGAAAATTGTACGTGTGCATGATTAAGTTTCAAAGAAAATAATAAGTCAATCCTGATGATACTGCAATATCAGGTCGACTCGCGACGGGGGCGGAGCAAGCTCATCCACCCATCAATTTCCAAAAACCAGATTAATATTCTGACTCCTCAAGTGGGGAGTGTATCAGATATTAAGCTGATAAGAACAGATACTACACATACGATCTAAGCCAGAAGGCCGAGAAGCGATGTTGGTTACAATTTCTGCATCCTATTTATCCTCTCACCCTACTAATTCGCAATACGAGAACTACTACCGGCTTGCGGAGCCATCTCTTAAGATGTGAACGAACTAGACATAGAGAATATCGGGCTAACAGTGCTCCATAGAGGTAAAAGGGGCCATCTCCTCAAAGAGTTCCAGATGAATACCTGTAGCGTTAGACACGGACGATTTACATCACGGACTGAGGGTGGAGAATTTCGGACACGAGACAGCGACTTTCGAATTGTCTATTAGGCAGTTAAACGAATAGAATCAAGCGACTGCTTCCTCTCCTTTCCCAACTCTGCGAATTTTGCGAAACTCTGCGTCTGCGGCGGCAGTGCCGGACAGTGGGTGGCGGGAACCAGCTACCGGTATATCAAGCGAGCGAGACAATCGATTTGCCGGCGTATAATAGGCCCGCCGGGTTCCACCGGCGGGATACCCGCCTGCCCCTCTTTCACTTTTGTTAACAGTGGCCGAATTTGGCGCAACGCGGAGGCTCGAGCAATTCTCGCATTCCCGGTCTTCCCCTTAGGAAACTGGGCAGCGTAGCCCACTAGATAGAGGTGTCGGGATACACATTACTTTTCAGAACTAGAGAGCAGTGCTGGGTAATATCTTCGCAAAGAATATTCCAAATACCAGTTTGAAATAGCTTTCATTCGACTGAGTTCGAAGAAGCCGCTATTTCGAATACCCAAGATCAAAATACAAAGCAAAATATTTTAATGTTAAGTGACCATCAGAGCATTGCGAAGATAAAACGAGTATCCAAATAGTCACGTAGCATTTGAATACTATTCGAAGATATAATGTGACGGGGGACGCAGTCGAAGTAAGCGCTTCGAATGGTCACACCGAGTAGATGGACTATTCGAAGGAGTATTCGAATGCTCAAACTATTCGAAAGGTTGGAAGATACGAATATTTAGATGATCACAGGTACGCCAGGTTCGAATGGTCAGCGAGTCAAGATAGACTAACTTGTGGGGTATTCGAATAGTGACACTATTCGAGCTATCTGAGGTTGTCCAAGGGTACGTCTATTTAGATCGTTGGCAGGTACGAAATGATCCAAAATATTTGAGGACGAGGCATCGAATATCTGAAATATTCGTTTGACTGTCGCTCTCGGAAACTCGCCAATGAAGCCGAGAGGGCGCCGCGCATGGAACTCTCGGCTCTCGAGTCGCTCGTCAGTGAATCGAGTGACTCGCGTCCTCGCATATGGATGCACTATGCATCTCGGATGTATTACGTTTGTTGGAAACAAATTGAAATGTACCAAATTAAGTTTTACATACCGGAAAAATACTTGCTCCAAATATTGATTCTTTGTCACAAAAATGTATTATTGAGATATTTAGTACCAAAAATAGTGAATGTTCACCGAATTTGAGATGCCATTTAATTTTGACCTGTTCATCAAATATTTACTTTCGGCCGCCGGATTAAATTCTTAACGTCTAGAAAAATACTTCGTTCCACCAAAATTAATAAACGTTCGTCGTTCACTAAATTTGTGACCCCATTTATTCTTAAAGAGTCCCAAATATTGTTTTTTCCTGATGAAATTACATTAGTTGCTATTAGAAAAATTTGTTAGCCAAATTTGAGGCCTCATTTTATTTAAAATAGTTGTCCAAATATTCACTTGGAGTCATAACAACAGATACTACTTCGGACGTAACTTTAAAGCATTTCACATAACCGCAGTATAGTTTGATGTTAATTTTTTCGGGAGCGAAGTGAGCTTGTCGATTCCAAATTAGTCGGGTCTACGACACTGCGATTGGGTTGGGTGGGACACAGCTTTGAAGCATTAACATAACCGCAGAATAGTTTGATGCTATTGAACATTCACTTATTTTGGTTAACAGACATTTATTTTTGTTGACAAATAATACAATTTGGTGACAAAAAATCAATATGTGGTGTACACTTTATGAATAAACAGGGTCACAGATTTCGTGAACGTTCACACATGTGGTGAATATTTACTAAAATTGGTGGACAGAAATATTTTTCTGAGGACTCAGAATTCAATTTGGTGAGCAATTGTGGTTAAATGCGGTCTTCTCATATGTGGGATCAGGATGATGGTAGGAGCAGTACGAATTATTACAGTGCGAATTGGTTTGAACAATCAGATGTTATGTATATATATTTTCTACACCTAATATTGTACGGACAGCTGATGCCCGGCTTGGCAACGTCTTGTCTTGTCCAGCTAAGACACTGGGGGGTATTTTCTTTGTTGGAAATATTTCAAATACTATTTTAAAATAGTTGAATCCAGTCAACTTCAAATAAGTTACCATTTCAAATAGTTAATGGCCGCGAAAGGAAGTTCGAATAGTCATCTTATGAGCAGCACGGCTATTTTGAAGGGTATTCGAATGGTTGCACAGTTCGAATGGCTCTAGGGTACAACTATCTAGATGGTTCGCAGGTACTTACGTCAGCATCGAATGGTTAGGTTACGAAGAGGTACTATTTTATGGAGTATTCGAATGGTGCTATTTAGATGGTCGGGCAACTACGAAGCGCACGAAATAAGTTCGGACGAGACATCGAATAGTTGAAATATTTCGTTTGTCTGCCGCTGCCGCAAGCTGGATACTGAATCCGAAAGGGCACTGAAGCTGGATCGAGAGGCCCGTGCGCATTTGTGCTGTCAGTATTTGCTGAAAATCCAAGCCTGCGCTACATACGCACGTAAGTATGGATGTAGGCGCAACAGTCTCATTTATATTAATAATAATAATAATGATAATGACAATAATGACGATGATAATAATAATAATAATAATAGCGGTCGAATTGAGTGCCTCCTCCTTTTCGAAGTCTGTAAAAAGGAGGATGTTCATAGCTTCGGTAATTTACGTATAAAGTTGAAGTTATTCGAAGAAAATTGAACACTCTGTTTACGACTGTGTACACATAGGAAACGTGGCAGAGTACTACTCGGCCTAACGATTTGCTAGTATTCGTAACAGAATGCGGACAAGAACCGTAAGCAATATGAAAGCATTATTCATCAACTGGTGTGTAATGTACGTATATATTTTTTTGCAGTTAACAATGCAAGTCGAGGATGCGGCGACTGCTGCTGCCGCTGTGGGTGAGTATATTTGCTACCGGTGTGTGTATTTCGATCTATGTTTCATATATTTTTACCATGTTTTGTTTATAAAATTCTAGAGCCCATCAACGGCAGAGACGACATGCTGCTATAGGTTATAAGGAAAATACAACAAGACGAAAACCTGCAGCAGCAGCGCGAACCATGTATGTATATGATCACTAGTCTTATGGTATCATAAGACAGAAAGAAGTTTAGCAGAATTTGTTTGAATTAGCAGTTGCACCCGCTGACGTAGCCGGGAAGGGTGATCGCGAGCACGCTAGTACGCCTGGCGCGCCAACCGCAGCGAAAGAGGTGGCAGGAGTGGTAGGGGTGTCACGGGTGGGCGAGGATGGACCCGCGTGTTGATAGTATACGTTTGTTAGTATCTATTTATTATACAAAGAAGTTACACAAAAATTGTGGTGAAAAAGGCAACAGATACAATTGAGAAATAGTAGAAGAGTGTAATAATAATGTGTACCGACGTTTCTTTTGTTGCAGTGCATAACAATCGTACCCACAGACAACTGTTTTTTTGTGTTTTTCCATATTTGCATGTGTGTTGTAATGATAAAAAAAAGTATAGAAAACAATAAATAGTTGTGTTGCGTATTTGTTATTCCCATAATTTATTTTGTTCGCAACGCATGATATGTTGTTATTTTTCTCACGATCAAGTCTTATACTAATGTGTTGAGTATATATCGGTGTAAATTCTGACAATAGCAACATATGAAAGTGTTCCGGTACTAGGTAACACAATAATGCTGAGTATGAGCTCCAATTTGAGATATGGTGCGAAGGCTCATAATAATGTATAAAATGCATTCGGTGTATTCAATGGCTTGTATTTCGGCATGGTGAAAACCGGGAGGCAGGTCAGGGATGTATGAGTGCGTGTGTGAGGGAGAGGGAGAGAGACAGAGTGGGGGGAGAGAGAGACATCACAATATTCTAGGAGTCTCTATCGTATCTAGCATTATGTGCAAGTAGCAGAACTGTTCAGTACTTTGCAAGCGACGCATTGGGCGAGTCACTATGAAGTGTGTAAAGGACAATTGATTTTTCGAGTGAAAGTTAGATAATCAGTGTCGAAGCAATGGGTAGACCATCGAAAGAGATCGCTCGTAAGCGGAAAATTCGCGCCGAGGAACGAAGAGACGAGAAGAAGGTACGTCTTGACGATTGTAAAAACCGCATGAAGGCTAAGCGCCGGAAGGAAAGCAGTAAGGATTGTGCCGCGCGACTTAAAAAAGTGTGAACGTACAATTAATCCAGGCAACACTTAAAATGCAGGAGGAATATGTGAAGCGACTAACTGTTATTCGCACGCAATTAGATAATGAAACGGTCGAGGAATATGAGAAGCGAATGAATGTTATTCGCACATGGTTAGCACATGAAACGAGCGAGGACCGAGAAAAACAACTAGATGTTGTTATTCGGACGCGATTAGAGAACGAAACGCCTGCAGAATATGCTCGTAGGCTAAGTGTTATTCGTACACACCTAGCCGAAGAAACTCCGACGGAACGCGAGCATCTAATTGGTTTAATACAGGCGCGATTACAGAACGAGACAGAAAATGAAACGCCAGAAGAATGTACGCGCCGGTTGACGCGAATAAAAAATCGTGCCCGACGAGTAAATAGTAAATGAAAGTAATGCGGGAAGAAATACGCATTTAATGGATATGCGGTTGGCAGCCGCACACCGTAGAAAAAAGTTGACAATGTTGGAAGAGCATTTTAAATCGGTAGTCTATGTGTTTACCGACGTTCCGTGAACTGTATGTTGTAAGTTCTTGTACCCACAACAACGTACAAATTGACAAACGGCACTTGTATCGGCTTTCCTTCCCACGTGTCTAGCTCAATCTAACCCAATAATAATTGCATGCTCTCGTTGTTCAAACCTTCTTAAGAAGCGTAAAGTGCCATCGAAGGCGTATTGGCATAACATGGCAGTAATGGCTGTACTGGAAGAAATTAACAATTTGTCAGGCACGGAAAGACAAATGCTCTGTAGAATTATACCTTTTATAAAAATAGTCAAAGTACAAAATCGGTATGGCCAGGATTCGTGTAAAAGTCGAGTAGTTTTATTTGCCGGCGATGAGCGCAGCGGAGTGTGCTTATAGATTAGCCGTCTACCACTTAAGATGAGCACGCGCAAGGCCGTATTTATAAACAGTTGTCGAAAATAGCAACGATTTAGACTCATGCGATTGGATGCGGACGAGACATCAATTTTCAATAACACATTCGATCGATATGTACAACGTCCGGATACTCTAGATGATTTGAGCCTAGCTGAATTGGCTGTTCGATACGAGACAATGTCCACCACACTGCGGATTGAAGAAGACGGCGAAGAAGAACTTCGGGAAGATGAGGTTGCTCGAGGGAAACCACAGTTTATACGATTGAAAGATAATACACGTGTGCGGATAAGAAACAAATCAGGTGTATTACGTTATCCCTATTATCCATTGACCAGCGACAGAGAAGGATATTACTATAATTTAATAGTACGTCACATATCATTTCGGAATGAAAATGGGCTGATGCTTGAGAACGAGTCTTCCTAGAATGAGTTACGGCCCCTCGCCGGGAACGAATCTGTCGAACAATTTGCACACACAGAGCAAATTATTCAAGCCGCTCTTGCTCAGGTCGTTGCTTTAAATGTTGCCAATGAAGAAAGGGATGAGGATTGTGCACGAGATTCCGCCATTATTCGCGGCGACGAAGCCGTATATACTGACCCTGCAGATGTATATGAACATGAACAAGAACAAAGAGGAACTGTATATGAAATTTTATATATGTATATTGAATATTTTATTCTGGTCGAACTCTGAACTCGAAGTGAAGAGAGGAGCGTCAGCATTACGGTTTTAATGTCGACTCAGTGTCTAGAGTGGGGGTCTTCATTTCCCCTTTTCGGTAATAGAAGTTTTGGGAAATTTCCGTCTCCACCCCCCTCGACGTACCGGGCAGCCTGGTAGTCGCGATTCAACCCTACAGTCTCATCGCACCACTGACCCTTGATACCTGCGAAGAAATCCCGAAATCGGGTCGTATCGGCCTGAGACAGGTAGACCCTGTCCCTACCGCTGACCTACAGGCCACGGTATGTCCTCTGCATACCGCGCACTAAACATACGCTCAGGAGCACTGCCTTTTTAGAATACTAACTTATCTCGCGTTGCCCTCTCGCTCATCTCGTCCTTCTATTTGTATGATTTAACAATTGTTTTACAATACTGTTCTTAATGACTAACCGGTCGTGACACAATACAATATCAATCAGCTGCGGCTCTGAATCATTTCGCTACAATATTCGAAGCCTTAACAATTTTCAATAAATTTTCAGTATTAGTTTCGAATTGACAAGAGCTTCCCTTGTTAGTATTATCATATGTTACATTACAAATGTTTGATAGCACTAGTTTTTATTAATAATATAAATAAGACTGTTGCACCTACATATACGTGCGTGTGTAGCGCAGGTTTGGATTTTCAGCAAATACCGACAGCACAAATGCGCACTAGTCTCTCGATCCAGCTCCAGCGTCCTCTCAGATTCAGTTCCAGCTTACGGCAGCGGCAGACAAACTGAATATTTCAACTATTCGATGTCCCATCCGAACATATTTCGTGCGCCTCGTATTTGCCCGACCATCTAAATAGCCGCAACCTCGCACCATTCGAATACTCCATAAAATAGTCCCTCTTCGTACCCTGACCATTCGAAGCTAACGTACCTGCCAACCATTTAGATAGTTGTACCCTCGAACCATTCGAATAGGGTAACCATTCGAATACTCTTCAAAATAGTCCCATACCTTGAAATGATCATTCGGAGCCCCCATCTTCAGCCGCACTGCTCACAAGATGGTATTTCAAAATGATATTCGAAAGCCATGCGACCATCTAGATAACCATCCTATTTTCGTTCTGTGCTGGCGGTGCGCGCAAGAAGATATTTGAAATGGTAACTTAATTGAAGTCGACAGGATTCAATTGTTTTAAAATAGTATTCGAAATATTTCCAACGAAGAAAATACCCACCACTGACCAGGCCATAAGAATAAGCGAAGAGGTTCCGTCTTTTACTCTCTCGCTCCTGAGAGAGATAAATACATTTCTCCAGGCACCATCTATTGGGCCAAAAGAGATACTTTATTTTCTGTCCGAAAAGCAAACGAGCAAAACAAGCGGAGACCTCCTTGTTTTCCTTATCCCTTGGTAATACGTCTATTTAGATGGCCCCTGAAGAAAAGTATTTTTTTATATTCGAGGTACAGCAGCGGTACCGATGGGCGAAATACTTTATTTTCTTTGCCCGAAGTCAGGTACGTTGCCGCAGACGGAAATATTTGAAGATGAGTATTATTTCAAATACTTTTTAACCGTCATAAAATATTGTAACCTCTTCGTGTGGATCTCTAACCGGAGGGTAAGGTGCAAATATTTTGTGAGGGTTAGAAAGTATTCGAAATAATCTCATCAAACTCATCTTTGAATAGTTCCATCTACGGCAACCTAACTGACTTCGGGCGTAACTGCTGTTGCGCTGCTGTACCTCGAATATAAAATACTTTTTTTCAGGGGCCATCTAGATAGAATCATTACCAAGGGATAAGAGTAGCAAAGAGGTCTCCGCTTCTTTTGCTCCTATGCTTTTCGCACCGAAAGCAAAGTACTCGTTTGGCAGAATGGATTTCGTCTGGAGAAAAGAGTGGGAGAGTAAGGGACGGAAACCTCCCTGCTTATTCTTAACCCTGGTAATAGGCCTGTAAACGTTCGCCGAAAGTCCTCCAAGAGTGGACATATTTCGGACATCCAAATTCAGCATCCTAAAAGACGTCATTTTAGAGTAGTCTTCTGGATGACACAATTGTTTCATCTTAAAATTCACTCAGTTTTGCGGAATTTTTTAACATTTTGTCATTGCACTTATTGCCAGCATCTATTACAACCGCCACTATGAGAAAGCATTGTGTATCGCTTCCTGCTGTTTCAAAAAGCAGGATACATACATATACTTCCTTGTATAGAACAAGATGACAGGTGATGTAGTGATTATTTAATCGTGGTCCCTTTAATAATAGTATAAATTACTTCGACGGTCGTAGGTTAAGTATACGTGCAGACCAAGTCCAACAATAACCTATTCCAGAGGATCTTTCACCGAGTAAAAAACAAATATTTTGTGAGGGTTAAAAAGCATCTGAAATAATACTAATCTTCAAATATTTCCATCTAAAATTTAGATGTCCGTATTTTGACAAAGCCTGTTAAGTTAAAGTTAAGCCTTTTATTCGGGGCTGCTCTCGATCCGCATAGTGAGGAAGGCACCCAGAATAATATATTTCCAATTTTATGGTCATCCTTTATACAACAGCGTTAATGACTTTTGCCGGTATCGTACGGCGAATGAGATCTCTAATACAAAGCAGGTATTAAGAGACTCCCACGAAAGTCGTTCGCTGACTATCGGAGTTGCCCACCGCGCGCAATCTTTGCCACTAGATGTCATTGTTATTGGGTCACAGACCACCTTAATCTTTTTGTTTGAGGGAACTCGTGTTCAGTCAGGCAGGGAAGGTATCCCGAAAAATGTATTTCAGATTTTATGGTCTTCTATTAAGAGTCTTTAATACAGTGCATAGTACACATTGAGACAGTGGTGGGCATTTCCTTTGTCGGAAATATTTGAAATACTATTTGACCCTCCGGTTAGAGATCCACATGAAGAGGTTAAAATATTTTGTGACGGTTAAAAAGTATTTGAAATAATACTTATCCTCGAATAATTCCATCTGTGGCGACGTACCTGACTTCGAGGGAAGAAAATAAAGTATTTCGCCCATTGGCACCGCTGCTGAACCTGGAATATAAAAAAATACTTTTCTTTAGGGGCCATCTAAATAGACGTATGACTAAGGGATAAGAATAACAAGGAGGTCTCCGCTTGTTTTGCTCGTCCGCTATTCGAGCAGAAAATAAAGTACTCGTTTGGCCCAATAGATGGTGTCTGAAGAAAAGTATTTATTTCTCTCAGGAACGGGAGAGTAAAAGACGGAACCTCTTCGCTTATTCTTATGGCCTGGTCAGTGGTGGGTATTTTCTTCGTTGGAAATATTTCAAATACTATTTTAAAATAATTGAATCCGGTCGACTTCAATTATGTTACTATTTCAAATATCTTCTTGTGCGCACCGCCAGCACAGAACGAAAATAGGATGGGTATCTAGATGGTCGCGTGGCCTTCGAATACCGTTTTGAATACCTTCTTGTGAGCAGCGCGGCTGAAGATGGGGGCGTCGAATGGTCATTTCAATGGTTCCAGGGTACAACTATCTAGATGTTTCACAGGAGTACGTTAGCTTCGAATGGTCAGGGTACGAAGAGGGACTATTTTATGAAGTATTCGAATGGTGGGGGTATTTAGATGGTCGAGCAAATACGAGGTGCACGAAATATTTTCGGATGGGACATCGAATAGTTGAAATATTTCGTTTGTCTGCCGCTGCCGCAAGCTGGAACTGAATCAGAGAGGGCGCTGGAGCTGGATCGAGAGACTTGTGTGCGCATTTGTGCTGTCGGTATTTGCTGAAAAACCCAAGCCCGCGCTACATACGTATGGATGTAAATGCAATAATCTTATTTATATTAATAATAAAAACTAGTGCTATCGAACCATTTGTAATGTAACATGTGATAATACTAACCAGGGAAACTTTTGTGAATTCGAAACTAATACTGCGGATCGAAAATTGCGGAATACCGAATGGCGACAATAGTATTGCAAAAATATTTTTCAGCGAGTGCTTTTCTTCTGTTTATCCGTAAATACGCGCGAAATATTTTTTCGCAACTACAAGTGGCAAGACGCGAGAGTGTGGAAGGGAAGGGTGAAAAAGATTTTCGTTAATACACATGGTATAAGGTGTAAAGTGAAATTTATTCAAAACAAAAAAAGCATTTGCAGATGTGCAAACCATTTGCACATCTGATGGGGCTTTCGCTGGACCGCGCCCCCACGTTTTGGAAATGCGTGCGGCGTATTCGTTCCTATAGCAACATTTACAATGGGCCCTACTAACTGGGAACTCCTGCAAAAAGGGTACAAGCAGGTAGAAACGTCGGTAAAATTTTCAGAGGAGGGGTGCCCGTTAAGCTCGCTGGTCTAACTTGGCATGCACTTTAGATTCTAAATGGACGTACTACCAAGGGATAAGAATACGCAAGGAGGTCGCCCCTTCTTGCTTCGCCGCTTTTCGGATTTAAAATAAAATATTTCGATGGGTCGATTAAATAGCGACTGGAGAAAAGTATTTTATTTTCCTTACACGAAGTATGTGTTTCAAATATATGCTTGCAGACTATTTTGTATCTTACCAGGCAGTAAGAAGAGCCAAGGAGCTCTCTGCTTCTTTCTCCTCCCATTTTCGGAAAGAAAGTGAAGTACTTCGTTAGACCCAATAGATGCTGCCTGGAGAAAAGTATTTTCCTGTCTCAAGAGCGGGAGAGTAAGAGACGGAAACCTCCTCGCTTATTCTTAAACCCTGCTAATAGGCCCCTAAACGTTCGCAGAAAGTCCTCCAAAAGTGGACATGTATTTGGGACATCCGAATCCAACGCCGTAAAAGAGGTTATTTTAGAGTAGTTATGTGGATGATCCGATTGTGTCATCTTAAAATTCACTCAGTTTTGCGGGATTTTTTAACATTTTAGCGTTACACTTATTGTCAGCATCAAAATTGAGTTTTTATGGGAATTACAGAGTGCATAATTTTGACAGCTCAGGTGAGATTAATGATGTTACATACGGTTCGGTTCATAGATGACTGTGGCAGCGCGGTGCTTCAGATTTTGGCGACTTTAGAAGGCTTAATCAGAAAGGTCAATGTATATGCTGCTGATGCATGCAACATCCAATTCCGAGGACAGGAGTGGAGCAGATGCAACAAAATTTTATTGCCACCGTTCCCCGCAGGCACCATGGAAGCCCTCAACAACAGTTATATGCTTTTATATGAACACATTCTTTACGTAATAAATTTAAATAAGTATTTATTTATTACAATTACGTGTATTAATTAACCCAATTAGGACTATCCCAAAATAGGTTCTTCTAACCTCAAAAATATTATACGAATCGAGTTTTTTTCTAAGAAATCTTTAAGACGTCTTACTGAAGAAGTCTTATTCGTTTCTTAAACTGTTCCATAAGACTACTTTCCGTAATCTTAAAGATATGTTTCGGGAAATGTTTTCGGACATCTAAGTCTTGTGAGAGACATCTTTAAGACTTCTCTTAGACGTTATGTTGCTATCTTGGAGACGTATTTCCAAAGGATAAGAATACGTAAGGAGGTGTCAGGTTCTCCCTCCACCGCTTTTCAGACAGAAAGTAAAGTATTTCGTTGGGTCGATGCCATGGCGTCTGGAGGAAATTATTTTTCGATCTCAAGAGCAGAAGAGCAAGACGAAACTTCATCGCTTATTCTTATCCTCTGGTTCTAGGCCCTCAACAGATCTCTGAAAGTCAACTTAGATCGCTCTTGCCAAAGCGCGCTTCAAGAACTCTCTGCAAGTCGACTAAAAGTGGATATATTTAAGTCATCCGAATTCTGTGCGGTCAAAGAGTGAAAGTCGAGTGCAGGGAGTAGAGTGCAGGGAGATATACTGCAAATTGAGCGAAATAGAACGTAGAATATATTTCGTTACTGATTACACTGTACAACGCTGCTGTCACAAGGCGCGCGCTTTCTCTACGGAGTCTCAGCGAAAAAGGAAAGTGCTCTCCTTAGAGAGAGCGTGTGCCGGACACACTTCATGCGAATAGACGGTGCTCCGCGTATCCGCTAAGCATCATGTTGAATGCGCCCGTTTTAACAGTCATTTTATGGTAGTTATACAATAGACTACTGTTTGTTGCGTGGTGGAAGGACAAGCAAGATACTTACTCTCCCTTGTAGAGAACAAGATGAGTAATGATATAATGATATTTAATTTTGGTCCCTCTGATAGGATATTTTACTCCGGTGTTCGTAGGTTATACAATCTGAACAAGTCCAATAACAAAATTGTATCTTACTTGGTGAGAGATCCACACCAACGTAGATTTTGTTATTGGACTTGGTCTGCACGTATAATTAACCTCCACCAACATCGGTGTAACTTATACTACTATTAAAGGGACCAAGATTAAATAATTACTATATCACCTGTCATCTTGTTCTGCAAGAAAGAATATGTATCGTGCTTGCTATTAAAATTTTTTAAAAATCTCGCAAAACTGAGTCAATGTTAAGATGACAGAATCGAGTCATCCAGAAAACTACTTTAGAATTAAATGATTAAACGAACTTACCTGTAAGTGAAGTTCTATCATAATTGTATGAAGCGCCTCTTCCGAAACATGAAACGTAGTACTCCTTATTCATATGCCAAGGCGCCACAATTTTTAAAGTAAAAAAAACAGATGGGGGGCCACCGGCCCTCTAGATTTCCTCATCCCTTGGTATCGAGATATAACCTCTTTTAGGTCGTTGAATTTGGATGTCCTAAATATGTCCACTTTTGGAGGACTTTTGGCGAACGTCTAGAGGCCTATTAGCAGGGTTTAAGAATAAGCGAGGAGGTTTCCGTCTCTTACTTTCCCGCTCTTGAGACAGAGAACTACTTTTCTCCAGACGCCATCCAATCGACGGTCACTTATGCGGGGCTAATTTTATGCCCAAGATGAAGCTCTCTGAGCGACAAGAACTTTGAGCACTGCACACTTCTGACCGCGAACAAGCAGTTAAACTATGTATAATATTATGAAGCATGCTAGTTTGTAGTTATGCATGCATTATTGTACAGTCTAGATATAGTATGGTGTAGGGTTTGGGGTAGTTATAGTTTTCGGTGGTTGGGTAGTAGTAAGTTTAGCATTACGGCATTACATTTAGTTTGCGTCTGCGAACGCTTTTTTAGTGCAATAAATCGCATTCTATACCTTATACCATGTGTTCACCACAATCTTTTTGACCGTTCCTTTTGACATTCTCACCTCTTGCGAAATCTGGTTGCGAAAAAATATTCCGCGCGTATTTACATTAATGTAAGATGCGTATGCTTCATGAGCTTTGGGAATCAAGTACACTCCAATGCAACTACAAGTTTTACACTTTCGGAGCAACAAGGATAAGAGGAAAAAAAACAACTGCTGAAAAATATTTGTGCAATACTTGTCGCTATTCAATATTCCACAATTTTCAATTAATTTGCAGTATTAGTTTCAAATTGACAAGAGCTTTCCCTATTAGTATTATCATATGTTCCGTTACAAATATTCGATAGCACTAATTTTTACCAACTTCGAAAAGGAGGAGGTACTCAATTCGACCGTAATTTTTATTATTATTATTACAAATAAGACTGTTGCACCTACATACATGCTTACGTGCGTGTGTAGCGCAAGCCTTGGATTTTCAGCAAATACTGACAGCACAAATGCGATCCAGCTCCAGTGCCCTCTCGGATTCAGTTCCAGCTTGCGGCAGCGGCAGATAAACGAAATATTTCAACTATTCGATGTCTCGTCCGAACTTATTTCATGCTCTTCGTAGTTGCCCGACCATCTAAATAGCCGCAACCTCGCACCATTCGAATACTCCATAAAATAGTCCCTCTTCGTACCCTAACCATTCGAAACTGACGTACCTGCCAACCATCTAGATTGTTGTACCCTCGAACCATTCGAATAGGGCAACCATTCGAATACTCTTCAAAATAGAAAACAATAAATTGTTGTGTTGCGTATTTGTTATTCCCCTTAATTTATTTTGTTCGCAACGCATGATATGTTATTTTTCTCACGATCAAGTCTTATACTAATGTCTTGAGTATAAATTCTGACAATAGCAGCATATGAAAAATGTTCCGGTACTAGGTAACACAATAATGCAGAGTATGAGCTTCAACTTGAGATATGAATCTAACCGCTGTACAGTTCAATTTGGTGCGAAGTCTCATAATAATGTATAAAATGCATTCGTGTATTCAGTGGCTTATATTTCGACATGGTGAAAAAGCGGGAGGCAGGTCAGGGATGCGAACGGAGCAACCATTCGAATACCCTTCAAAATAGTCCCACATCTTGAAATGACCATTTGAAGCCCCATCTTCAGCCGCGCTTCTCACAAGATAGTATTTCAAAATGGTATTCGAAAGCCATGCGACCATCTATATAGATACCCATCCTATTTTCGTTCTGTGCTGGCGGTGTGCTCAAGATGACTATTCGAACTTCCTATTTCGGCCATTAACTATTTGAAATGGTAACTTATTTGAAGTTGACTGGATTCAGATCACCTTCGATTTGCACCTGCCGATTACTGCTCGCGCTTGCAGGCTCTTGCCCGCGCCCGGCAGTCTTTTGTCGAAAAATTCGCAACCACACATACAACACACTTAGAAACACACACACATACGTCCAACTTCTTCTAAGTGTTCGAGAACGCCTTGACCACCACACATATTAGGTGCGCATTTCCTACTTTTGATGGACAAGGATTTTTTTTGGTGGCAAATAATATACTTTGGTAAACGCTTCACTCAAATAGGGGCTTAAATTTGATGGACAGTAGTGTTTTTCTGATGGTCACGAAGGAAATATACTGACAAGAAGAAGCTTGCAAATCTGAATTCACATATTAAAAATTAACTGACAATGCTGCCACACCTTATGCCAACAAGTGATGCACGATTCTCTCTCTGCGATTTTATATAAGTCTGAAGTCTGGTCGTGAAGATATTGCAAGGCATGCTTTTCCTGTACTGTACTTCAGCTATTTTCAAGACATTTGAAAGTATGTCAGATCCATATTGCGAAATGACTGTCAGCAGATATTGCAAGGCATGCTTTTCCTGTACTGTACTTCAGCTATTTTCAAGACATTTGAAAGTATGTCAGATCCATATTGCGAAATGACTATCAGCAGCTAGACACGAATAATTTCTCGATTGAAAATTGGCGCGCAAAGAAAGTTGGGTAGCTTTTTCTGTTTGAGGTTTATGGGTGGACGAGGGGAAGAAATACATTTTGATTCACAGGGTAAAGTTGTGTGTATGTAATAGTTTATTATACACACCAAAAAAAAAAAAAAAAATGTCTTAGGTTTAACGCACGCCACTAAGATCTATAATCTATAAACTACTCTAGACTAGATGCCTAGAGGCGTCTTAGTTAAACTACGTTACGGCACGCCGGTTCGCCGTCAGGAGAGTGCACTGTTCCAGGAACGTATCACTTAGGGAGCTACGTCGCGGGGTTAATATTGGCCCGGCGAAACTCGACGGGCGCGGATGATGCTATGGCCGTGTTGTAAAGATAAAACGCCTCGCGGACACTATCGTATCGGTGTAAGCTTTCTAGCTGCTTGCTATCATCGCCTAAGTGCTGCAGGAACTCAAACTCCACGGAGTTTCCGCTGAGACGGTCCTGCTCCGAAGTCCTCTGATCTTCCATAAAGAAGAAGTCGCCGTGCTCGGTGGCGCGTCCCGACTGCTCGTCAGGCCACTGAGGCGATGAATCCATCCTCGCCTTGGCCCTGGCGTTCGAGGCTTCAAGGGCCATCACCGCAGCGAGTGCACAGTCCTTCATAACGGTTTTCTAGGCGGCACAGGACCGCGGGAGCCAGCGAAGCTTCCATTTCGAATGTGTCACTGTTGCCACAACGTATTGCCGAGCATCTACATCAATAGTGGTGGTGCTGCCGGCGTCATCAGCAGGCGGCAAAAGGTTGCGAAATCTTGTGCGTAGGCACACGATGAGATAGGGGCGGAGAAGGCCGCAGAACTTGAACTGTCCTTCCCCATTATCCTCTAGGATGGACTACTTGTGTTCGATGGCATAGAGCCATGGCAATATGTCGCCAAAGAAGACGTTGTCGCCATAGAGGTTATCGGGGGTGTAAGCAATCGGCTGAATGCACCGCCGGAATTTGACGACAGAGGAACGCAGGACCAGTAGAATCGAGTCACGAGGGTGCTTTTGGAGTAGTGTTGTGGTCGTGATTTTCCCAACTCCGCGTGCTCTGTCCGACCGAAGGAGAGGGTGACGGAGTCCATCGCAAATCGCCGCGCTGTATTAACTGTACGCGTTCTTGTTGAGATTTCAGTAGTGTATTAATGTATTTCTTATATTTTCGAAATTCACATGAAGCCGTTCTCACATGTTATACTGTGCATGGTACTCGCTCAGGTGCTGGAGACAGAAGGAAGTAGGATCGCCACGGATCCGCAGTGGTAGGCCAATTGTCTGCACTTGTGCCGTCTACACACCATATTAATATAAGTCAAGATTGGCATTTCCGCATTTATGAACTGCCACTGTTTTAACAGTTCTTAACTGAGTTGCAATGACTACATAGGTGTAGGCAGGTCAGCCTAGGGTCGTGAGAAACGTCAGGAGGGGGAACCTATAAATATACCTATAGTTGCGAAGGGGAATAGTTCCCGATCAGTGATAGTGACGAGAGCGAGTCTGTGGCGAGTGGCGACCCGCGCACACCTTCTCAACGTTCACACGATCGGACGTTAGCCACAGGAGTGCGACTAACCTCACCCGACGATCGTACCGACGCAGCTAAAGGGGACCCCACAACGTAACGTGGCGGACTCGCAACGGACAGTCCACACGAAATCTTGTAGATATAGTAAATAAGTATTTAAGGAGACACGGAAGCGACAGTAGAGCAGAAAGTCGTCTAAGTCGCTGTAGCACGCTCGCTTCTAAGAATAGCAATAAAAAAGTCCGTTAAAAGGTCCTGTGTCCTGATTTCAAAATCCCTCATCATCGGCGCGAGATACCGGGTAGATCGTGAATACTTTTGTGGACGCGCGCGTTATCCACAAGTCCTCTATTCACAGCTCCCTCCGCCGGGTGAAGTCGAACGGCTTAGGCAGGCTTCGGGTTCGTGCGCGTATTACGGCCGGTGTTCTAGCACCGGATTGCGACATCGACCTCGTGGGGAAGGGAAGGAACTTTACATTGGTACGATTGACGATCTGCCGCCCGAGAGATGGCATCGTACCGGAGAGAATGAGACTCCCGTAGGTCGAGTAGAACGAAAGAACGAGTCATAAAGGAGAAAGAAATCGCGGTGTCTCGAGTGCCAGACGACAGGTCGCGTCGAAAAGGGGAACCAAGCTCGATGCTCGCGAAGAACGGTCGGCCCACAGTCAGCTCGGCCCCGAAAAGCCCCTTTGTGCACAGGATGTTGCTGGCAATCGAGTAGTGGAGGTTACTGACACGACCTGTGGTGCAGTATGTACTGTGACGTGGCAAATGTAAGACTAAGCGGAGCCTTAACTTGGTGGATGGGTGATCGGAATGAATGCGACACGTCAGGATTTCAATTGAGAGATGCCACGTACAAATATATTGTGATCTCAGGTTAATACAGGAATGTCGTCGTTGCAAGTCAGTCCAAGAGTGATGCTCTCGGACATCACTCGCCGTCAGGTTACCTGCGTCAGCGTGGCCAGATTTGGGGGCTTATGACCCCTGGGTTTTCCCTGAAGGGGAGAGGTGCCCTGCAGAACCTCCACGAGGTCTGCTCTACACACGCATACTCATGCCGATTTCTAATTTTCTAACACAAATTTTTGTCCGTCACAATAGCGGCGTCTTGCACGTCTTCGGGCACGCTCGGGGCATGGGGTGGGGCTGGACAACTCGGCGGGTTCACCCGAGCGCGCAATGGGATGCCCGGCGTCGCGATTTTCGTATTTCTCGCGTTATTATGCTTTTGGGATTATAGCGGAGCAGCAATTCCGCTTAGGGAGAAAAGAAGAACAACATTTGGATCGGCGGGCTATGCATCGCCGCGTAGCCAGGGCCGCATCACGAACCACCTGCTGAAAATAAGAAGGTGACTTCTCGGCCGCTGCTGCGGCTAGTTTGTCAGGGCCCTCCGATTTTTGGGTCGGAAGGTCAGAGAGACACCCACTTGCCTGCTCCGGACAGGGCTTGGGGGTGCTGAAGAGCCGGCTCCATTATTCCTCTGTCCTCGCCGTTGAACCACCGTTGTGGCAACGTGCAGGGGTTCCTGACATTTTTCGTGACTTCCATTCGCGGAGCACACCTTAGCGCACGCTACATGAATGGACCTTGGTGTTGTTGGCTGGCAGAGGAATTGCCAGCCAGAAGGATTCCTCCCTTCAATTAGGGCAGGGTAACCGAAGGGTTACCTGCGGCCCTGCCAGAGTTCTAGCGCGAGCCAGAGCTCTGTTTGGTTCGATTCGGGGAAGCGGCGGTTTTTGGCCAAGCCACCGAACTCCCGCGAACTTACGCCGCGCGGATTAGCGGGTACCGAGAAGTCATCGGTAAGAACGGCAAGTACCCCTGAGCCAATCAGGGGGTGGTGGTACGTCATGGGGAGCCAATCCTCGAGCCCTCGGGGCGCTAGGCATTCCTATAAGATAGAACATTTTCGGTCGAAAATTCATTCTTCTTCGTTCTTCCTTCGACGCCAGCCGTTATCCAGATTGTGCCAGAATCCAGGCGAAGCCTTGCTCCAGCTCCGAGAGTGCCGAGGATCTCGCCGACTTCCTCCCTGGGTGCGGAATTGGTGAGCTGAGATTTCCTGTGCTCATTATTACTTCATCGGGAATATTGTATCGCTGATACTATTGCTATCGCCCGCCTTCACCATCCTCGTACGTTGTGGTTACATTCGAACATCGCGGCGGCCTGCGGCTGCCATTTCGTGAAACGCTTGGTGGCGAAGCTAAGCAGCGACGACTACAGCCCTATTATATTAATTGTGTGATTATCGATCGACTATATTTTTGTGAATATCGCTCTTTCTCTGAATCGCGAACCTCCCCCTCTCTGCTGCGATTAGCCGACCTTTGAGTCTATCGTGGAGAATTTGAGGTTTGCCTGGGGTGTGAATATCGTTCGAGAGAATATCGTCGTGTGGCTATCGTCCGTGTGAATATCGTCGTGTGGCTATCGTCCGGGTGAATATCGTTCGAGTGAATATCGTCGTGTGGCTATCGTCCGTGTGAATATCGTCCTCGCGAATATCGTTCGAGTGAATATCGTACGTGTGATTATCGTCCTCGCGAGTATCGATCGCGTGATCATCGTTACCGGATCTTTCCATTATTGTGATTATCGCTCGCGTTTGCCGCTCGTGAGTCTATCGCTCGTCTCCGTCTATCGTTTGCGTATCACCGCCTCCGCGACTGGCATTATTTCCGCGAGAAGTCGGGAATCCTTTCGCGTCCGGGATTTTGCCTAGGCAACGATCCCAGGTAACCCTAGTCCCTTTTCGGTATTTGGTGCCTCAGGATTGTACGACAGCTATTAGAAAACTGTACGGAAGAATTACTCCGAGGGGCCAATAAACAATATTAGTAAAAACAAAGTTGCCGAAGGATTGTTTTTTTTTGTATTTGTATTATTGTTCTCCTGCGCTTTTGAAGTTGGCTTTTTGTGACGACCAAGTCCTGCTACCTCTAGGGGAACCCCCCACCTATCCCCGAGCGCCCCGGCGCCCGTGAGTTAAAACTCCGGGACCCAAGCCCCCGAATTACGTCACAGTACATACATACATATGTATAGTAGAGTACTTGATTCGCAGCGCGACGCATCTGGGGCTTCCACAACCTGTGGTAGGGCTTTGTTTATTTTTACTAAAGCTAGTAATCCATTGAAGGATTAATCAGTCTTAAAATGTGTGGTGGGTCTATGCGTACATGTGCCTCTGATGAGTGCGTGGGCGTGTGAGAGATCGATAGGTAGCCAAGAGACGTTGGGAATAATCGGTTCGAAACCTCCCCTTCTGTTGGCGGTCTCTCCCCTAAATGATTGGTAACCTAACCTGGGGTGTGGCCCCCACTGGCGGGGCTCTCTTGCACAAACCTCCGGCTCAGGTATCCCTTGAGCCCGGACAGAAAACCAAAGTAGAACCGGCTCAGTAAAACACAGGCTCGGGCCCTGGCACCCGGCGCGCAGCACCGGTGATGGCACGGACAAGCTCGGTTTTTTTTTTTAAATTATTATTAAAGCTATTGATTCCGTGGGTATCACTCAGTCTTAGTACATAGGAACTTAAAGATATTTAAGAGTAAAAATATAATAAAATTTGGTTTAGATAACAATAACGAGATAAACTAGTAAAAGCTAAAAAATTAATAAAAGAAAGACGTAAGACTAGATATGACATGAGTATTTAAGGTAACGATTATATGGACGGTAGTTATAGTTGTTAGATCGGCGGGCTTAGTTACGGACAAAGCTTGTGTTTACGTAGGAAGGAGTGAATGAGTTTATGCGCAGTGATATTCGGAGACTTAAGAATATTATCTAAATCCAGTGTTGAATTACAGAGACTATTGAGTTTATGAATAAGGAGGTATCTGCCCTATTGGCAGAGAGGGCAGTCAAAGATGGCGTGGGTAATATCCATAGATGGATAGGAACAGTCGCATGATGCGTCAGAGGTGATTCCAATACGAGAGAGAGAGGCGGGGAAATTGTAGTGGTTGGAGCGAAGTGTACATAATTGGACAATAATTTCCCCCGGAAGGGTGGACTTGTAAAACCAGGGTTTATTATGTTGGCTATTGTAAAATTTGTTGTAGTAGTGGAAGCCTTTATAGGCTCTTCTGGTAATAATAGCGGAATTAAAGTTTTGGAGGCAGGCAGATTTGTTGAGTTCCTTTAGATCGGTGTAGGGGATTTTGAAATCAGAGTCGGGAGGGAAGGTGGTAGCTTCCTTGGCAAGAGAGTCGGCTGACTCATTGCCTAGGATGCCAGAGTGGGAGGGGATCCAGAGGAAGGAGATATTATTATTGTTAGAAGAGGAGGAACGAAACGAGAGGATTTTACTTTTAATCTGATAGATATAGAGGTTGTTATGGACAGAAATTGAAGGGTTGTGGATGGAAAAAAGGGAACGGAGAGAGTCGGAACAAATCAGAAATGAGTGGTCGGTGTTGGAAAGAGCAAAGTCTAGAACTATGTATTTGTCCATTTTCTATGCGTTCTTTTATGAAGTGGTGTCTGATATCAATATGCTTCAAACGTTTCAGCTGTTCATGTGAGTTGCATACTTTAATGGTAGACTGATTGTCTTCAAAGATTTTTACTTTTGTTTTTTTTTGTAATTTCTAGTTCTCTAAGCAAATTTCTCAGCCAACAGCCTTCACTAGCACACGAACTTAGTGCAACATACTCGGCTTCGCAGGATGATAGGGCTACTGAGTTTTGTTTCTTGGATGCCCATATTACAATGCTTCCGTACAGGAAGTAACAGTATCCGCTGGTCGACTTCCTGTCTATTTGGTTTGCACCCCAATCTGCGTCTACGAATCCTGTTAGTACATCAGTTTCGTCCCGAAACTTATATGTCAGTTTTAGATTTAGGGTTCCTTTAATGTAGCGCAGAAGCCTTTTTATTTGCAACCAGAGATCCTGGCTTGCGCATGACTGAAACCGTGACAGTAAGGATATGCTTGCACATAAATCTGGCCTTGTGCCTAACATTGCATACATTATGCAGCCTATTCCCTGTCGACACAGGGTTTCTATAGCTTCACTTTCCGATCTATTTCGTTTTAAGTTTTTTAAGTTTATATTGGTATCCATGGGAGTGCCGACTGGACGACAATCTTCCATGCCAAACTTTGTTAGTACCGCCTTAAGGTATTGGGTTTGGTCCAATGTGGTTATCTTCTTACTTAGATCTTGTTTTATTGCTATCCCTAAGTATTTACTGGCTAATCCCAGGTCTTTCATTTTAAAAGTTTTCTTTAGGTTATCAATAACATTTTCCAGCATTGGTCCAGACCCGGTGCATAATATGTCGTCGACGAATACTAGTATGAACACTTTAGAATTTCTGTCATTATATGCGTACATGCACTTATCGCTTACCGTTCTCTTAAAGTTCTGTCGTAAGATAAATTGGTTTAAGTGGTCGTACCAACACTTTGGTGCCTCTTTTAATCCATATAGCGCTTTGTTTAGTCTGCATATGTGTTGGCTGTCTATACCAAAGTTCGTTGGCAGCTTAATGTAAACCTCCTCCTTTAGTGTTCCATTCAAGAAGGCATTACACACGTCGAGTTGCCTGACTGGCCAGGAGAACCTATTGCTAGTAGCTAGGAGGGACCTTACGCTTGAAAGTTTAACTACTGGGGAGTAAATGTCACAATAATCGATATTATTTTGCTTAAACCCTCTTGCGACTAATCGCGCTTTGAATATTTTACTCTTACCATTGTTTCCCAGTTTTATTTTAAAGACCCACTTGGTGTCGATGACTGGAGTGTCTTGGTCATTTTTATCAACTACTGTCCAGGTGTTATTTTCCTTGGGAGCCTTTTTCTCTTTATCCATGGCGTCCTCCCAGTAAGGGGCCTCTGGGGAATTGACAGCTTCCTCGAGTGTGGCGGGCTCGTCAATTTCTTGAATAAAATGGCAATAATATTTGCCGTACCTCTCTGGAGGTCCAACATTTCTTTTGGGTCTTGTTTCCCTGGGTTGTGCTTCTTCTTCATTTTCTTCCTCTGGATCTCCAGGTGAGGATATCTCCCCGTTCAGGGATTCTTCGGCCTCGTTCCATATTTCATCATCTTCTTCTGGATGTAATTCCTCTATTGAGGAAGTGGTCCTCTTTTCCTCTTCGGACTCGTGCGATTCTTGTTCTACAGTCTCGCTTGGCTCATGCACGACGTAGGTGTCGTTCCCCCCTTTGGGTTTTTCTGGATCTGTCTCTGGAGCAAATACTATTTCTCGTACACGGCTTTAGATAATATTTTCCTTATAAGTGCAAAGTTTTGATGGGCCAACCTCTGATGATACCAGAATATTTTACATTTATTATCACAATACTCCTTTTTCTGAAGTTTTGTGTCTTTTGTCTTTGCCTTATTTTTTATCTCCATAGAGTTGTCGATTTGGTGTGCCATGGCATGCTCATTCGCGCTAAATACCATGCGGTACATGCGCCCTTCGCGCTTTGCTAATGAGATTACCTTTCTATCTTTAGTGAACTTCGCCAGTTCGCTGTTGGAGATCATTTTTAAATTTTTGTCTAGAGCACTACTAACTGAGAAAAGATTTACCTGTAGGTCTGGCACGTATAGGACTTCCTTTAGTTCTACCGGCATCCAGATTTCGCCGTTGTATGACTGTAGTCGTATGGTTCCTTCAGCGTGGGCTCTTACTGTGGACCCATTCCCCAGTTGAATTTTTCGTGGGTTTTCGAGTTTGACGAAGTCATGGAACGCATTTCTATCCTTACACATGTGATGCGTGCACCCGCTGTCCATGTACCACTTTTCGCTTGACGTCGCGGCGTGCGCGCCAATGTAATTTATATTGGCCAGTAGAGCTGTATGATTTTCGTGTTCAACTGGTTTCTTTTCCTTTTTCTTAAAGAAGCAGTATTTGGCAATGTGACCTGACTTTTTACAGTAGGTGCACTGTTTGCCCTTGTAGCACTGTTCTGTTGTGTGTCCGACTTTGCCGCAACGTGTACATTTGAATTTGCCCTTGGACTGCGCGGCGAGCGCCGTTGTCGGCTCATCGCCTTCGGCTCTCTCTTCCTCCAACAGCAAACGCGACGTTAACTCTATTAAACTTTGCTTCTCAGTCGGGACTGATTCCCAGGCTGATCGAAAATGTTTAAACCTTTCAGGCAGACACATTAGGATTTTAGTTATAACCATTTTTTCGGAGAGTTCTTCTCCGATTTGTTTTAGTTTGTTTCTAATTTCTTCAATTTTCGAGAGGAATTCGCTTATACTTGCATTATTAAATTGCAATAAGAAGAATTTTTGTTGGAGTAAGTCTACACTCACCGCAGATTTCTTCTCATGGACTGCTTTCAGTTTATTCCACATTTGATTAGCCGTTGTGCATGATAGTAAGTGCAACTTTTGGCTTTGCTCAACTCGAGTTACTATAATTTCCTGGGCTAGTGTATCTTTTTGCATCCACGCACTCCTTTCGGATGGATCGGCCGGAGGAGACTCGATGCTTTCCACGTGTTCGAACAATTGTTTCGATCTGAATAGTATTGTTATTTCGAATTTCCATACCTCCCAGTTTTCGTTGTTGAGCCTTTCAATTTGTGTGACTGTCGTAGAAGACATCTTGTTCTTCTTTATGCGAACTTTTTACCCACGTGGTGAAAAGAGTCCGGCGTGTTCCGTTTTAATTAAATCACTTCTTTTCCTTTTTAATCGAATATTTGCGAGCCTGGGCCCATAACCAATTGGAAAGTGGTGATGAAATGTGGTCCGCGGTATATTCGAATGTTTAATTGTAGAGTTCACAAAAAGAATATCTTTATTCACACTTATGAATTACAGGTGGTACTTTTCTCTATGAATGCTAATTCGGCAGTGAGCCGCTGAGGTGACCTCATTAGGCTTGCGTCCGACTACTATACTGTTTGTATCTCTTTTTACGGGAGAGACGTACAGTTTGAGTTAGCGCGCGATTCAAATCACTCATGCTACCTTTGGTTTGTTTCATCTAGTACTTCTATACGTTCCCTTCGGGCTCGGCAGATTCAAACATACGCGACAAAGCATCCGGTACATGATTAAGAGCCCCCTTTCGGTAAACCACCTCGAAATCGTAGCCCAATAAATCCAAGGCCCAGCGCGCGAGTCGGCTACTGGGATTGGTTTTCTGGTGAATCCATCTTAAGCTCGCGTGGTCGGTAACTACAATAAAATGGTATCCTTCTAAATACTGCCGAAATTTCTTTACAGCCTATACTATGGCAAGGCATTCTTAAGGCATTTAAGGTCCGACTCGCGAAAGCGATTACCCTCTCTACGCCTTTGAGGGTTTGTGTGAGTACCGCTCCGAGTCCTACCTGACTCGCGCCAGTCTGTAGGACGGAAGGAATTTCGAAATTAGGGTACACTAAGGTAGGCGCGGTCGTGATCAGCGATTTAAGTTCCTCGAAAGCACACTTGTGTTCGTTAGTCCATTCCCAACTCTGATTTTTCCGTTGTAACCGATGGAGTACCTCCGCTAATGTTGCATAACGCGGTATAAAACGACGGTACCCGGAGGTCATACCTAGGAAGCGGCGTAATGCTTTAAGGTTACGTGGTGCCGGATATTCCATCAAAGGGGCAACCTTCTCAGGATCTACCCTTAACCCGTCCTTATTCACTAAGAATCTCAAATATCGCACTTCAGAGCAGCAGAACTCGCACTTATCGGGATTAATCTCTAGCCCAGCCTTTGATATTGTTTTGAATACGGTCTCGAGCCAAACGAGGTGTTCCTCGAAAGTTTTTGACACTATTATGATATCGTCGAGATAAACGAAAGCGTTTGGCTCCATTTCGGGACCGATGAGCTGATCTAGCAGCCGCTGAAAGGTGGCTGGCGCTCCCGTAAGTCCGAAAGGTATTCGTATAAATTGGTACAGGCCTTTCCCTGGTACCGTGAAGGCGGTAATTTCTTTACTGTTTTTCTCAAGCGGAATTTGGAAATAGGCTTGACTTAAATCGATGGTCGAAATGTAATGGGCCACGCGTAGTTTGTCTAGAATGCTTGCCATAATCGGGAGAGGATACGCATCCTTCTTCGAGACTGAATTTACTCGCCGAAAATTTAGGCAAAAACGATAAGTACCATTGGGCTTTTTAACCATAACTATTGGAGTTGACCACGCGCTCTCGAATGGCTCGATTACAATTGAAGGATTAATAGTAAATCGAGAATTAGTTTCAGGTCCGCGGAATATTCACACTTCTTTATTTTCAATATCACTGTGAGACACTATGTCTAGTCTGGTTCTCAGTACGACAGTTACTAAGTTTTTGGTTTGACCGCTGATGTGTCCGCTGGAGCCTGCTGACCAGCTAAGGTGTATTTCCCTTTCCTTGATATACGCAAAACATACTTATACACTTTGGACCGCGCTATTTAAATCACGTCATGCTTCCTTTGACTATTTGAGCATTATTTCAATAATTACCTTGTCGGGAAGTAGCCTATCAACCTCTTGGTAGATAAGCTCCTGAACTTTAGGGGATACCGGATAATAGCGCTGTTTAATTGGCGCACTATCCCCTACGTCAATTTTGTGTTCGATCAGATTAGTGAGACCTTTACCCACAGTGACCGAAGGAACCCATTTTTCCAAAAATTGTTTTAATCTGTCGTCCTGCTCGACAGTGAGTTCACGGATACCGAAACAACAGGATAAAGTTTCTACTGAATTGATTACGAAATGTTTTTGGGGATCCTCCGAAAAATACCAGATCCCTTTACTAATATCGGGAACAAAACCGAACTTCCCAATACCGTCTACTCCCAGGATACAAGCAACCACTAAATGTGGCAGCACGGCTGCCTTAATTTTCCGAGTTTTGGTTTCCAAAGTCAAGGACAACCAAATTTCCTCATTGGTACTGTCGACCTGGCCATTGGCCAGTTCAAAATAACGCGGTTTCTGAGTTTTCTGTATTTGGGTAACTAAATCGAAATTTTCCAAAGTATCTCGACTTACAAAACAACATGATGAACCCGTGTCCATAATGATTTTTACGGGATGGTCCACGAGACTCGCCCAGACGTAAATTAATGGTTTTCGAGGATGCTTCGCGTGCGGGTCATTCCATGCCAAATCGATCACTCATTTCCCGCACCATTTTGTATCTTAACGAAAATTTGTGACCTTGTTGTCTATGCCTGCCCAAGGAGGGTTTAAGTCATTATCTGCCCAAATTCGAATTTGGGCAGAAACTACAAGCTTTCAAAAATTTAAGATTCACTCGTTTTCGGTAAAAATAGGGTCTACATATTGATTTTTATCTCGAAAACTATAAGTGCTAGGAACATGTTTTTTTTCAATTTCTTTGCAAGAGATGACGCTTTCTGAAAAAATTTTGATCTATGCCGAAAAATTATTATTTCTCTATTAGAATTCCAAAAATACTTTTCTTTTGCGAATTACGAAAAAACTCATATTTTTAAAATTCTGAAAAAAAGATATGTTGTTCCTTGGACTTTTCCCGATCGAAGAGCTATTTTCCAAGTGTGTCTCTTTAGTTTTACAGGTTGTTCTGTGCTCTGGAAGGCTGGAGGTGCGGCGCGCCTGTGGTAGAGCGCTGCGCCGCAGGTATGCGCGGCCCGGTCGGTCACCCTTTTCCTGTGCCGTTTCTTTTGTATGTTATCCTGGAAATACTGTTGGTTGAGTTTATAACAAGTCAGGCAATCCTCCATGAACGTCGATAATTACTTTTACAACCCACTCTTAGTCAATGACACTTTCTCCCTGAAACGCCTTCTCCCTGGGCGCCTGACATATTACTAAATCTCTAAATTTTATGTAATTGCTCGGGCACTTTTTTAAAATGCTTATAAAAGCACTGATGACTTGCGCGCTTAAAAGGATTGCAGCACACCGCAAGATACATTTTGCTCAGTTCACAAGCAACGAAGTAAACGTAGCGACAGTTCCGAAGCGTTTGAACCTCTTGCGAGCTTCTCGCTAGAATATATATTTCTGCTTAGGAAAGAATTTCGGCAGATTCTGCTGGTTTAAGATACTCTTCGTAGAAAGTTAACAGAATACTGAACCGCAATAAACTATTCAAAAACAGGTAAATAACCATAAACCTAGGTACAGCTGTGGTACCCATGCTGGAAAAATGGGTTGATCAGTAACAGTGAGTTGTAAAAGTAATTATCGACGTTCATGGAGGATTGCCTGACTTGTTATAAACTCAACCAACAGTATTTCCAGGATAACATACAAAAGAAACGGCACGGGAAAAGGGTGACCGACCGGGCCGCGCATACCTGCGGCGCAGCGCTCTACCACAGGCGCGCCGCACCTCCAGCCTTCCAGAGCACAGAACAACCTGTAAAACTAAAGAGACACACTTGTAAAATAGCTCTTTCGATTGGGAAAAGTCCAAGGAACAACATATCTTTTTTTCAGAACTTTAAAAATATGAGTTTTTTCGTAATTCGCAAAAGAAAAGTATTTTTGGAATTCTAATAGAGAAATAATAATTTTTCGGCATAGATCAAAATTTCTTGAGAAAGCGTCATCTTTTGCGAAGAAAATGAAAAAAAAACATGATCCTAGCACTTATAGTTTTCGAGATAAAAATCAATATATAGACCCTATTTTTACCCAAAACGGGTGAATCTTACATTTTTGAAAGCTTGTAGTTTCGGCCCAAATTCGAATTTGGGCAAATAATGACTTAAACCCTCCTTGGGCAGGCATAGAAAACAAGGTCACAAATTTTCATTAAGATACAAAATGGTGCGGGAAATGAGTGATCGATTTGGCACGGAATGACCCGTGCGCGATGACCTCCGCAGGCATGATTGAGTCGTTAAAACTAACATCTACTAATTGGATATGCTTATTTCGCAACGGCGAATAATCTGAATCTACATTAACGTCTAAACTAACATACTTAGGGCCCTCTGAACTGGGTAGTGGTTCCGAGGACTCTATTGGTTTTTCGAACATTGTGAACAAGTTCGGACCGTCACTCCTTTGCTACCGCAACGATAACAATGGATAGCGCGTGCCTCCTCGCAATCCCGTGAGATGTGGCCAGGTTTGCTGCAATTCCAGCAGGTAACGGCGGAGGTGTTCTTAACCGAGGCTTTAATTCCGCTTTTCTCGGTGGTGGGAGTGGGAGGCTTAATGGTCGCGGGAGCGGCCGCGCTCGCGCTTCTGCCCCCCTCCTTGCTGGCCGGAGTCTTCTTCCCCTTTGCGGGAAGGTTAGTTTTGGCGGCTGAGTTCTCGACTGCCGCTGCCGCACGAGCTCGAGCCCTTGGCGCGCCTTTCGGCGGCTTATAACCCACGTTCGGCAAGAGCATCGATTCTGGTCACGGGGGTGGAACGTATTCGTTTCGAATGGTTTTCTCTACCTCTAACGCGGCCTGCTCCAGAGCATCCATGCTCGCTAAATCGGAGTGATGTATAAACCGCGCGATTCGCGGGTGGAGATTTCATCGGACGTACTTGATTTGTTTCTCCTCGGTCCATGCAGGAAGTAACCGAGAATACATGTACCGCATGAACGTGAAGTAATCTAATACTTTTTCATGCTCTCCCTGCGTACGATTCTGGATATCCATTTCTAAACGAATTTGGAAATCGGTATCCGAGAAACGCTTCCGCCAGGCTAACACAAAATCATTCCAACCCGCCCAACGGTTACGATTTACCCGATACCATAAGAGGGCAACTCCGGTCAGGAAGAAGGGCAGGCAAACTAACGCGTCACGGTCGGAGATATCGCTGAAACGCCTCCCCTCGCTCACACGAGTGTGGAACGCCTCAGCGTCCTCGTTCTCATCACCCGAAAAACGCAGGCTCCATTTTCGCATCAGATCATAGGCGCGAGAAGTGGAGCCTCCGCCGGAAGATCTTTCGGAGGATGGCATACTGCCGGTCTCGCGGGTAGCCGAGTAATTAAAACTCGGATGGGCGCGAGAGGTAGACGGCTGTGGTGCCGTGGTTTCGTTAGTCCGAAAATGTCTGGACGGGTCAGGGGATGGCGCGAATTTATCTTCGCGGTCCGATGTCCCACCCCCGAGTGGGGCGGGAGAGGGGGTGCGTGAATGATCCGACATGCCGGCTATCCCCAAAGCCAGCCACGGAGAGGCAGTATCGTCGCCTTCTCCGAATTCAAATTGTAGGTGACGGAACAAGCGATGCCGAAGTGTCTCTGTATCGCCCCGAACCGAAAGCCTACGCTTGAATAAAGCCTCTACTAAAGGGCTATACTCAAGTGAATTTATCCACGAATATTTCGGGTCATCCATGCGAGGATGCCCGAAATGCACAAAATTTTGTTTTCCGCTGTCTCCCTGAGACGAGCGGACTCACAAACGCTAAGTCGGTCTTGTTTACGTTTTGCACTCACTCCCTCCCCCTATCCACTCGAGGGACTGGCCTACGCGAGCGTACACAAAGCGCGTTACCAAATAACAAAGACAACTCAGCTTACCAAGTTGAAGCATTTTAATGGCCCTGTTGGGCCAACGCAAGAACAGTCCTTACTTCGCCAAAATTAATAATAGTGCACAAATACAATATACTTTCTCTGAGTCGCAACTTAGGCCCCGCGTTGGGCGCCAAATTTTTGTGACGTAATTCGGGGGCTTGGGTCCCGGAGTTTTAACTCACGGGCACCGGGGCGCTCGGGGATAGGTGGGGGGTGGTTCCCCAAGAGGTAGCGGGACTTGGTCGTCACAAAAAACCAACTTCAAAAGCGCAGGAGAACAATAATACAAATACAAAAAAAAACAATCCTTCGACAACTTTGTTTTTACTAATATTGTTTATTGGCCCCTCGGAGTAATTCTTCCGTACAGTTTTCTAATAGCTGTCGTACAATCCTGAGGCACCAAATACCGAAAAGGGACTAGGGTTACCTGGGATCGTTGCCTAAGCAAAATCGCGGACGCGAAAGGATTCCCGACTTCTCGCGGAAATAATGCCAGTCGCGGAGGCGGTGATACGCAAACGATAGACGGAGACGAGCGATAGACTCACGAGCGGCAAACGCGAGCGATAATCACAATAATGGAAAGATCCGGTAACGATGATCACGCGATCGATACTCGCGAGGACGATAATCACACGTACGATATTCACTCGAACGATATTCGCGAGGACGATATTCACACGGACGATAGCCACACGACGATATTCACTCGAACGATATTCACCCGGACGATATTCACACGACGATATTCTCTCGAACGATATTCACACGGACGATAGCCACACGACGATATTCTCTCGAACGATATTCACACCCCAGGCAAACCTCAAATTCTCCACGATAGACTCAAAGGTCGGCTAATCTCAGCAGAGAGGGGGAGGTTCGCGACTCAGAGAAAGAGCGATATTCACAAAATAGTCAATCGATAACCTCACAATTAATATAATAGGGCTACAGTCGTCGCTGCTTAGCTTCGCCACCAAGCGTTTCACGAAATGGCGGCCACGGGCCGCCGCGATGTTCGACCGTAACCACAACGTACGAGGATGGTGAAGGCGGGCGATAGCAATAGTATCAGCGATACAATATTCCCGATGAAATAACAATAGGCATAGGAAATCTCATCTCACCAATTCCGCAACCCAGGGAGGAAGTCGGTGAAATCTTCGGCACTTTCGGGGCTGGGGCAAGGCTTCGGCTGAATGTTGATGCACTCCGGATAGCTGCTGACGTCGAACGAAGAACGAAGAAGAATGAATTTTCGGCCGAAAATGTCCTATCTTATAGAAATGCCTAGCGCCCCGAGGGCTCGAGGATTGGCTCGCCATGACGTACCACCACCCCCTGATTGGCTCAGAGGTACTTGCCGTTCTTACCGATGACTTCTCGGTAACCGCTAATCCGCGCGGCGTAAGTTCGCGGGAGTTCGGCGGCTCGGCCAAAAACCGCCGCTTCCCCGAATTGAACCAAACAGAGCTCTGGCTCGCGCCAGAACTCTGGCAGGGCCGCAGGTAACCCTTTGGTTACCCTGCCCTAATTGAAGGGAGGAATCCTTCTGGCTGGCAATTCCTCTGCCAGCCAACAACACCAATGTCCATTCATGTAGCGTGCACAAAGGTGTGCTCCGCGAATGGAAGTCACGAAAATGTCAGGAACCCCTGCACGTTGCCACAACGGTGGATCAACGGCGAGGACAGAGGAATAATGGAGCCGGCTCTTCCGCACCCCCAAGCCCTGTCCGGAGCAGGCAAGTGGGTGTCCCTCTGACCTTCCGACCGAGAAATCGGAGGGCCCTGACAAATTAGCCGTCGCAGCGGCCGAGAAGTCATACCCTTATCTTCAGCAGGTGATTCGTGACGCGGCCCTGGCTACGCGGCGATGCGTAGCCCGCCGATCCAAATGTTGTTCTTCTTTTCTCCCTACGCGGAATTGCTGCTCCGCTGTAATCCCAAAAGCATAATAACGCGAGGGAATACGAAAATCGCGACGCCGGTTATCCCATGGCGCGCTTGAGTGAACCCGCCGAGTTGTCTATCCCCACCCCATGCCCCGAGCGTGACCGAAGACGTGCAAGACGCCGGCTATTGTGACTGGCAAGAATTTGCCACGTCGCAGAATGCATTAAATTATCCATTGTTTATATACATATATATTCGAAACTAATACTAGGAAACAGAATAATATATAAGAATAATAAAAATAATAAACTTTATTAAAAATTTGAGTAATAGTAATTTTTGTAAAAACCTCATAACGCAGTTCAATTCCTTGCTAAAAACCGCACAAATTTCGTACAAGATGTTTTGTCTGTTATCAGTAGTTTCAAAAACATTAGGAGACTTGGTAGAGTCTCCGCGCCAAGTAGTGAAGGCGTCGCCAAACGAGCCCAGCTAGCGAGACTTCCGAGACTCTATTATCTCGAACCAGAACGATCAGGAGACTTGGTTTGATAGAGTTTCCGCACCAAGTTTAACCCGTGTGATAAATTGTCTCCGAATTCGTTTCTACAGTTTCTTAGATATTTGCTGCACGAGGTAATTCTTTTTGAGTTTATATTTTTCCGTGATTTTCTCTGATTATTATGACGTAAGGCGCAATGGAATCGATTCATTAGTTCAGGGGACATAAATGTTTGAAATGTTCCTCCTGTAGCGAAAAGTTATTACTGAGTTTCTTCTCCTTCTTGTTCTTCATAATCAAGACATGTAGAATGGTGCTTTTCGTTTTTCGCCGCTTGGGGGCTGGCGTGGGCGCCCTATGTATCTGTGGACGGGCGCTTGGCATCAGAATACCTTGAAACGTCAGCCAGGTACCAGATACCATACCAGATTCAGCACTAAGCGCTGTCTTTCCCGCGACCAACGGCATATAGTCAACACAGTTAATAATAATAAAAATTTAATTTCTAATAACAATTAAACGAAATTATATGTAGGAGATTGTCATCATTTGCTTATTTGTTGTTTCATTATAGTCGGTGACATCTTTGCATACAAGTGCCTGTATATAGCCGATGTTGTGCTCGTATTCATAGTATAGGATTGTCAACCTTAAATTTCTTGAAACTTAATAGTGTTTCCATGAATGGTTCTGCCGTGTATACAAATGTGTAATTTTGGTCAAGGTTGTACTGCGTTAATAAGAAGAATTGGTAGATTCTCGGTGCAGCGCAGTTTACAATTTCTATGTGAATATTATAGAAAATGTTAGCTTTTCCATTTTTTTAAACAATCGAAAAATAAGCACAATAAATATTTATTGCTTCAATAATATGTATACTTGAACATAATGTCGGCAATTTCATGCACATGTATGGCAATACTACAATTTGTTTCTTTTCAAATGTCCAATAAGAGATTCGGTAAATTAACGCTGATTCGGAGATTTAATAGCATAGCCACGTTAATGCATCTTGTTATTGCAATTCGTCGTTCAACCACAGTCAGGTAGCTCTGTTTTATAATTAAATGTCACATGATGATAATGAGGGGCGTGCGGTGCACGAGGGGTCCGAGCGCACCCGTGCTACTCAGGTGGTATCTCTCAATAGGGTTAGGTTATAGTCAGGTAATAATTGAGAAATTGAACAAAAAGTGGAAAGACGGTAAGCAACGCGACGTTCCACTCAGTATCTGTCGTATTAGGAACTGGGGATTTGTGATTTCTGAAGATTATATTAATAATATCAATATTAATAATATCAAAATGAAAATCAATACTTCGTAAGAACCGGCTGAGCCTCTCTGTCAAGTATATTATTGAGTATTTTTTCTCTGATTCCTATGATCTATAGAGCACCCAGATCGAATCATTATTTCATGAGATATCAATGATTGAATACTTTTGTTCAAAGAGAATGAGTGGATTTTAATACTGGTAGCACTATGTATAGTTGCCATATGGGATTGACACTTCGGTTATTGTGATTCTACAATATAACCTACAATCAATCACAGTTTTGCAATGTGCACGTATCTACATATGGTATACCTGCCTTAGTTCCTTGTAAATTTGGCTAACAAACAGCCATTTATGGTTTAAGTACACATGGGCGATTCCACGCAAAGTGATCACACCTTTTGACACTTTGTCTTCGATTTTGATGAAATTTGGTGAACATGTAGTTCTTAATATACAACCACATTATCCGCACTTCGTTGCTAAAAATGTCAATTATTATGCAAGTTATGTGCATTGCAAAATAGGTGCAACTTTTTTTTGAAAAATCATATCTCTGGAACGGTATAAGATATCGAGAAATGCAAAACGCAGTTTTACGCAAAAAAGATTGAATTTTCATTAAAAAAATATTTGAGGAACGTAGCGACCTTCTTAATTCGTTTAAAAATTGTTCAAAAGTTTTAATTGTTTATATTTCCGAAAACGCACTTTTGTCCGTTTTGAAAAAAATCATGGAGGTGCATTGAAGTGTCCTCTAGAAGCCCTGTAAATTTCAAGATGGTCAATTTAAAACTCTTTGAGATAAAATTCTTCATGCGTCACCGGAACACGCGCTCGGCGCTCGGAGACCAGCGCGCGCTTGTGCGCCACGGATGCTTGCACCATGGACGCCGGCTACCGACCACGGCCGATCGTCCTTAGCATCTAAATAAAGGGCTTATCCTCGGTCGGGTACCTGGTTAAATTATTCAATCTTTCCCTGAGTGGATGAGTCCCGGTTAATACCTAATCATAAAGTACTAAATGCTGTTTCCTCTCTGTGTTTACGGTCTACATTACAGAAGGAAGTATCGGTAGATTACAATTAACCGACGGACCCCATCGTATACCAAACTGAGATTAATTTTGTAGATACATGGAAGGGTCGTGAGTCTGTTTTTGAAATTTTTCCTAGGTCACTCCTGAGTTTCCGAAGTTATACAATTTTATTACCCGTGACAGCAGGACAAGCGCTCTTTCCTGGTTTGAACTCATCGCGGCCACCTGTTTGGTGACTACCACGAAGTGAAGGTTTTACCAGCTGCCGCACCCAATTGTTTAAATTCTAAGTAAATGTCTGGGTTAGACTACATCACCTCTTCGTTGCATACTATAGAGTAAAAGAAACCATAAAACATTTCAATTACATTGCAATTTCGGACATATTACACCATAACACTACCGCGGTCCATTTGCATCAAGGTAAATTTTATGATAGCTTCAGAAATATCAATCCCGTGATTGATAAAGTATATTATTTTTCTGATGGCGCTGCTGCTCAGTACAAAAATAAAAAGAACTTTTTGAATTTATGTTTGCATTCCGAGGACTTCAACTGTCCAGCAGAATAGCACTTTTTCGCAACATCTCGTGGGAAAGGGCCAGGTGATGGATTAGGTAGATCGTTAAAGAGGACAGCAGCACGAGCTAGTTTGCAAAGAGTAACAGAAGGTCAAATAACAACACCTTTACAATTGTATGATTGGGCAAAAATTCACTTTCCTAATGTTTCGTTTAGCTATTCTACTAATGCAGATTATAATAATCACGAGGAAATGCTTTCCAAAAAATATGCAAAGGCCAAAACATTGTCCGGAACTCTTAAATTTCACGCACTTATTCCAGTTAATAAAAATCGAATAAACGCGAAACGCTTCTCAATGGCTGACAAATTCCAAAGTTTCAATATCGGGTCGAGTTCATTTTTTTAGCTAATCCTAGGTGCGTAAATACTTTTTTTTCTATCTGTCCACCTTCTTTCTCCTTGATGTGAACAATGTACATAAATTGTGTACTACGAGTACACAAACACAGTTTTTAATGTGGCCTCAGGTTGGTCTCAAGCTCGAATAACACAGAGAGGAAACAGTCTTCAGTACTTTATGGTTAGGTATTAACCAGGAGTCATCTACTCAGGCAAAGATTGATTAATTCAACCAGGCACCTGACCGAGGATTAGCCCTTTATTTAGATGGTAAGGACGATCGGCCGTGGTCGGTAGCGGTGGTCCGTATGCAAGCATCCATGTCGCACGGGCGCGTGGTCCGGTGACGCATGAAGAATTTTATCTCAAAGAGTTTTAAATTGACCATCTTGAAATTTACAGGACTTTTAGAGGACACTTCAATGCACCTCCATGATTTTTTTCAAAACGGACAAAAGTGCGTTTTCGGAAATATAAACAATTAAAACTTTTGAACAATTTTTAAACAAATTAAGAAGGTCGCTACGTTCCTCAAATATTTGTTTAATGAAAATTCAATCTTTTTTGCGTAAAACTATGTTTTGCGCTTCTCGATATCTCATACCGTTCCAGAGATACGATTTTTCAAAAAAAAAGTTGCACCTATTTTGCAATGCACATAACCTGCATAATAATTGACATTTTTAGCAACGAAGTGCGGATAATGTGGTTGTATATTAAGGACTACATGTTCACCAAATTTCATAAAAATCGAAGACAAAGTGTCAAAAGGTGTGATCACTTTGCGTGGAATCGCCCACATACTTGTACTTGCATACGATTCGAGTGTATATTGGCACGGATAAACACTGTGACATTACGTACACTGATACATGTACTTAAATAGTTGTTATATGACTGTGTAATAATATACCGCACTCGTTATGTTTTTTGTTGAAACATATTTTTGTGCATAATTCGAAAACTAAAGCCGAGCGACGGTTACTTGTACAGGGAAAAGTTATTCAAAATGATGCCCTCTACAACATATATCAAGGACATTGAAATCGGTGAGGAGTACCATGTTCTATATAATTTACCTCTACATTTATTATGATTCCAAGCGATATAAATAGCAAATGTTTGGGGTTGCTGGCAACTTATAATTTATGGGCTGATTTCTTCGCTTACGATGAATTAAGTACAAATATGCGACAAAAAGGAGATGATGTTATCGTTAGATGCTATCATAAATTCGTTTAGACGTTCTTACGGATGCAGATATACGCGTATTGCAGTCGCGGAAAATTATTTGCCGAACTAACGACGTTGACTCGAGATTGAATGAGCTCTGCAGTTATTTTCAAAGCATACCGTCTACTGCAATCTGCTTACCAGTGGTGGGTAATATCTTCGCAGAAAATATTCCAAATACCATTTTGATATAGTTTTTTTTCGACCGAGTTCGAATAAGCTACTATTTTGAATATCCAAGATCAAAATACGAAGCAAAATATTTTAATTTTAAGTGTCCGTCAGAGCTTTGCGACAATAAAATAAATATCTAGATAGTCACGTAGGATTCGAATACTATTTGAAGATACTATCTGACGAGGGACGCAGTCGAAGTAAGTGGTTCCAATGATCACACCGAGTAGATCTACTATTCGAAGGAGTATTCGAATGCTCAAACCATTCGAAAGGTTGGAAGATACGACTATTTAGATGGTCACAGGTACGCCGGGTTCGAATAGTCAGGGTGTCAAGATAGACTATCTTGTGGAGTATTCGAATAGTGACATTATTCGAACTACCTGAGGTGTTCTGAGGGTACGTCTATTTAGATGGTTGGCAGGTACCCAACAGATGGTTAATATCTGAAATATTCGTTTGACTGTCGCTCTCGGAAACTCGCCAATGAAGCCGAGAGGGCGCCGCGCATGGAACTCTCGGCTCTCGAGTCGCTCGTCAGTGAATCGAGTGACTCGCGTCCTCGCATATGGATGCACTATGCATCTCGGATGTATTACGTTTGTTGGAAACAAATTGAAATGTACCAAATTAAGTTTTGCATACATGAAAAATACTTGCTCCAAATATTGATTCTTTGTCACAAAAATTTATTATTGAGATATTTAGTACCAAAAATAGTAAATGTTCACCGAATTTGAGATGCCATTTAATTTTGACCTGTTCATCAAATATTTACTTTCGGCTGCAGGATTAAATTCTTAACGTCTAGAAAAATACCTTGTTCCACCAAAATTAATAAACGTTCGTCGCTCACCAAATCTGTGACACCATTTATTCTTAAAGAGTCCCACAAATATTGTTTTTTCCTGAACAAATTACATTAGTGGCTATTAAAAAAAATTTGTTCGCCAAATATGAGGCCTCATTTTATTTAAAATTGTTGTCCAAATATTCACTTGGAGTCATAACAACAGATACTACTTCGGACGTAACTTTAAAGCATTTAACATAACCGCAGTATAGTTTGATGTTAATTTTTTCGGAAGCGAAGTGAGCTTGTCGATTCGAAATTAGTCGGGTCGGCGACACTGCGACTGGGTTGGGTGGGACACAGCTTTGAAGCATTAACATGACCGCAGTATAGTTTGATGCTTGTGAACATTTACTTATTTTGGTTAACAGACATTTATTTTTGTTGTCGAATAATACCATTTGGTGGCAAAAAATCAATATTTGATGTACTCTTAAAGAATAAATGGGGTGCAGATTTGGTGAACGTTTAGCAATTATTGAAAATCGTTACTAAAATTGTTGGACAGAAATATTTTTCTGGGGATTCAGAATTTAATTTGGTGAGCACTTGGGGTTAAACGGGGTCTCATATTAGGTGAGCATTTACAACTTTCGATGGACAAGCCATTGTTTTGGTGGCAAATAATATAGTGTGGTAAACGCTTCACTAAAATGGGGTCTTAAATTTGGTGGACAAAAGTGTTTTTTTGAGGGTCACGGAGGAAATGTTATACTAACAAGAGGAAGTTTGCAAATCTGAATTCACATATTAAAAATCAAGGGAAATGCGGCCACACCGAATGCCAACAAGTGATGCACGAGTCTGTCTCGGCGATTTCACTCGTCAGAAATCCTGTCGTCAAGATATTGCAAGATATGCTTTTCCTGTACCTTGGATATTTTTCAAGACATTTCAAAGTATTTCGGATCCATATTGCGAAATGGCTCCCGGCAGCTAGACAGGAATAATTTTTCAATTGAAAATTGGAGTGCAAGAAAGTAAGGAGGCTTTTTGCGTTGGAGGTTTATGTGTGGACGAGGGGAAGAAATAAATTTAGTTTCACAAGATAATGTTGTGTGTATGTAGTAGTTTACTACACGCACAAAAAAAAACAAGTCTGAAGTTTAATGAACTCACCGCCGCTAACATCTATAAGCTACTCTAGATGGCTAGAGGTGTCAATACTTATAACGCAACGCTTATAACCTAGATCTTAAAACTAAACTGGACTTAACTTATGACTACTACAAGTTTCAACCCACTGCACGCCGCACAGTGGGCTCAAACGCTGAAAACGCGGACATTGGGATTAAATTGTATTTTATCGTAACAAAAATGTATTTGTCGATGTCCTTTGCGTAATTTATCACATATGTTGTATCATTTTGATGTTGTGCTTTCATTTTGATACTATAACTGTAGTCTCTAGCCTATGACCTACCGTATAACGGTAGTATTATCTGATGCATAAAATAGACGATTTTTTTCCTCAAAAACTTCATCAGATTTCACATATCAGACATAGGTCAAAATATTCGTCAAACCTTCTACTTTAACACCCTTTTACCAGCACATTTTGTCGACCACTACACTAATCGAACAATCCATATACGATATCGCTGATGCAAATAAGGACGAACGTCTGTTAAAACGCAACAAAACGCAACTTCCGCGTTGACGGTATCAAAGCACAAGTTCCAAGAAGAATTTCTACACAAGTCCAATCCGGAAATTGTCGTGATAACATTACCAAAATCGTTGATGAATATGGGAATGTTATAACGGTATATTATCCGATGCATCAAATACATGATTTTTTTCCTCAAAAGCTTCACCAGATGTCACATATCAGACATAGGTCAAAATATTCGTCAAACCTTCTACTTTAACGCCCTGAAACCAGATGGTGCGTTTTCTTTCGATTTTGGAAATGCCAGCACATTTTGTCAACCACTGATCTGCTGAAGCTTTTGAGGAAAAAAATCATGTATTTTATGCATGGGATAATATACCGTTAAAACATTCCCATATCCATCAACGATTTTGGTAATGTTATCACGACAATTTCCGGATTGGACTTGTGTAGAAATTCTTCTTGGAACTTGTGCTTTGGTACCGTGAAAGCGGAAGTTGCGTTTTAACAGACGTTCATGCTTATTTGCATCAGCGATATTCTATATCGATTGTCCCATTAGTGTAGTGGTGGACAAAATGTGCTGGCATTTCCAAAATCGCAAAAAAACGCACAATCTGGTTTCAGAGAGTTAAAGTAGAAGGTTTGACGAATATTTTGACCTATGTCTGATATGTGAAATCTTATGAAGTTTTTGAGGAAAAAAATCGTCTATTTTATGCATCAGATAATACTACCGTTATACGGTAGGTCATAGGCTAGAGACTACAGTTATAGTATCAAAATGAAAGCACAACATCAAAATGATACAACATATGTGATAAGTTACGCAAAGAACATCGACAAATACATTTTTGTTACGATAAAATACAATTTAATCCCAATGTCCGCGTTTGCATCGTTTGAGCCCACTGTGCGCCGGTTCGCCATGAGCAGCGTGCACTGTTTGAGGGACACGTCGTTTAATGCATTACAATGCGGTGTTATTATCAGCCCGGCCAAGCTGAAAAGTCGCTCGACGGGCGCGGAGGATGGTATGGCAGTATTGAACATATAAAATGCCTGACGCACATGATCGTACCTTCGTAGGCTCTCGAGCTACTTATTATCGTCGTTAAAGTATTGAAGGAACTCGAGCTCCGCAGAGTTTCCGGTGTGATGATCGTCCTCCAAGGGTCTCTGGGTCTCCACGAACACGAAACAGTCGCCGTGTTCGGTGGCCAGGACCGACTGACTTTCCGGCAGCGATGACATCCTTGGCTTGCTCCTGGCGTTGAAGGCTGCAAGCACCTTCACTGTAGCAAGAGTGAAAATGTTTGTGGGAATGCTGATATTTCATAAAAGAAGATTGTTCTACATACCAAGTGCGATGCAAATGTCATCGAGCTTCCCTTCGACGTTCGTCGACAAAAGTTCTGCGATCGCGTCGAATTGCGAATTCCACTATGGGGCACACGGGGACTTCGGTGCCTTCCCGGTAATGCCCCGCTAAAACGCGGCCGCCTTCGAGCTGGATCTATTCGTTCTACTCCACAAGGCGCTGCACTTGCCGAAAGCGCTTTGGTGCACTTTCCCGTACGTTCAATTTTCTTTTATCAGCTTGGCCACAGCCGTCGACCCGATAAGGGACAAGATGCAGCACCGATGATGTTTCTTCCACGAAACGGATGCGGCATCTGTCTCGCCCTCGTGCAGGATGGCGTCGACGGGACGAAGGAGGGTTGCCTCTCCCTTCCGGAGAACTCGTCGTCCTCCTCCTCCTCGTGGGCCTCCACCATGGCCGGAAGGTGGGTTATCGCTTTTGCAAAATTCGCCGCATTATCCGTCACGACGCAAGTCATCGAGTCACGACGATTATGCTCATCGTGTATATCCTCAATGAGATTTGCTACTCGGTCGTATGTATGCGGCGCCTCGAATCGACCGCAGGCGAATGGTGTGGGCTTCCGCAGGAATCGGGAGTCTATCCAACGGACAGCCATCCCGAGGAAACTCCGTCGATACGACGACCAGATGTCCGCCGTCGTGCAGGCGTAGGTCGCCGTCTTGAGGGCCTCCCTCGCGGCGTTCGTCATGTCGAAATAGTTCATGGAGAACCGTTTGCTGAAGGTCCTCCTTGATATGCAGCGGACGGGGGCCTGTCCTGATGTTCTGTCTTTTAAGGTCACTGGTATTTAAGGAAAAATTGTGCAGAGTCGAGCCGAGAACTAGAGGATGTAATTTCGGCGAAAAGATGCCTGGGTGCCCTGCATCTCTCGAGCAATAAACCGCGCAATGCCGCCGGTGCTAGGGCGTCCCGCCTGACAGGCGTGACGCACGTTCGTCTTTACCTCGTCTTTCCAGCATGCGCTCGATGTCTCGAAGGCTTGAGCTGACTTTGCATATGCATGTCCTTTGCACTTCAGCATATCGCGATCTTGGAGACTCGTGGCAATTTGCGAGCCTCGCGATGCATTATTCGCAACTCTTATGCGCACACCAACACACGGAATAGGCCGATAAGTTTTCCCCGACTTAATCTCGGAGCAGATTGCAATCGAGCCCATTCGACTCTGCGCGAATGATAAGTCGTTTTTCATTTTGCGTGGCAGCTACCCTTTTCCTTCGGCGCAACAAAAGGAAAGGGCTTCGGGAACACGAATAGATTCTCTTGTGGAATCTGATTTCCCGCCGGCCGTGAATGACAATTTGTTCTCCCAAGCAGTGTTTACTTCCCACGTGTCGTTTGTACGATGTTCTTACTGCAGTAATGATTACAAAATTAACAGTGATAAAGTACAATTGTATGGTTATTCGAATTTACCTAAGTGACGTTCAATCATAATTGTAGGATTGATACGTCGGGAGGACAGGGAAAACGAAGGTGTTTCGGTCGGTAAAAAGTGCTGCCTTTATTTAACTCCGAATACTCTTAAAATCTTCTTCCGTCGTCACTTCTTTACTACGTTCTCGTACATTCTTTTGGCTTAAACTGCCCCTCTGTGGCTCCAAATTTTGTCTAATATCTACGGTCGTATGTACACTCCATTCGTACATACACTCGCACACACTTTCGTACTCGGACCACCCCGTCTTCGCATTCGCTTCTCACTACACTCATCTGTGGGTACTCTGGCTGGGAGATTTAATAATTTCCCCAGTTTCGGAACAGCGGAGCAGCCCCTTTATTGGTGGCACTTCAGCTGGACAGCTGGAGATGTGGGAAGAGGTGAAGCGGCCCCTTTTCTGGCGGCACTTCGAACCCAAGGGGGGTTTTACTCACTCTTTGATGTCTTTAGTCGGCCTGGCAGGTGTCTCGTAGGAGACTCAGAGAAAAATTGAAGCCTGATAGTCTTATGACTTATTTCATTTATTGAGGAACAAAAGATGACTTTTCGAAATATTCCTAAGTTCAAACTGAATACTTGGGCTGTCGCATAGATTATTAGATAAGGTCTGCTCATTAAGGGAGCCAAGGAGTCGAATGGGACGATTCGGGCGAGCATGCTACCCACCCGAATTATGGAGCCAGTGTCTCGTGTCGGAATTCCCCTTCTTAAACTAGGTCACGTGTAACTGGTGGTAAGGGATATTATAGTGGGGATGCAATCTAATTACTCTAGATGATATTTGCGGTCACGCGACCGAAATCCGGTTTGGTGTGGATCGAGCGAATGTTATGGTTTTTTGATAGCTGGTGGTCTAGGGAGTGAAGGGGAATTCCGACAACGAGGAGCATAGCAATAGATGAGTGAGGATTTAACATTCCGTTGGGGATTAGCCCTATCACTAAGAAACGCAGAACTTGTTTCCTAATTATCTTACATAATATATATTTACATCCTACGCGTGATAGGAGAAAAACGTGACGCTCCGAAGTCACAACTGGTCATCGCGGTAAGAAAAAACAAAAATCCTTGGCCAGTGGCGACCGCGGAATGTAACACTGTTGTGATTGATTGACACCTGTTTACTGATTTCCAATAGCTAGGATGCATTTAAAGTGCAGATTTGATAAGCTGTTGTACCCTTATACATACGCCCGCAAGACTCTATCGAGTCTCCTGATCAAGGGATAAGAAGAGTAAGGAGGTCTCCGCTTCTTTTGCCGGGGAGTACAGACGGAAACCTCCCCGCTTATTCTTAAGCCCCAATAGTAGCGCACTAAACAGACCTCTGACAGTCAACTTACAGCGCTCTTTACAAAGCGCGCTTTAAGAGCTCTCTGAAAGTCGACTAAAAACGGACGTATTTAAGTCATGCGAATTGAGCGCACTAAAAGAGATCATTTTAGAGTAGTCTTCTGGGTGGCACGATTCTGCTATCCTAGAATTTACTTAATTTCATCGAATTTTTTTAAATTTATCATTGCACTTATTACCAGCATCCATTACAACCACCGTTATGAGAGGGCATTGTGTATCGCTTCCTATGTATATATCCATCTGTGGCAACGTATGTACGCCTCTGGAAAGAAGGCGCCTCTCTGATTTGGCGAAAAATTTGTCTCCTTCTTCAAAATCCGGTACCTAGGAACGGAAACTAAAGGTTTGATTATTAGCGATCCGAAGTCTTGTTACTATTGGCTAGTAAGAAACTGAGGGTGTTTGCTGCCAATACTTATCTTTTTGTTACCTGCAGCGCGATCAAGATTTTGCGAACCCTGTCGGCGGCGACCTTTTCGTGCAACTCGATGCCTTATTGTCGCTGATTTCCTACGCACCTGGAAATCTGCATAATAATCATTTATTCTTATAACGAAGCAAGTTAAACAGCACTGTACAAAAATACTTATCTTTTTCTAAAATGCACGTTGGGCAATTGAACTGAACTCATCTTCAATTGTACTTTCACTTTTGAAACAGGCCACTTGCGAAAACGATACTCATAACGAAGTCACTTGTTAGCAGATTACAAGTGGACTAAGGCTTTAAATTTTCCTGACATTTAAACCACTACCAAATAGCAACAACATTCAGTTTTACAAGCGCATCGCAATTTAGAGCAGGCTATTCACTGGTTTCCCCCCAGTAACTATTTGAAGCTATTTTGGAGAATAGAAAATAATAATGAGTGATCCCTTTCGTTTGCTACCTGCTCGCGGTCTTCCCACACTCGGCAAAGCACCCACCTCTGCCTTTCATTAATAATGTAAAGTAACAGCAGAACTTCTTGCCCATATTTGAGTTATATTTGTAGGGTTTTGGGCATTGGTATGCATTAAATAAATGCTAACAAACCTATAAAGGAATGGACATTTATTATTGATCTGTTCTCGTTGACTTCCTGCGTCAGACTGCCGATCTTTCCAACGGCCAGGGACACGTCGACGATGTCCCTTTGTTGCAACCGTTTTCGGCGTCGCACAGCGCGCCTGGAGTCGCCATCGAAGGCACATACGTGCCTGTACAAAATTTCGTCTCCTTTTTTCTTCACACCGCCTTACATATTAATAAGATAAGAAACAACATTTAATGAATTTCCACGCGAATAAAAGCTCTCGGTTTTCCAAGACTCGTCCTGCACTGGTGCATCAATTACCTTAAAGAATCTATCCTTAAGAAAGTCATCATCCACGCGATTGGCTTTTCTATAGCAGATCGCAGACTTCCGTGGGCAGTCAGGCATAACTTTGGCGCCTGTGTAATTATACAGAATTCAAATGAAGTGGGCGAAAAGTTGGGATAACAATATTGCGAACGAAAATTTAATATCTCATAGTTGTTTTATAGTTTTGAATAAAATTCCAATTTTGGAAACAGTAATTTGTATTATTGTCTCGTCTCGCCAACGAAGAGAAGGCGACTAAATATCACACACTGATATTTGACCTGAGCTGAACACGGTTTCTGGCAGGTATGCGAAAGACCAGGTCAAGGCCGTCGGGGGCTTCGTCCGAAGAAAGATAGAAAAGGCGGAGTTTTCCAGGCTTGCAAGACGTAGCACATCACTTTTTTCAAATTTTAGAGCCAGGTGCCTTCTTTCCATAGACGAACACAAGAATTCGACACAGCATCTATTTTATTATTATTTTCCCTTTAGATTTATTTGACCGTGTTCTTATCTTCAAACCTTGCTGATTTGTAGGAATGCTTGCTGCCAGATGATGGTTATGCGTTTTAGAAAACTTGATCAATAACAATTTTTGATAATGATTAGACCAACCAACTTTATTTCCTAGAAACCGTACACTATCTTCGCCACTGACAATGGTTCACAATGCTGACACTTTATAACGTGACTTTCGCAGAGCTGGATAAGGCTTGTTAATAGTTACGCATTACTGCACACGTAAACCTTCCAGCTTAACGTCAACACTTGTATTTCACGAAGGGTTCTTCTAGCCCTGCTAGTTCATGATTAGATCGAAACAGAAAACTGTGGGCTATACGGCTCGTATTTATACCCCTGAATATTTCGCCCCTCTCAAATAATGATTTTGTTAAATAATTGACGTTAAATTGATTCAAGGTTTGTCAGATGTTGCGCTTGTTGTTTGTCTGCGAATAAAATGAATTTCAATCCTTATTGCATATTATTAATATGTGTTTGTACAAATTTAAGAATGGTTCAAACTGTATCTGATAACATTAAGGACTGAAATTACATGGTTACTTGCCTTTATGTGTATTACATCGGTTGATGATGGTTACAGTGTTTAATGGATGGCAAGGGTTTAATAGATGTTTAATAACTATTTTTCTGTTAATTGCAAACGAGTTAACTATTCCTCAATTGGTTGATTTGTGGTAATTTATCCATTCTACCTGTGGGATAGCTTTTGAATTGCTAATGTGAAATCATAAACATTTTGTTAGTGAATATTGTTTTTCATTGTCCTTAATTGATCCCGTATATTTATTATGTGTCAACATTTTTTGGAGGATCTGCTGAGTGGATTGCCCATCATTAACTCTGTTAATTTAAGCATTTACTTTGGATAAGCGAAATATCTTATGATAGTATGTTTTCCACTGATTACAATATCTATATCTTTTTTGTTATATCTTAATTTTGTGGGTGAATCAACGTGCTATTTGGCGCATTTTTGTACATTTTAATGTTTTTAGACGGATTCCATGTCTTTCTGTTACTTAATGCTTAATAATAAAAGCTATACAATTTTTAATTATTTATCAACGGTTTAATTAAATAATGTAAAAGTATAATTTTATTAAAATGTCAAGTGTCATTTATGTTGAAATATGCACCATCTTCTATGTGCATGTTCATTACTCACTTACATTGTTTTAGCTCTTTAGCTGAAGCGTTCCTTATACGCTTGATAGTCAGAATAAACTAAACATAAAGTGTTTATGAGGATGTTACTTGCCTAATATAAATTGTAATGCATTAAGTCGAACAACAATTCACATTAGTCAAAGCGAAATTACCAATAGCTAGGCTGCATTTATACGCGCTCTAACTTTGGTGTATCTTGACTGCCAAATGCGTAGCCAAACAATATTGTCTCTTTAACTGAAACGGTCCTTAAGTGTTGAACTTGTAGAGGTGTTACTTGGAAAGAGATTCTACGGAGTCTCCTGAACCTGATGTAAATCACAACACGAATTTTTGACTGTGTGGGTATCTATGTGTCAGTCGATACGTGGTCTATATATTACGTCTTTTTTGTTATATACATGCTCTCACTCTCAACCAGCATTACACTATGTGAACTCTGATTGATTTTAGAAATGCATGTACCGAATATGAAGTAGTTTTGCCAGTTCTTTTCAAATTTGAAAATTGTACGTATGCATGATTAAGTTTGAAAGAAAATGATTAAGTCAAGCCTGATGATACTGCAATATCAGGTCGACTCGCGACGGGGGCAGAGCAAGCTCATCCACCCATCAATTTCCAAAAACCAGATTAATATTCTGACTCCCCAAGTGGGGAGTGTATCAGATATTAAGCTGATAAGAACAGATACTACACATACGATCTAAGCCAGAAGGCCGAGAAGCGATGTTGGTTACAATTTCTGCATCCTATTTATCCTCTCACCCTACTAATTCGCAATACGAGAACTCCTACCGGCTTGCGGAGCCATCTTTTAAGATTTGAACGAACTAGACATAGAGAACACGAGACGGCGACTTGCGAATCGTGTATTAGACGGATAAACGAATAGAATCAAGCGACTGCTCCTCTCCTTTCCCAACTCTGCGAATTTTACTCTGCGTCTGGGGCAGCAGTACCGGACAGTGGATGACGGGAAACAGAGCTACCGGTATATCAAGCGAGCGAAGCAATCGATTTGCTGGCATATAATATTAGGCCCTCGGGTTCGACCGGCACGATACCCGCCCGCCCCCCTCTTCCACTTTTGTTAACAGCGGCCGAATTCAACACAACGCGGAGGTTTGAACAACTCTTGTATTCCCGGTTCTCCCCTTAGGAAACTAGGCAGCGTGGCCCAGAGGTGTCGGGATACACATTACCTTTCAAAACTAGAGAGCAGTGCTGGGTAATATCTTCGCAAAAAATATTTCAAATACCATTTTGAAATAGTTTCCATTCGACTGAGTTCGAATAAGCCACTATTTCGAATACCCAAGATCAAAATGCAAAGCAAAATATTTTAATCTTAAGTAACCATCAGAGCGTTGCGAAGATAAAAGTATCTAGATAGTCACGTAGCATTCGAATACTATTCGAAGATATAATCTGACGAGGGACGCAATCGAAGTAAGCGCTTCGAATGGTCACACCGAGTAGATGGACTATTCGAAGGGGTATTTGAATGCTCAAACCATTCGAAAGGTTGGAAGATAGACTATTTAGATGGTCGCAGGTACGCCGGATTCGAATGGTCGGGGTGCCAAGATAGACTATCTTGTCACTATTCGAACTACCTGAGGTTGTCCGAGGGTATGTCTATTTAGATGGTTGGCAGGTACGAAATGATCCAAAATATTTGAGGACGAGGCGTCAAATATCTGAAATATTCGTTTGGCTGTCGCGCTCGGAAACTCGCGAGTGACGTCGTGAGGGCGCCGCGCGTTGCGCTCTCGGTTCTCGAGTCGCTCGTCGGTGGATCGAGTGACTCGCGTCCTCGCGTATGTATGCACTATGCATCTCGGATGTATTACGTTTGTTGGGAACAAATTGAAATGTGCATCAAATTAAATTTTGCACACCGGAAAAATACTTGCTCCAAATATTAATTCTTTATCACAAAAATGTATTACTGAGATATTTAGTACCAAAAATAGTGAATGTTCACCGAATTTGAGATGCCATTTAATTTTGACCTGTTCATCAAATATTTACTTTCGGCCGCCGGATTAAATTCTTAACGTCTAGAAAAATACTTTGTTCCACCAAAATTAATAAACGTTCGTCGTTCACCAAATTTGTGACCCCATTTATTCTTAAAGAGTCCCCCAAATATTGTTTTTTCCGGATGAAATTACATTAGTTGCTATTAAAAAAATTTGTTCGCCAAATTTGAGGCCTCATTTTATTTAAAATTGTTGTCCAAATATTCACTTGGAGTCATAACTACAGATACTACTTCGGACATAACTTTAAAGCATTTAACATAACCGCAGTATAGTTTGATGTTAATTTTTTCGGGAGCGAAGTGAGCCTGTCGATTTCAAATTAGTCGGGTCTGCGACACTGCGACTGGGTTGGGTGGGACACTGCTTTGAAGCATTAACATAACCGCAGAATAGTTTGATGCTATTGAACATTTACTTATTTTGGTTAACAGACATTTAATTTTGTTGACAAATAATAGAATTTGGTGACAAAAAATCAATATATGGTGTGCCCTTTATGAATAAACGGGGTCACAGTTTTGGTGAACGTTCACAAATGTGGTGAATATTTACTAAAACTGGTGGACAGAAATATTTTTCTGGGGACTCAGAATTTAATTTGGTGAGCAATTGTGGTTAAATGCGGTTTTCTCATATGTGGGATCAGGATGATGGTAGGAGCAGTACGAATTATTACAGTGCGAATTGGTTTGAATAATCAGATGTTATGCATATATATTTCCTGCACATAATATTGTACGGACAGCTGATGCCCGGCTTGGCGACGTCTTGTCCGGCTCAGACAGTGGTGGGTATTTTCTTTGTTGGAAATATTTCAAGTACTATTTTAAAATAGTTGAATCCAGTCAACTTCAATTACGTTACCACTTCAAATAGTCAACGGCGGAAATAGGAAGTTCGAATAGTCATCTTGAGCACACCGCCAGCACAGAACGAAAATAGGACGGGTATCTAGATGGTCGCGTGGCTTTCGAATACCATTTTGAACTACTATCTTGTGAGAAGCGCGGCTAAAGATGGGGATTTCGAATGGTCATTTCAAGATGTGGAACTATTTCGAAGAGTATTCGAATGGTTCGAGGGTACAACTATCTAGATGGTTCGCAGGTACGTCAGCATCGAATGGTTAGGGTACGAAGAGGGACTATTTTATGAAGTATTCGAATGATGCGACTTTTCGAATGGTCCGAAGGTGTTATTTATTGTTAGATGGTCGGGCAACTACGAGGCGCACTCAATAAGTTCGGATGGGACATCGAATAGTTGAAATATTTCGTTTGTCTGCCGCTGCCGCAAGCTGGATACTGAATCCGAAAGGGCACTGGAGCTGGATCGAGAGGCTCGTGCGCATTTGTGCTGTCAGTATTTGCTGAAAATCCAAGCCTGCGCTACACACGTACGTAAGTATGGATGCAAGCGCAGCAGTCTTATTTATAATAATAATAATAATAATAGCGGTCGAATTGAGTGCCTCCTCCTTTTCGAAGTCTGTAAAAAGGAGGATGTTCATAGCTTCGGTAATTTACGTATAAAGTTGAAGTTATTCGAAGAAAATTGAACACTCTGTTTACGACTGTGTACACATAGGAAACGTGGCAGAGTACTACTCGGCCTAACGATTTGCTAGTATTCGTAACAGAATGCGGACAAGAACCGTAAGCAATATGAAAGCATTATTCATCAACTGGCGTGTAATGTACGTATATATTTTTTTGCAGTTAACAATGCAAATCGAGGATGCGGCGACTGCTTCTGGCGCTGTGGGTGAGTATATTTGCTACCGGTGTCTGTATTTCGATCTATGTTTCAAGTATTTTTACCATATTTTGTTTATAAAATCGTAGAGCCCACCAATGGCAGAGACGGACATGCTGCTGCAGGTTATGAGGAGAATACAACAAGACGAGAACCTGCAGCAGCAGCGCCATAACGAGCTACTGCATATTATGCAGCAGCCGCAACAGCAACTGCAACAGCAGCAGCGTGAACCATGTATGTATATGATCACTAGTCTTATGGTATCATAAGACAGAAAGAAGTTTAACAGAATTTGTTTGAATTAGCAGTTGATACCCGCTGGCGCGGCCGGGGAGGGTGATAGCGCGCGTCCAACTCTCGCCGCCAGGCCAATCGGAACGCTGTTGTGTCCCTCGACTATTTTTATCTCTCTTTGTGGAGTTTTACTCACCCAGTGCTTTATTTATATAATTCCCTACCTCTGGGCATGGTTATTATCTATTTATCAAATAGATATTGTGTTTAACTAAGTGCATATCTTCAAAATACGAAGATATCTGACTCCTAACCTCAACCCATGCACGATGGTATGGGCCCATCATGGCGTCTACCTCGCTGAACATGGCCATTCCACCGGATATCGGGACCGCATCGCTCACAAACAACGACTCTACTACTAAACGCAAGTCCACCGACGCCATGGATCCTACAGACCATTCTCCAAGTATCAATCGTAACCACCATGACCACTCATCTCTCAACTCACATGGACACGACCCCGCCGACACACTTAATCTTTACCCCTCTCTCCACTCTGGGCCTCACTCCCCGAGGCATTAATAAATGCGAGGTATCGTTCTCCTCTGGTACTCAGGCTAATACCTTCGTAACCTCCATATATAACAACAGCAACTCTTTACTGGACGCCTTCATTCCCTTCTATAGAACTTCTCGCAAAGGAATCATCAAAGACATCGATATTGATATCGACTTGAACGAATTAATCCAATTCTCAAAGTGTCCCTGTAAGATCACCTCAGCGAGGAGACTCAATAAGAAAACCCTTAACCCCGATACGAACAAGGTTGAGTGGGCTCCCAGCCGGGTTGCCCTCCTCTCCTTTGAAGGAAACACCCTTCCAAACTTTATACAGCTTTATGGACTCCATAATTTATCAGTTGAGGTATACATAGATCAGGTAAAAACCTGCTATAATTGCCTTAGCTATGGACACACCAAAACCAATTGCAAAAGCAAACCAAGGTGTTTCCCCTGTGAAAAGCCTCTGCAAGATCCCTCCGACACTCACGAGTGCACCCACGAAACCTCCTGCTTTCACTGCAGCTCTTCCCATCGCACCTTCAGCAAGGACTGTTCATACTTCCATTTCAACAAGGATATCAGGAAGTACATTGCCCTGAACTGTGTCAGCGTTGAGGAAGCCATGGAGCAGGTCACCAATATGTACCCCTCCATCCATACCAACAGCAGGAATACAAGACCATCCTACGCTGCCAAGTCAAAGGAGAACTCCCCCCCCCCCCCCCCTCAACAAATATCGCCAGCCAAGGAATTCAGTTTGAAGCAGATTGGTGCTTCCTCTATCAGCCCATCTACATCTTCTGCTCATATTCAGCCTCATCAACCCAAATTACACAGCCAGATGTTGAAGCCATCCACAAATCCTCCCTCTAAAACCTCATCAAATGGAACCCCCATGAAAAAGACAACCTCTTCTCAACGGATGTCCATCCAACCCAAACTTCAAGGACAAGGAGACATCTCTCCCATCACCAGGGAAGCACTACGACTCAACAGGGACCTGGAAATTCACAAGCAACAGTTTGGCATTGCCTACCCCATCACCAAAATTCCCAAGCCCTCTCTCCAGACACTCTCGACGAACTCTCTCTTCATAAGTCTTCTTCCCTTAATCCCATCTTTAATTTCACTACACTCTCTCTCCATAACTCATCAACTATTACTCCTACTAACCTCTCTAAATCTTCCAATCTTACTCCCCTATCATCTCCCTCCTCCTCCCATAACCATCAACATGATTTTTCACCTAGTTCCTCTGACTCTTCCCTCCAATTTCCAGCCTCCTCTAACTCCTCCTGCTGAACAATCTCAACATGCACACTAATAATCCTAACCCAGTCAACATTAATGATCTACACATAATTTTCTGGAACTGCAGAAGTATCCGAAACAAAATCACAGAAATCAGACACCTTATCAAAAATGTGGACATTCTTGTCTGCGTTGAATCCTGGCTCAATCCCCACATCAACTTCGACCTTCCTGGCTACAATATCTATCGAAAAGATCGATTAAGCCAGCAAGGTGGTGATATTATCTTCCTCGTATCTAAACACCTTCACTCACAAATTTCCCACGTCACCTTAATTGACGGACCTACTGAGGTATTCTCAATCCAAGTCCTTAACCTTGATACTCCCCTGCACATTGTTGCTTGCTATCGCCTTCCAGGTCGACCAATCAACCATATAGCATGGGATAATTTTTGTAAACTCCTCCTAACCTTCAACAATTTCCTCCTGGTTGGCGACTTCAACCTCCCACCATGTAGCCTGGAATTGTGAAAACTCCAGCCCTGATGGTGAAAAGCTTCATGACATTTTCACCAACAACAACCTCCATATTCTTAACTTCAACTCTAATTCTCATGTCAATATGCGCACCGGCTCCTATAGCAATATAGATCTCCTCCTCACTAACTCCAACCTTATATCCAAAACGTCTTTCTCACAGTTTGAAGACCCCCTTGGTTCAGATCACTTCCAATTCTCTATACACATCTCCAGCAACAAACTCATTCACACCAAAAAATCGTTCAGGAAATCTTCTGTCAGGACAGACTGGACCAAATACACATCCCTCATGCATAATCACCATTTATCCTTCACTCTCCGTCACTACTCTTCGCCCCTTGACTACTACCAAGACTTCATCAACTCCATGATCAGCTCCATAGAATTATCCACTCCCAGAAAAAACACCACTAAACGCTTCTACAGCAACCCTTCCCCATGGTGGGACTCTGACTGTGATAAAGCAGTCAGACTCAGAAAGGTTGCTTTTAAAAAATGGCAACATTTACACCAATTTCAAGACTGGTATGCCTATAAAAAGCAGGTTGCCATCTCTAACAAAATCCCCTTATACATAGAAAAAGACACAACTTCCACGAATTCACTTCCCAACTCTCTCCTCATACCTCTATCTCATACTTCTGGAACAAAGTCAACATTTTCAACAATAAGTGGTCTAAAAACAGTAACTCCTCACCTTCTGACCCTACTATCATATCCTCCAATAAGCTCAAGCTCATTGACAAGCTCTGCCCTCCTTTTTTTTTTACATGGGGGAAATCCTCATGGATTCCCCGCACCCTGAGGAAGGGGCGGGGATATGTCGGACTTTTACCGACTAAAACCCCCATGGTGGCCGGCCTCTGGGGCCATCCAGAGCGGGCTCTGGGAACTCTGGACGAACAACATCCAGAGCCCGCGTTGCTCGGCCCCTCGGCGCAACGCGCTACCTCCCGGGGGAGGCCTGAATTGGGCCCCCGGTACCTTGCACTTTGGTGACTAGGCGGGCCACACGCCTGGTCACCCCGCACCTGACTCTTGTTCTTGTAGGGGCCCCCGCTCCTCAACGGAAACCCCTCAAGGGCCGGTGGTATCTGCATGCGCGACGGGGATGTGGCTCCCCGCCGCGCACAAGGGCAGAAGCGGACCCACCTTGCCTGGGTCCGCGAGGGCTTGGGACGGTCGCCCCAGCTAGGACCTGTACGCCCCCCTCCGGAGTCGGCCGCCCCTCGTTCGAACCCTCCGCAGTCGACCGGGAGCGCCACGACGGTCCCGGTCACGCTCGGCGGCGAGAGAACAGTCTCGCAGAAGGAGGCCACCGCCTTCCAATTCTCCTCGCCGCCGACCATCGCTTTGACGACGGCCAACGGCGAGAGATCCGGCCCTATTTGGCCGACCAGTACGGCACGCTCCGCCGCCCACGAGGGACACTCCTCGAGGGTGTGCTGAGCGCCGTCCTGGTCGGCAAGCCTTGCCCTCCTTGGGTTCTTGTTAACCCTAGTATCAACACTGAAGTCTACAACAACTCCTTCTTAGTAGAGCCTTTTACCCTAACAGAACTCTCTTTCGCTATCTCCAACACCAATTCTAGCTCTTCCCCTGGTCCAGACTCTATCGACTACAACATGATCCACCATCTTCCGTTCAACATGAAACTCATCCTGCTAGACATCTTCAATGAATTCTTCAGAACCTCTCTTTTTCCCCATGACTGGTCCAAGTCCCACATTCTCTTCATCAAAAAACCAGCTGGTTTGAACTTCAGACCCATCGCCCTATCCTCTTGCATGTACAAACTCTTTGAAAGACTCCTCAACACCAGGCTCCAATGGTGGGTGGAACATCAGAACCTTTTCCCGCCCTCCCAATCTGGCTTCAGGAAAGGTCGCTCATGTTTGGACAACATCTCTAACATCACCATGTACATAGAATCCGGGTTCGCCAAAAAACAGTCCACCATCTCTGCCTTCCTCGAAGTTAGCTCAGCCTTCGACAATGCCCTCCCTGACATCCTCATAAACAAACTAGCCACTCTAGGCATCCCGCATAACTTCCTCACCTTCATCTTTAACTGGTCTTACTGTAGAGAAATCACATTTGATCACTCCAACTTCCCAGTCCTAATCTACAAAAGCCTCCCTGAAGGGGGCGTCCTAAGCCCCTTGCTATACACTCTATATGTTGCCAACATTATGGATAATCTTCCCAACCATATCTGCATCTCCCAATTTGCTGACGACATAGCCTTATACACCAAACACAAACTTTTAGATAAGGCCAAAAATGCTCTTGAAGGTGGTCTCTCCATCCTCGAGAGTAACCTCCGCTCCCTCGGCTTGGATTCCCCCCCCCCCCCCCCCCCCCAAGACCGAGGTGGTTGTATTTAGTAAGTGGCACCTCCGTCCTGGCACCTGCCATATACAAATAGGCAATTACAATAAAACTATCTGTGATAAAGCTAGATTCTTAATTATTATACTTGATTCTAAGTTAACCTTCTTACACCACATACAACATATTTATTCACGATGTATGAAGTCCCACAATATCATCAAATTCCTAAGAGGTACCTGGTGGGGCTGCCATCCGGGCACTCTTCTGCAGATCTACAAATCCCTATGTAGATTCAGCATAGACTTCGGCAACATTCTCTACTATCCTTCAAACAAGAGACTTATAGATAAAATTGAAGGACTTCAGTACAGATCTCTTAAGTTATGCCTAGGATTAAGAACCAGCACTCCGAACAACATCGCCTTAGCAGAATCCAAATGCCTAACTAACGAAACTAACCAGTAAATGAAACTAACCAGAACCATCTATCTAGGAAATAACTTTATATCCAAAATATCCTCATGCGAAAATCACCCCTGTATCTCTCACTTCTGTGACTTCCGCAACATCTCCTCCAGTTACGCGCATCACAGAGTTCTATCTAAATGCATTCTTCAGACCAACGCCAACGAATCCTTATACTACAAAAACCCTATACATGTATACATGTGCCACTCTACCAATTACCTAGACCTCATGTTAGATGTAGACTGCGACCTCACATCCGGTCTCAGTCTTAAAGATAAACCCAATCTTAACTCATCCTTCACTTCCCTTATTAAATCCAACTACCCCAACCACATCGCCATTTTCTTTGATGGCTCCAAAACTAAAAGCGGACTATCCACCGGCGCTGCAATAGCCTGTCCCTCTCTAAATTTTAACAAATACTTCAGCATACACAAAACGGCTTCGGTTTACACTGCTGAATGTATTGCCATTCAAAATGCCACACAACTGGCCCTCCAAGACTCAAACAAATCCTACCTTATCTGCTCAGACTCCCTCAGTGCCCTACTTAGCATCAAGACCCCCTCCATCTCTATACATACTAACCCGTACATCTACAATATTAAATCCAATATCAGCCTCTTCCTTCGGAACACCTGCAACTCCAGCACTATCTCCCTTCTATGGATCCCGTCTCATTGCGGCATCTTAGGCAATGAAATTGTGGACTCCCTAGCCAAGGAAGCCACCAGTCTCTCACCTGAAGCCAGTTGGAAAATCCCCTGTACTGACTTCAAGGAATCCAACAAACTCATCTATTTTAACAACCTGGACAATAACGTTCACTCCACCGGAACGTCTAAAGGAATCTTCTATTTCAACAATTACTACAAACCTTCCCGCAAACCTTGGTTTTACAAAGTCAACCTTCCTCGTGAACTCATAATTCAAATCTGTAGACTAAGAGCTAATCACTACAGCCTCCCCGCTTCGTTGGCGCGTGTCAAAATCATTGCGGACGGCTCATGTCAATGTTCCGATCCGTCGATGGACATTAATCATACTCTCTGGGACTGCCCCTTATTTAGTTCTGGCCGTCCCACTCTCCTCAAAAATCTCAACCACCTCTGTTTTAATCCTCCCTTCGATATACTTCACGTCCTTAAGTCACCTAATATCCTAGCCTTCAAGCACATCAACACATTCTTGCGTTCCCACAAACTTCTAGTCTACTGGATCTAGTCTGTGGATCTCTGTAGTTCCTAAGAATTTATATGCATTGTTTTTATCTTACACAACCGTTTATTTTAGACCTTTACACACCCCCTCAGCTTTTATGTTATTATAAGAACTTTATCTTTGTTTTCTTTACATTGCATTTAACTATATCATATACATATATTTATATTTTATACTTTGTACACCTAGACGTATTGGCTCTACTGTTGTAGCGCAAAAGGCTTTAATAAAAAAAAAAAAAAAAAAAAAGAAGCCTGGCGCGGCAACCGCAGCGAAACAGGTGGCAGGAGTGGCAGGGGTGGCACGGGTGGGCGAGGGTGGACCCCACGTGTTTATAGTATACGTTTGTTAGTATCTATTTATTATACAAAGAAGTCATACAAAAATTGTAGTGAAAAAGGTAACAGATACAATTGAGAAATGGTAGAAGACTGTAATAATAATGTGTACCGACGTTTCTTTTGTTGCAGTGCATAACAATGGTGCCCAGAGACAACTGTTTTTTGTATGTTTTTCTATATGCATGTGTGTTGTAATGATGAAAAAAAAGTGTAGAAAACAATAAATTGTTGTGTTGCGTATTTGTTATTCCCTTTAATTTATTTTGTTCGCAACGCGTGATATGTTATTTTTCTCACGATCAAGTCTTATACTAATGTCTTGAGTATAAATTCTGACAATAGCAGCATATGAAGAATGTTCCGGTACTAGGTAACACAATAATGCAGAGTATGAGCTCCAACTTGAGATATGAATCTAACTGCTGTACAGTTCAATTTGGTGCGAAGTCTCATAATAATGTATAAAATGCATTCGTGTATTCAGTGGCTTATGTTTCGACATGGTGAAAAAGCGGGAGGCAGGTCAGGGATGCGAACGGAGCAACCATTCGAATACCCTTCAAAATAGTCCGACATTTTGGAATGACCATTCGAAGCCCCATCTTCAGCCGCGCTGCTCACAAGATGGTATTGCAAAATGGTATTTGAAGGCCACGCGACCATCTAGATACCCATCCTATTTTCATTCTGTGCTGGCGGTGCGCTCAAGATGAATATTCGAACTTCTTATTTCGGCCATTGACTATTTGAAATGGTATCTTAATTGAAGTCGACCGGATTCAATTATTTTAAAATAGTATTTGAAATATTTCCAACGAAGAAAATACCAACCACTGACCAGGCCATAAGAATAAGCGAAGAGGTTCTGTCTTTTACTCTCCCACTCCCGAGAGAGATGAATACATTTTTCCAGACACCATCAATTGGGCCAAACGAGGTACTTTATTTTTTGTCGGAAAAGCGGACGAGCAAAACAAGCGGAGACCTCCTTGTCATTCTTATCCCTTGGTAATACGTCTACTTAGATGGCCCCGAAGAAAAGTATTTTTTTATATTCGAGGTACAGCAGCGGTGCCGATGTGCGAAATACTTTATTTTCTTTGCTCGAAGTCAGGTACTTACGTTGCCGCAGATGGAAATATTTGAAGATGAGTATTATTTCGAATACTTTTTAACCGTCATAAAATATTGTAACCTCTTCCTGTGGATCTCTAACCGGAGGGTAAGGTGCAAATATTTTGTGAGGGTTAGAAAGTATTTAAAATAATCTCATCAAACTCATCTTCGAATGCAAAACGTCGAATATAAAATACTTTTTTTCAGGGGCCATCTAAATAGAAGTATTACCAAGGGATAAGAGTAGCAAAGAGGTCTCCACTTCTTTTGCTCCTATGCTTTTCGCACCGAAAGCAAAGTATGTACTGTTGGGAGCTGGAAAGTTGGCCCCTGAGAGGCAGGCCGTGGTTGAGTTTGGGCTGACTAGGCTTGGCGACAACGCCTACGATACCTGCGAAAATCTGCCTCCGTACTTCTCGTTTACCTGCTTATTGGCATATTCGTAGCGGCAGGTAGCAGACCGAAGGGACTCAGCCCCATGCGATGGTGGTGCTTCACACCCTGCTAGCCAATCGAAGGTCGACAGATAATTACGGACCATAATTTCTTTTGTTTAAGTTTGTAAGTAGGAGATCTTCAAGGAGGAGTCAAATTTTTCGCCAATCAGAGCCGGGGGCTATTTTTCTAACCACGGCTTGCCTCTCAAGGGCCAACTTTCCAGCTCCCAACAGTACTTCGTTTGGCCGAATGGATTTTGTCTGGAGAAAAGAGCGGGAGAGTAAGAGACGGAAATCTTCCTGCTTATTCTTAAACCCTGCTAATAGGCCCCTAAACGATCGCCGAAAGTACTCCAAGAATGGACATATTTCGAACATCCAAATTCAGCGTCCTAAAAAACGTCATTTTAGAGTAGCCTTCTGGATGACGCAATTGTTTCATCTTAAAATTCACTCAGTTTTCTGGAATTGTTTAACATTTTGTCATTGCACTTATTGCCAGCATCCATTACAACCGCCACTATGAGAAAGCATTGTGTATCGCTTCCTGCTGTTTCGAAAAGCAGGATACACACATATACTTCTTTGTACAGAACAAGATGACAGGTGATGTAGTGATTATTTAATCATGGTCCCTTTAATAATAGTATAAATTACTTCGATGGTCGTAGGTTAATTAAACATGCAGACCAAGTCCAACAACAACCTATTCGGGTGGATCTTTCACCGAGTAAGAAACACATATTTTGTGAGGGTTAAAAAGCATCTGAAATAATACTAATCTTCAAATATTTGCATCTAAAATTTAGATGTCCGTATTTTGACAAAGCCTGTTAAGTTAAAGTTAAGCCTTTTATTCGGGCCTGCTCTCGATCCGCATAGTGAGGAAGGCACCCAGAATAATGTATTTCCAATTTTATGGTCATCCTTTATACAACACCGTTAATGACTTTTGCCGGATCGTGCGGCGAATGAGATCTTTAATACAAAGCAGGTATTAGGAGACTCCCACGAAGGGAACGAAATCTTTGCCACTACATGTCATTGTTATTGGGTCGCAGTGGGCCACCTTAATCCTTTTGTTTGAGGGAACTCGTGTTCGGTCAAGCAGGGAAGCTATCCCGAAAAATGTATTTCAGATTTAATGGTCTTCTATTAAGAGTCTTTAATACAGTGCGTAGCACACATTGAGCCAGTGGTGGGTATTTTCTTCGTCGGAAATATTTGAAATACTATACATATTGTAGCCAGGGATTACTGGGTGGAAACAGGAATTGTAACTATAACAGGATTTATTCAGGATATGATTAGTTTGGAACATGGAAAAAGGTTCGAGGACAGGTAATTAGTTTTTTTGAGTGTACAGAACTCAAGATCAGGCGGTGGTCGTATGTACATTAGGTTCAGTGTACAGAGGGGACTCAATACAATACAAGGAGGAATGATTTTAAGGATCGAAATTCTGACGCTTTTAGACCAATTGATCTCGTATACCCAAGAACCGGGCGTCCAGGAATGTTTCCCCGTGCTCTCCCTTGATCAGGCGTCCGGGTATTATCTCCGTACTCTCCTGGTCAAGGGCGCCCACGGAAACTGCCCGTACTCTCCCTCGTCAAACAGGCGTCCAGAGATATTCTCCCGTACTCTCCTCTCGGTCAGGCGTCCAGGTATGCTCGCCGTACTCTCCTGACCGAGGGCTTCCACGAGAACTCTTCGTACTCTCCTGCTGCGTCTCAGACGTCCAGGAGTCATTCTGAACTCTCCTGCTTGGTAGGCGTCCGGGTATAATCGTCGTACTCTCCATTCCAAACAGGCGTTCCTCCGATCTTACCCTCCGGTTAGAGATCCACACGAAGAGGTTAAAATATTTTATGACGGTTAAAAAGTATTCGAAATAATACTCATCTTCGAATAGTTCCATCAGCGGCAGCGTACCTGACTTCCAGCGAAGAAAATAAAGTATTTCGCCCATCGGCACCGCTGCTGTACCTCGAATATAAAAAAATACTTTTCTTCGGGGCCATCTAAGTAGACGTATTACCAAGGGATAAGAATGACAAGGAGGTCTCCGCTTGTTTTGCTCGTCCGCTTTTCCGACAAAAAATAAAGTACCTCGTTTGGCCCAATAGATGGTGTCTGAAGAAAAGTATTTATCTCTATCAGGAGCGGGAGAATAAAAGACGGAACCTCTTCGCTTGTTCTTATGGCCTGGTCAGTAGTGGGTATTTTCTTCGTTGGAAATATTTCAAATACTATTTTAAAATAGTTGAACCCGGTCAACTTCAAATAAGTTACCATTTCAAATAGTCAATGACCCAAATAGGAAGTTCGAATACTCATCTTGAGTGCACCGTCAGCATAGAACGAAAATAGGAGGGTTCTAGATGGTTGCGTGGCTTTCGAATACCATTCTGAAATACCATCTTGTGAGGAGCGCGGCTGAAGATCGGGGCTTCGAATGGTCATTTCAAGATGTAGGACTATTTTGAAGAGTATTCGCATGGTTCGAGGGTAAAACTATCTAGATGGCTCGCAGGTATGTCGACTTCGAATAGTCATTTCAAGATGTAGGACTATTTTGAAGAGTATTTGAATGGTTGCTCTGTTCGAATGATTGGAGGGTAAAACTATCTAGATGGCTCGCAGGTATGTCGACTTCGAATGGTCAGGGTACGAAGAGGGACTATTTTATGGAGTATTCGAATGGTGCGGCTATTGAGGTGGTCAGGCAAATACGTAGCGTACGAAATATTTTCGGATGGGACATCAAATAGTTGAAATATTTCGTTTGTCTGCCGCTGCCGCAAGCTGGAACTGAATCCGAGAGGGCGCTGGAGCGGGATCGGGAGACTTGTGTGCGCATTTGTGCTGTCGGTATTTCCTGAAAATCCAAGCCCGCGCTACATACTACAGGGTGATGCACCAAACTTGGAATCAGCTTTTTACCTTCGAATTATTGGTAATACCGAAATTGTGTAATTGTTTTGTTAGATCACTTGTGTCACGTGCCGCGTGAGCTTACACGGAGTGAATCACGATAGATATCGGCTGCCTATTGATTAATTGAGAAATGCAAAATCTCGAGGAAACGTACGTTATCACTTCTGCATTTCAATTAAGCTTATTTTCAATTCTGAATTACATGGTAACCGTATCAAATCTTGTGTTATATAAAATTTCTGTGAACTGAATCTCCGGAAAGCGGCCTGTGATTATAAGGGTGAACGCTTGTCCAATAACAATAGTAGGCGTTGTAAGACACTGAATTTGCAATCTTATGGTTTAAAAGTTCTATTCGAAATATCTGATATTTTGTTTAATTCCTCACTATTGAGGCAGCTGTGAGCACCAAGCAGGTGAGGAAATTATATATTTTGATATTAGCAATAAACTCATCTCACAATTACTCTGCAATTATCGACAAACAAACATTTAAACAACATTTATAAATATTTAATTGTGGTCATGGATAGTGCGGCTGAGGTGGAAATGTGCAGCACGAGACAATAAGTTTATTACTAATATGAAAATATCATTTTTCGCCCGCACGAATAGCGAGGAATTAAAAAAAATATCACACATTCGAAATTGAATTGGACCCTCAAGATTGTAAACTCAGTATTTTACCACGACGACTACTATATTGTTATTGGACAAGCGTTCATTCTGATAATCATAGCCCGCTCTCCGGAGATTCAGTTTAGAGAAATTTTATATGACACAAGACTTAATACGGTTACCATATAGTTTAGAATTTAAAATAAAACAGTTTCATTGAAGTTAAGTAACACGTACTTCTTCGAAATTTTGCATTTCTTAGTTAATCAATAGGCCGCCGGTATCTGTCATGATTCGCTCCGTGTAAGCTCTCGCGACACACGACACAAGTGACATTACAGGGCTAACAAAACAATTACGCAATGTCGATATTACCGATAATTCGATGGTAAAAAGCTGATTCCAAGTCTCATGCATCACCCTGTACGTAGGGATGTAAATGCAACAATCTTATTTATATTAATAATAAAAACTAGTGCTATCGAACCATTTGTAACGGAACATGTGATAATACTCACCAGGGAAACTGTGAACCAGTGAATTCGAAACTAATACTGCGTATCGAAAATTGCGGAATTCCGAATAGCGCCAATAGTATTGCAAAAATATTTTTCAGCAGTTGCTTTTCTTCTGTTTATCCGTAAATACACGCGAAATATTTTTTCGCAACTACAAGTGGCAAGACACGAGAGTGTGGAAGGGAGGGATGAAAAAGATTTTCGTTAATACACATGGTATGTGAAATTTATTCAAAACAAGAAAAAGCATTCGCAGATTTGCCAATGATTGAGCCAACAAATCATTATTATACAAATTATACATTATACACATTTGATGGGGCTTTCGCTGGACCGCACGCCCACGTTTTGGAAATGCGTGCGGCGTATTCGTTTCTATAGCAACATTTACAATGGGCCCTACTAACTGGGAACTCCTGCAAAAAGGGTACAAGCAGGTAGAAACGTCGGTAAAATTTTCAGAGGAGGGGTGCCCGTTAAGCTCGCGGGTCTAACTTGGCAGGCACTTTTTAGATTCTAAATGGACGTACTACCAAGGGATAAGAATACGCAAGGAGGTCGCCCTTTCTTGCTTCGCCGCTTTTCGGATATAAAATAAAGTATTTCGATGGGTCGATTAGATAGCGACTGGAGAAAAGTATTTTATTTTCGGGCTACAGCACCAGTATCGAGGGGCAAAATATTTTATTTTTTTACACGAAGTATGTGTTTCAAATATATGTGGCGGGTACCTCGAGGTACCGAGGGAGACGACGGCAGAGGGCAGGTCAGCCGTCTCGAAGACCGATAGCGTGAGGTCGACAGCAGCGCAGCCGATTCGACTGCAGCATGACGTCCGCCACGCTAGCGTAGCGGCCACCGGCCGCCAGTTCGAATACCGACCAGCGACCCGACACTTCGTCCCGATCGAAACGGCGAAACCGTACACCTGTACACGCGAACCGCTCTCGATATAATAAAGTAGTGTTAATTCGACCGACTGTCGCTTTACTCTCCTGATCCTCGTGTCCGCCTCCGAAAGGACCTTCGTTGGAGTGGCCAGAGTGAACTCCGCTCTGCCAACGTCTCTCGCACACCGCGGCCGGAACCTCGAACGTTTCCGGCAAGGTATAAGCTGTGCTAGAGACCGAAGCCACAAATGGTGACCCCGACGTGATCTGAGGCATCGCAGGCGAAAATCAGGAGTCGCGCGATAATCCGCTCACGGCCGCGAATTTTCGCGAAAAATCGGCCACGTGCGCGATTAACGGCCCACGCCCGCCATCTTGGTTCGCCACCCTCGCCGGTTAACCGCCCTCCGTCGAACCGAAATCGTTCCGCTAACGGAAATTCGGTAGCGCGCGCGAACGGAGGTCGGGGACCAAAGAACCAAGCCTCGGGCTGAGAAATGCCACTGGCCCGAACGCCAGAGAGACCCGGTTTTGCCATGGCCGACACGCACGGACCGGCGACAGCTCCGTCCCTGGGGATCCAGGCCGCCAGCGCCAGCCCCAAACTCCAGCTGGCAGACTTCTGGAAGGACGCGGCCAGTTCCTGGTTCCAGCAGGCAGCGCTTTTTTTCAGCACCAGCAGGGTGACCGCAGACGCCTCCAAGCTTACGTACCTCGCGACGCGGCTCGACAAGGAGGCGTTCCTACATATCGCCGACCTCGTCGATGACGGCAACCGCCCCGGCCGTTACGCCGAGGCCCGACGCCGCCTCATCGACGCATACGAGGAGAGCGAGGACCTGAAGCTGCAGCGGGTCCAACCCGGCAGCATGGAAGGACAACGGCCGGCCCAGATCCTCCGGACACTCCGTTCCGTGATCGGACCCTCGGCCCCCGATCACCTCATCCGGACTCTCCTCCTCCAGTCGCTACCGGAGGACACCAGACGCTCTCTCCTTCTCATCGAGCCAGCAGACTCCGAAGCAACCGCCCGAGTTGCCGAACGCTTGCAGGGCAACAGGAGATGGGCCTCGACCGTGGCAACAACTCACGAGACGACGGTCCGCGAAACGACGTCCCACGAATCGCCCTCTGACGCGAAGCGCCGGAGCTCGCCGGGATCTCGCTCTGACCGGCCACCGGCGAGTTCCTCCAACGGGCGTTTCAAAACGCCGTTGAACAAGCGTTCGCGATGGAAGGCGGATCGCCGCAAGGGTGACCGACTTCCGCTCCCCGGAACGCCGGAAGAGCACCGACTGCTTTCGGAAGCGGCGTTTGTTATTACCACGCCATATTCGGGCAACGAGCCCGGCAATGTCGACTACCGTGCGCCTGGCGGAATTCGAATTCCGCACCGACCACCGCGCCACCATACACCGCGTCGACAGTTCGGACGGCGGGAAACGAACAGGGCGACCTGGCGCAATAGAGACAGCGTCAGGCCCGCCGACAACCTCGCAGCGTCTCTCGATCATCGACCGGGCGTCCAAAAGTCGGTTCCTTATCGACACAGGGGCCGACATCTCGATCTTGCCGGTACACGACGCACCAGGAGTCGCCACGCCACTGGGCGCATTCGCGCACGTCCGACTTCAAGCCGCGAACGGAACGCCGATCCGGATACACGGGGCTCGCAGGCTGAACCTCGACCTAGGGCTCGGTCGCCGCTACCCGTGGACGTTCGCAGTCGCCGCGGTACAAGGACCGATACTTGGAGCGGATTTCATCCGGCATCACCAACTCCTGGTGGACCTCGCAGGTCGTCGGCTTATCGATCGCCAGGCTAAATCGTGCGCCACCGCCGAGGTCGCCCGATCCACCCAACCTACCGTTACCGTCGTCCGCCGCGAACCGATCGCCAAACGGTGGCTCCGCGAATATGCGCAGGTGACGCAACCAGCCGCGCCGCGAGGACCGCGCCACGCCGTGCGCCACCATATCGTCACCAAGGGAGCACCGACATCCGAACGCGCCCGCCGGCTCACCGGTGACCGGCTCGCCGCCGCGAAAGCCGCGTTCGACGAAATGCTCCACCAGGGAATCTGCTGCCCATCGAACAGTCCGTGGGCTAGCCCGCTCCACCTGGTGAAGAAGGTAAACGGACAGTGGCGTGCGTGTGGTGATTATCGACGACTGAACAATGTGACAGTGCCGGACAAATACCAGCTCCCGCGACTCGCAGACTTTACGTACAGCCTGCGAGGCGCGTCGATCTTCACGACGCTCGACTTGCACCGCGCGTACTACCAGGTACCTGTCGCACCGGAGGATCAACCTAAGACCGCCGTCATCACGCCGTTCGGTCTCTTCGAGTTCAGAGTGATTACGCTCGGACTCTGCAACGCCGCACAGACGTTCCAGCGCCTGATGGACTCGATCCTCCGCGACCTAGACTTTTGCCACGTGTACCTGGACGACGTGCTCATCGCGTCCGCGAGTGCAAGTGAACACGAACAACACGTGAAGACAGTGCTTCGACGGCTCGTCGAAAACGGGCTGTCGATTAATGAAGAGAAGTGCGTCTTCGCTCAACCACGTGTGTGCTACCTCGGCTACACCGTGGACGCGCACGGAATCGCGCCGCTCGCGGAACGCTCGACCGCGATTCGCGAATATCCGCGCCCGAGTACGATCGCCGAACTACGTCGGTTCCTCGGCATGTGGAATTTTTACCGCGATCACATGCCGAACGCGTCACACGCGCAAGCTCCGCTCGTCGAAATGACGACGCGCTCCAAAAAGAACGACAAAACGCTCCTCGTCTGGAATCCGACAACCGAACTGGCCTTCGAAGACTGCAAGGACAGGCTCAGCAAAGCTGTCACCCTGGCGTACCCAGACAACGACGCCACGATGACGCTCCGCTGCGACGCCTCCGACGTCGCCATAGGCGCCGCCCTCGACCAAATTATCGGCGGACGATCCCAACCGTTGGGATTTTTCTCGCAGAAGCTGGATAAGACCGAGAGGCGGTACAGCACGTACGACCGCGAACTCTTGGCCGTATTCCGCGCGATCCGCCACTTCCGCCATCTTCTCGAGGGACGAGAGCTTACCGTGATCACGGATCATAAACCCCTGATCTACGCGCTCTCTCAGCCATCCGACAAAGCCAGCCCGCGACAGCAACGTCACTTGCAGTACATCAGCCAGTTCACGACGAGGATCGAATACACGAAGGGAGCAGACAACGTGGTCCCCGATGCCCTGTCACGCATCGAGGAAATCCAACTCCCGACGATCGTCTCGACGCAGGATATCGCGAAGGAGCAGGCGACCGACGCCGAACTTCAGCATTTCCTGGAATCGCCGAACACGACGCTGCAGCTTCGAAAGCTCCGCGTCGACGACTCCGAAACGGCGATCTACAGCGATGTCTCGACTCAGGAAATTCGCCCGTACATTCCGCAGTCGCTCCGGCATCAGGTTTTCCGGTCGGTACATAACCTCGCGCATCCGAGCGGCCGTACGACGAAACGGCTGATCGCGCAACGATTCGTGTGGCCTCGGATGAGCAAAGACGTTCGACGACGCGCCCAGGAGTGCATGCAGTGCCAGCGGAATAAAACACACCGGCACACACGAAACGCACCGCAAAACATCGAGGTGCCGAACGAGCGTTTCAAACACATCCACCTGGACATCGTCATCATGCCACAACTCCGAGGTTACCGATATTGCCTCACGATGATCGACCACTACACACGATGGCCTGAAGCTGTGCCGCTCAAAGACGTCACAGCCGAAACAGTGGTGAACGCACTGTTTGAAGGCTGGGTAAGCCGTTTCGGAGCACCGGCTACGATCACCACCGATCGAGGCACGCAATTCGAGTCACGTATCTTTGACGCAACAGCCAAGATGCTCGGATGCAACCGCATCCGGACGACAGCCTATCACCCCGCATTCAACGGAATGATAGAGCGATGGCACCGATCCTTCAAGACGGCGCTACGATGCGCCGACAGCGACGATTGGATCGCCGCGATGCCGACTGTTATGCTCGGACTACGCACGAGCATCAAGGAGGACATAGGCGCCAGCTCAGCCGAGCTGACATACAGAACGACGCTCCGACTACCAGGGGAATACTTCGTCGACGAACAATCCCCCTCGGTAGAACACAACGTCCTCCTCCAGAAGCTCCGAAGGAAGATACGTGACCTCCGACCGACGCGCGCCTCCAACCACCAACGCCCGCCATCCACGATTGGCGGATTGCACGCACGTCTTCGTCCGCGCCCAGGATATCCGGAAGCCGCTGGAAGCGCCCTACCGAGGACCGTATAGGGTTATCCAAAGGCTGTCCGACCAGGCGTTCAAAATCCAACTGGACGATGGACCGAGCGTCGTCTCGACCGAGAGACTCAAACCTGCCTTCCTCGAAACCCTTCCCGATCCAGCACCGAACCCCTCTGTTTCAGGCACAGCATCGGCCGCCATCGAACACGTCACATTCGCGGACGTGCTGAAGCGACGTCCACTCTGGGGGGGCCCCTGTGGCGGCCTCGAGGTACCGAGGGAGACGACGGCAGAGGGCAGGTCAGCCGTCTCGAAGACCGATAGCGAGAGGTCGACAGCAGCGCAGCCGATTCGACTGTAGCATGACGTCCGCCACGCTAGCGTAGCGGCCACCGGCCGCCAGTTCGAATACCGACCAGCGACCCGACACTTCGTCCCGATCGAAACGGCGAAACCGTACACCTGTACACGCGAACCGCTCTCGATATAATAAAGTAGTGTTAATTCGACCGACTGTCGCTTTACTCTCCTGATCCTCGTGTCCGCCTCCGAAAGGACCTTCGTTGGAGTGGCCAGAGTGAACTCCGCTCTGCCAACGTCTCTCGCACACCGCGGCCGGAACCTCGAACGTTTCCGGCAAGGTATAAGCTGTGCTAGAGACCGAAGCCACATATATACTTTCGAACTATTTTGTATCTTACCAGGCAGTAAGAAGAGCCAAGAAGGTGTCTGCTTCTTTCTCCTCCCATTTTCGGACAGAAAGTAAAGTACTTCGTTAGACCCAATAGATGGTGTCTGGAGAAAAGTATTGAGGCTACCCGCACACAGTTCTCAACGTTCGCACGATCGGACGTTAGCCACAGGAGTGCGACTAACCTCACCCGACGATCGCACCGGCGAAGCTAAAGGGGACCCCACAACGTAACGTGACGCACTCGCAACGGACAGTCCACACGAACTCATGTATATGTATATGTATAGTTGATAAGTATTTAAGGAGACACGGAAGCGACAGTCGCTCAGAAAGTCGTCCAAGTCGCTTTAGCACGTTCGCTTCTACGAATAACAATAAACAAAGTCCGTTAAAAGGTCCTGTGTCCTAATTTCAAAATCCCTCATCATCGGCGCGAGATATCGGGTAGATCGCGAATACTTTTGTGGACGCGCGCGTCACCCACAGTATTTTTCTGTTTCAAGAGCGGGAGAGTAAGAGACGGAAACCTCTTCGCTTGTTCTTAAACCCTGCTAATAGGCCCCTAAACGTTCGCAGAAAGCCCTCCAAAAGTGGACACGTCTTTGCGACATCCGAATCCAATGCCGTAAAAGAGGTTATTTTAGAGTAGTTATCTGGATGATCCGATTGTGTCATCTTAAAATTGACTTAGTTTTGCGGGATTTTTTAACATTTTATCATTGCACGTATTGTCAGCATCCATTACAACCACCGCTGCGAAAAAGCATTGTGTATCACTTTCCCGCTGTATCAAAACTGAATTTTTATGGGAATTACAGAGTGCATAGTTTTGACAGTTTGGGTGAGATTAATGATGTTACGGTTCGGTTCACAGATGACTGTGGCAGCGCGGTGCTTCAGATTTTGGCGACTTTAGAAGGCTTAATCAGGAAGGTCAACATATATGCTGCTGATGCATGCGACATCCAATTCCGAGGACAGGAGTGGAGCAGAATGCAACAAAATTTTATTGCCACCGTTCCCCGCAGGCACCATGGAAGCCCTCAACAATAACAGTTATATGCTTTTATATGAACACATTCTTTACGTAATAAATTTAAATAAGTATTTATTTATTACAATTACGTGTATTAATTAACCCAATTAGGACTATCCCAAAATAGGTTCTTCTAACCTCAAAAATATTATACGAATCGAGTTTTTTTCTAAGAAATCTTTAGGACTTCTTTTTGAAGAAGTCTTATTCGTTTCTTAAACTGTCCCATAAGACTACTTTCCGAAATCTTAAAGATATCTTTCGGGAAATGTTTTCGGACGTCTAAGTCTTACGAGAGACATCTTTAAGACTTCCTTTGGACGTTATATTGCTATCTTGGAGACTTATTACCAAAGGATAAGAATACGTAAGGAGGTGGCAGCTTCTCCCTCCACCGCTTTTCAGACAGAAAGTATAAAGTATTTCGTTGGGTCGATTAGATGGCGTCAGGAGGAAAGTATTTTTCGATCTCAAGAGCAGAAAAGCAAGATGAAACTTCCTCGCTTATTCTTATCCTCTGGTAGTAGCCCCCCAACAGATCTCTGAAAGCCAACTTAGATCGCTCTTTCCAAAGCGCGCTTCAAGAGCTCTCTGCAAGTCGACTAAAAGTGGACATATTTGAGACATCCGAATTCTGTGCGGTCAAAGGGGTCATTGTTATAAATAGCAGGTTAAGGAAGGACAGTGCAGGGAGACGTAATCCAAATTGAGTCAAATAGAACGTAGAATATATTTCGTTACTGATTACGCTGTACAACGCTGCTGTCGCCAGTCGCGTGCTTTCTCTACGGAGTCTCAACGAAGAAGGAAGTGCTCTCCTTCGAGAGAGCGTGTACCGGGCACACTTCATGCGAATAGACGGTTCTCCGCGTATCCGCTAAGCATCATGTTGAATGCGCCCTTTTTAACAGTCATTTTATGGGAGTTATACAATTGACTACTGTTTGTTGCGTGGTGGAAGGGCAAGCAAGATACTTACTCTCCCTTGTAGAGAACAAGATGAGTAGTGATATAGTGATATTTAATTTTGGTCCCTCTAATAGGATATTTTACTCCGGTGTTCGTAGGTTATACGATCTGAACAAGTCCAATAACAAAATTGTATCTTACTTGGTGAGAGATCCACACCAACGTAGATTTTGTTATTGGACTTGGTCTACAGGTATGATTAACCTCTACCAACATCGGTGTGACTCATACTACTATTAAAGGAACTAAGATTAAATAATTACTATATCACCTGTCATCTTGTTGTACAAGGAAGAATATGTATCGTGCCTGCTCTTACAAATTTTAAAAAATCTCGCAAAACTGAGTCAATGTTAAGATGACACAATCGAGTCATTCAGAAAACTACTCTAAAATTACATGATTAAACGAACTTACCTGTAAGTGAAGTTCTATCATAATTGTATGAAGCGCCGCTTTCGAAAGATGAAACGTAGTAGTCCTTATTCATATGCCAAGGCGCCACAAAAAGAATGATGTTGCAAGCCCCGATACCGAGGGATGAGGAAATCTAGAGGGCCAGAGGCCCCCCATCTGTTTTTTTACTTTAAAGACTGTGACGCCTTGGCATATGAATAAGATGTACTACGTTTCATCTTGAGGAAAGAGGCGCTTCATACAATAACCTGTTTTAGATCGTTGAATTTGGATGTCCTAAATATGTCCTCTGTTGGACTTTTCACGAACGTTTAGAGGCCTATTAGCAGGGTTTAAGAATAAGCGAGGAGGTATCCGTCTCTTACTTTCCCGCTCTTGAGACAGAAATGTTACACTGTGCATGTTACTCACTCAGGTGCTGGAGACAGAAGGAAGTAGGATTGCCATGGATCCGCAGTGGTAGGCCAATTGTATCCACTTGTGCCCTCTACACACCATATTAGTATGAGTCAAGATTGGCCTTTCCGCATCTATGAACTGCCACTGTTCTAACAGTTCTTAACTGAGCTGCAATGACTGCATAGGTGTAGGCAGGTCAGCCTAGTGTTGTGAGAAACGTCGGGAGGGGTTGCTGGCAATCGAGCAGTCGAGGTTACTGACACGACCTATGGTACAGTATGTATAGAGTACTTGACTGGCAGCGCGACGCATCTGGGGCTTCGACAACCTGTGGTGGGCCTTTTTTTATTTTTATTAAAGTTAGTAATCCATTGAAGGATTAATCAGTCTTAAAATGTGTGGTGGGTTTATGCGTACATGTGCCTCTGATGTCTGAGTTGGCGTGTGAGAGATCGATCGGTAACTAAGAGACGTTGGGAATAATCGGTTTGGAACCTCCCCTTCTGTCGGCGGTCTCTCCCCTGAATGATTGGTAACGTACGCTGGGGGGTGACCTCCACGGGCGAGACTCTCTTGCACAACCCTCAAGGGTCCTTTAAGCCCGGACAGGAAACCAAAGTAGGAGCTGCTGAGTAGAACACAGGCTCGGGCCCCGGCGCCCGCGGCACTGCAGGTGCCTCTGCGAAATTTGCTCTGGCTCCTTTAAACTCCTCAATGAGTCTATAGCTATCAAGAAACACTTATTTTTACAGAATGATTGTCTATAACAAAAGAGGTCTTTCATGAAGTGGTAGATTTAATTTGAACTGTATTTTTGACATTACCTTTTATTTATATTTTTCTACAGTTCTACCAAACATAAATTACCTCAATATATGACGATTCTTGAATTTGAATCGACATGTCGATCAGAGTACGTATCAGAAATAGTGAATTTGAAAATTTGATCTATTTGCACATTGCAACAAGTTTGTTGAAACTTTTACATTATGGTCGAGCAAACGTAGAAATTACTTTTTGGAAATTTAAATTATACTAATCTAACGGTTATTATAAAACTTCGAAAATAAACCTTAACACAAAAATGAATATATCATTCTGAGAACAGCATAATATCGATATCTATCAATTATAGTTTTGTAAATTCAACAACCCAAACTATTTTTGACATTAATTAGCTTACTACTAACTGAATTAAGATAGCCATAGAAATACACTTAAGTAATATATAAAAAAACAAAGAATATTTATTCGTTCCCTACGACTTTTTTCCCAACATTATTTTAGTTGTGCTAGTACGCATTGCCGTTATTCGTAACATATGGGCCTTTTATATCGTTAAAACTACTAGAGATAGACAAAAAAATCTTCTACAAAATTTCTGCATCTTTATGTTTTAATCATTTAAAGAACATTTATGTTCGAATAATTTGATTACCATTATTGTGAGAATTACGTTGAATAAAACGTAGAGCAAATAGCTTATCCATGATACGCAAACCAAGTGAAAAGCATGCATTAAATATTTTATATAGTTATACAGTTCATAGGACTATATTCATATGAATACATTACATTTATACATTGTTTATATACATACCTCTGTATACGAATATAATACTAGGAAACAGAATAATATATAAGAATAATAAAAATAATAAACTGTAGGATAGTCGGTGGGTTTGTTTTTAGGAAACACAGGATGCTGGGAATGAACAAGAATAGGGTTTATTGAGACGTGGATACATGACAGGATTTCGTTAACAAAACAGGATAGTTATAGGATAGGCTCATTCGTTTTCTTACGGCAGCCTAGTAACGGTTTCAGTTTAACACGAGGGCGTCCGGCCTTCTTGGCCGAACTCTCCCATCTCCTACGATCAGGCGTCCGACCTTCATGGCCGAACTCTCCTTTTCGTAGGGTAATAAGGAAAAGCGCGAAACGACACGGGGCATCCGAGTAGTCCTCCAGTACTCTCCTTTTCGGTCAGGCGACCGGCTTTAGTAGCCGATCTCTCCCTTCCTCGAGGTGTCCCGGAGTAACTATCGTACTCTCCCGTGGATGACCGGCGTCCAGGTAGACCCCTGTTCGCTCCTCTGGAAGACGACCGGCTTTAATAGCCGATCTCTCCGTTCCAAGAGGCGACCAGACGATAGTCCCCTGTACTCTCCGGGTAGCCCACAGGCGTCCAGGAAGCTGCCCTGTACTCTCCTCCGGAAGGCGACCGGCCTTCATAGCCGATCTCTCCATTCCAAGAGGCGTCCAGGAGCTAACCCCTGTACTCTCCTGCGCTGTCAGGCGGCCGATAGCAATGCTTCATCCTCTCCTCATTCTTTTGGGCGGCCGTGGTCTTACCTCGTCCTCTCCCAAGAGAATGCAGCGTAAAAGGGGCGAGCGCGTCCGCGATCGCGATTCTTATACAAATCCGTTACTAGGTAAGCCGAGCCGCCATCGCCGCAATCAACAACGCGGTATCCAAGCATGCGGCAGCTCGGATCGGAGCAGAATCGTCGCTCCCCGCCGCCTCCTGAGGCTCCAAGAAGCAATACCAGGGGCGGCCCAAGATGTTGTTCCTTCACAAAACTTTATTAAATACTTGAGTAATCGTAATTTTTGTAAAAATCTCATAACGCAGTTAAATTCCTTGCTAAAAAACGCACAAATTTCGTAGAAGATGTTTTGTCTGTTATCAGTAGTTTCCAAAATATCAGGTGACTTGTTGAGTCTCCGCCAAGTTGTGAAGAATTGTTTCCGAATTTGTTCCTGCAGTTTCTCAGATATTCTCAGATGTTTGAAATATTCCTCCTGTAGCGAAAAGTTATTACTGAGTTTCTTTTACTTCTTGTTCTTCATAATTAAGACATCTAGAATGTCGCTTTTCATTTTTCGCCGCTTGGAGACAGGCGCGAGCACCCTGTGTATCTTTGGACGGGCGCTTGGCATCAGAATACCTTGGAACGTCAGCCAGGTAGCATCAACCAGGTACCAGATACCATACCAGATACAGCACCAAGCGCTGTCTTTCTCGCGACCAACGCCAAAGAATCAACACAGTTAATAATAATTAACATTCAATTTCTAATAAGAATTAAACGAAATTATACGGGAGTGTCATAATTTGCTTATTTGTCATTTCATTATAGTCGGTACCATTTTTGCATATAAGTGCCTGTATGTATATAACCGATGTTGTGCTCGTATACATATAGGATTGTCAACCTTAAATTTCTTCAAACTTAATAACGTTTCAATGAATGCATCTACCGTGTACACAAATGTATAGTGGAAATAACCAAATGTGTAATTTTGCTCAAGGTTGTAATGCGTTAATCAGAAGAATTGGTAGATTCTCGGTGCCGCGCAGTTTACAATTCCTATGTAAATATTATAGAATATGACAACTTTTTCATTTTTGTAAAAAAGCGAAAAATGAGTACAATAAATATTTATTTCTTCAATAATATGTATACTTAAACATAATGTCGACAATTTCGTGCACATGTGTGGAAAAATTATGATTTGTTTCTTTTCAAAGGTCCAATAAGCGATTCGGTAAATAAACGCCGATTCGGAGATTTAATAGCATAGCCACGTTAACGCATCTTATTATTGCAATTCGTCGTTAAGCCACAGTCAGGTAGCTCTGTTTCACAATTGAATGTCACATGATGATAATGAGAGGCGTGCGATGCACGAGGGGTCCGAGCGCACCCGTGCTACCCAGGTGATATCTCTCAATAGGGTCAGGTTATAGTCAGGTAATAATTGAGAGATCGAACAAAAAGGTGAAAGACGGTAAGCAACGCGACGTTCCACTCAGTATCTGTCGTATTAGGAACTGGGGATTTGTGATTTCTGAAGATAGTATTAATAACATCAAAATGAAAATCAATACTTCATAACAACCGGCTGCGCCCCTCTGTCAAGTATATTATTGAGTATTTTTCTCTGATTCCTATGATCTATAGAGCATCCAGATCGGATTATTTCATGAGATATCAATGATTGAATACTTTTGTTCGAAGAGAATGAGTGAATTTTAATACTGATGGCACCATATCTAGTTGCCATATGAGATTGACACTTCGGTTATTGTGATTCTACAATGTAACCTACAATCAATCACAGTCTGGCAGTGTGAGCGTATCTACATATGGTATACCTACGTTAGTTCCTTGTAAATTTGGCTAACAAACACCCATTTATAGTTTAAATATACATACTTGTACTTGTATACGACACTGATACATGTACTTAAATAGTTGTTATATAACTGTGTAATAATATACCGTACTCTTATATGTTCTTTGTTGAAACATATTTTTGTGTATAATGCGAAAAATAAAGCCGAGCGACAGTTACTTGTATAGGGAAAAGTTATTCAGAATGGTGTCATCTACAACATATATCAAAGACGGATAGTACTCTTCGCCGTTGAAAGCGGCGAAGAGTACTATGTTTTATATAATTACCCCTGTATTTATTATGATTCCAAGCGATACAAATAAAAAATGTTTGGGGTTGTTAGCAACTTATAACTTATGGGCTGATTTCTTCGCTTACGATGAATTAAGTACAAATATGCGACAAAAAAGAAATGATGTTATCATGAGATGCTATCATGAATTGGTTTAGCCGTTCTTACGGAGGCAGATATACGCGTATTGCAGTCGCGGAAAATTATTTTCCGAACTAACGACGTTGACTCGAGATTGAATGAGCTCTGCAGTTATTTTCAAAGCTTACCGTCTGATGCGATTTGCATACCAGTGGTGGGTAATATCTTCGTAGAAAATATTTCAAATACCATTTTGATATAGTTTTCATTCGACCGAGTTCGAATAAGCCACTATTTCGAATACCCAAGATCAAAATACGATGCAAAATATGTTAATCTTAAATGTCCGTCAGAGTGTTGCGATAATAAAATGAATATCTAGATAGTTACGTAGCATTCGAATACTATTTGTAGATACTATCTGCGAGGGACGCAGTTGATGTAAGCGCTTCGAATGGTCACAACGAGTAGATAGACTATTCGAAGGAGTAGTCGAATGCTTAAACCATTCGAAAGGTTGGAAGATACGAACATTTGGATGGTCACAGGTACGCCGGGTTCGAATGGTCGGGGTGTCAAGATAGTCTATCTTGTGAAGTATTCGAATAGTGATATTATTCGAACTACCTGAGATGGTTCGAGGGTACGTCTATTTAGATGGTTGGCAGGTACGAGATGATCCGAAATATTTGGGATTTGAGGACGTCAAATATTTGAAATATTCCTTTGACTGTCGCTGTCGAAAACTCGTAAATGAAATTGAGAGGTCGCTGCGCGTTGTGCTCTCGCTCGCCAATTTCAATTCAATTGGCATCGGTTGCCAATGTCCCATTCCCAATATCCAGTAATTGTTTTGGGAAACGCCCAGCGGATGCATCATGCTGCAGTTGTACACACATATTGGTTTTCAAAGTCAATTTCTGTACGTGTCGCCATAACAAGTCACCAAAGTTTCGTCACAATCAGATAAATGGTATAGGAACGCATAGAGTACATACAGACAAACATTCATTTTTATATGTATAGATTGTTCTCGAAATATTCACTTGGAGTTATAACTAAAGATACTAGTTAGGACATAAGTTTAAAGCATTTAACATAACCGCAGTATAGTTTGTTGTTAGTTTTTTCGCGAGCGAAGTGAGCCTAGCGATTTCAAATTAGTCAGGTCAGCAACTGCGTTGGGAGATAGCTTTGAAGCATTAACATGACCGCAGTATAGTTTGATGCTTGTGGACATTTACTTATTGTGGTTAACAGACATTTATTTTTGTTGGCGAATAAAAACAATTTGGTGAAAAACAATCAATATTTGGTGTACTCTTAAAGAATAAATGGGCTTACAGACTTGATGAACGTCTAGAAATTATTGAAAATCTTTACTAAAATTGGTAAACAAAAATATTTTTCTGGTGATTCAGAATTTAATTTGGTGAGCAATTGGGGTTAAATGGGGTCTCATATTAGGTGAGCATTTACTACTTTTGATGGACAAGCCATTGTTTTGGTGGCAAATAATATAGTCTGGTAAACGCTTCACTAAAATGGGGTCTTAAATTTGGTGGACAAAAGTGTTGTTTTGAGGGTCGCGGAGGAAATTTTAAATAACAAGAAGAAGTTTGCAAATCTGAATTCACATATTGAAAATCAAGTGAAAATGCGGTCACACCGAATGCCAACAAGTGATGCACGAGTCTGTCTCGGGGATTTTACTCGTCAGAAATCTAGTCGTGAAGATATTGCAAGATATGCTTTTCCTGTACCTTGGCTATTTTTCAAGACATTTGAAAGTATTTCGGGTCCATGTTGCGAAATGTCTGTCGGCAGCTAGACAGGAATAACTTTTCAATTGAAAATTAGAGCGCAAGAAAGTTGGGAAGCTTTTTGCGTTGGAGGTTTATGTATGGACGAGAGGAAGAAATAAATTTAGTTTCACAAGATAATGTTGTGTGTATGTAATAGTTTACTACACCCACAAAAAAACAAGTCTAAGGTTTAATGAACTCACCGCCGCTAACATCTATAAACTACTCTAGATGGCTAGAGGTGTCAATACTTATAACGCTACGTTTATAACCTAGATCTTAAAATTAAACTGGGCTTAACTTATGAGTACTGCTAATTTTAATCCACGGCACGTCGGTTCGTCGTGAACAGCGTGCACTGTTCGAGGGACACGTCGTTTAATGCACTACGACGCGGTGTTAATATCAGCCCGGCCAAGCTGAAAAATCGCTTGACGGGCGCGGAGGAGCCTACGGATCGTACCTCCGTAGGCTCTCGAGCTGCTTATTATCGTCGTTAAAGTATTGCAGGAACTCGAGCTCCACAGAGTTTCCAGTGTGATAATCGTCCTCCGAGGATCTCTGGTCCTCCACGAACGCGAAACAGTTGCCGTGTTCGGTGGCCAGGTCCGACTGATTTTCCGGCAGCGACGACATCGTTGACTTGCTCCTGACGTTGGAGGCTGCAAGCACCTTCACTATACCAAGGGTGCAATCTTTGAAAAGGTGCTTCTGGGCGGCACGGGAGCGAATCGAGCTTCCACTTGGAGTGCATCACCGAAGCTCGAAGAAGTCTGCAGTGCATTAAGTATGGAGATGCAACGCAACATTTCTTTCCCCAGATCATGTTAATCACAAAAAACTATTCCAGACAGTATTTCCGTTAGACATTTTCAATAATTTTGTTTCTCTTTCCAGGCCTGCAACTATTCTCGACGACCGACGTCGAATTCCTGGAGGAGTTCCGCCGGTGCCTGCAATCGATCGCGTATACGCTCGACTGCTTGCAGGGTGACAGTGTCTACTTCGGGGATATATATCCCTTTGTGCTGGGCATCCACCACAACCTACAGGCCATGGAGGCAGACGGGGAGCTCCAGTTCTGTGGCCCGTTGCGAGCCCATCTCGTAGAGGCTTAGGAGGGCAGGTTCCACCACCTCTTCGAAGTGGAGAGCGACGCCGCCCTGGACTACATGGTGGCCACCGTCTGCCACCCAGCTTGAAAGTTGCGGTGGATCTCGCGGTCCTGCGTGACGATCAAAGACCGCGTCAGAAAACGCGTCTTGTCCGCCATCAAGGCGACCGCAAGCCGCCAGCCGCCAGCCGCCTCCAGCCGCAACATCTTCGGTGGTAGCAACAGGAGCAGCAGCATGAGCAGCGGAAATGCATCACCACTACCGGCCGCGGAGGAAGGATCACCGTCAACAACGTCCAACACCAAGAGGAATGAGCGGGCATCATTCTTTTCGTATTTGGAGGAGAGACCCAGCAAGAACGCCCAACGCCGAAGCATCAGCGCCGAAGTGGAGCTTCAATTCTTAAAGTACTTAAACAACGAAGACAACCGCGTGGAGAGTGTCCTCAAGTATCGGCATATACACCAGGCATTCCTCCGGTACAACACGGCGATTCCGTCGTCCGCGCCGGTGGAGCGCCTCTTCAGCCACGCGGAGCTCATTTTTTCGCCAAGGCGCAGTTCGTTGAGCGACAAAAACTTTGAGAGGTGCACTCTCCTCACCGCGAACAGGCGTCTAAATTTATCTTAATAAGCATGCTAGATTGTAGTTATGCATACTTATTTCGTTTTTGTACATAGTAGACATAGTGTGGTGTTGGGTTTGGCGTACTTATAGTTTGCGGTGCTTGGGTAATAATAAGTTTAGCATTTAGTTTGCGTCTGCGAACGCTCTTTTTTTTAATAAATTTCACTTTACACCTTATACCATGTGTATTAACAAAAATCTTTTACACCCTTCCCATCCACACTTTCGCGCCTCGCCACTTGTAGTTGCCAAAAAATATTCCGCGCGTATTTACGGATAAAAAGAAGAAAAGCAACTGCTGAAAAATATTTTTGCAATACTTGGCGCTATTCGGTATTCCGCAATTTTCGATCAGCAGTCTTAGTTTCGAATTCACAAAAGCTTCCCTTGTTAGTATTATCACATGCTCCGTTACAAATGTTCGATAACACTAGTTTTTATTATTAATATAAACAAGATTGTTGCATCTACATACCTGCGTGTGTAGCGCGGGCTTGGATTTTCAGCAAATACCGACAGCACAAATGCGCACACAGGTCTCTCGATCCAGCTTCAGCGCCCTCTCGGACTGAGTTCGAGCTTGCGGCAGCGGCATACAAACGAAATATTTCAACTATTCGATGTCCCATCCGAAAATATTTCGTACGCCACTTAATAGCCGCATTATTTATATTTGCCCGGCCATCTAAATAGCCGCACCATTCGAATACTCCATAAAATAGTCCCTCTTCGTACCCTAACCATTCGAAGTCGACATACCTGCGAGCCATCTAGATAGTTTTACCCTCGACCCATTCGAACAGAGCAACCATTCGAATACTCTTCAAAATAGTCCTACATCTTGAAATGACCATTCGAAGCCCCCATCTTCAGCCGCGCTCCTCACAAGATGGTATTTCAAAATGGTATTCGAAAGCCACGCAACCATCTAGAACCATCCTATTTACGTTCTATGCTGACGGTGCACTCAAGATGAGTATTCGAACTTCCTATTTGGGTCATTGACTATTTGAAATGGTAACTTATTTGAAGTTGACCGTGTTCAACTATTTTAAAATAGTATTTGAAATAATTTCAACGAAGAAAATATCCACTTCTGCGTCACAGTGGCGACGACGTAGTCGTGAGCACTCGGGGCGATGTTCATGGTGCTATCGACATCCTCAGCAGCTGGCAGAAGATGGTAAAAATGCATAAAATTGTATGCACTGGATGACTCCAGATCGGCCAAATCGTTCTCAATGGCACAAATCCATGGAAGAATGGATGAAAGAAAGAATTACCAATGTCAGTTGAAAATGTGTGTACGAATGCTGATATTTCGTAAAACAAGATTTTTCTACATACCAAGTGCAATCGCGTCGAATTGCGAATTCCACTATGTGGCACACGGGGGACTTCGGTACCTTCCCGGTGATGCCCCGATAAAACGCAGCCGCCTTTGAGCTGGATCTGTTCGTTCTACTTCACAGGCCGCTGAACTTGCCAAAAGCGCTTTGGTGCACTTTCCCGTACGTTGAATTTTCTTTCACCAGTTTGGCCACATCCGTCGACCCGATAAGACTGACGGTGCAGCACCGGTGATGGTTCCGCGAAACGGATGCGGCATCCCTCTCCCCTTATGCAGGATGACGTCGACGGCGATGAAGGAGAGTTGCCTCTCCCCTCCGGAGAACTCGTCGTCCTCCTCTTCCTCATGGGCCTCTATCATGGCCGGGAGGTGGGTTATCGCTTTTGCAAAATTCGCCGCATTATCCGTCACGACGCAAGTCATCCAGTCACGACGATTATGCTCATCGTGTATATCCTCAATGAGATTTGCTACTCGGTCGTATGTATGCGGCGCCTCGAATCGCCGACAGACGATTGCTGTGGACTTCCGCTGGAATCGGGAGTCTATCCAACGGACAGCCATCCCAAGGAAACTCCGTCGATACGACGACCAGATGTCCGCCGTCGTGCAGGCGTAGGTCGCCGCCTTCAGGGCCTCCCTCGTGGCGTTGTCATGTCGAAATAGTTAATGGAGAGCCGTTTGCTCCAGGTCCTCCTTGATATGCAGCGGACGGAGAACCTGAACTTCGGGCTGCTCCACTGTCAGTAGGGACTTACCCGTAGCGAACACGTATGTCGAGATGAGGCTCTCCGCGTTTTCCTGCTCTGACCTCCTGGCGGATGTGGATGCTGCCGATGCTGCTGCTGCATCTTCCTCCTCAGCCCCCGCTGAGTCCTCCACTCGCTGCCTCTTCCTGGACGTTGAGGAGCGCCTTCCGCCGAGGTAGTCCATGTATTCCTCATGGATGAGAGGATGCTTCGTCCTCAAGTGGTTCTTGAAATTCGTCGCGGAGATGGTGTAGCCGCGGAAGGTGCTGATGCACTTGTTACACACCGCTACAACGTGCGTCCCCTTTGGCGTGTTGAAGCTATCCAAGATGCGGAAGAATCTTCCGTCGAGGATGACGGGCGGATTGCTCCGGTCGATGGTATTGGCGATGGCGACTAACTCCATAGCGATAACGATGGTATTTCTTCTAGGTTAGCGTCCGTACGATTAAAATTATTTTGATAAGAAAATCGTATGAAAATGCAGGATTATGTGATTCTAAATTCATTCAGACATTGTATTAAAACTTGTTATGTGTCTAGAAACAAAAAACTACGAATTTACGAAATCTCCAACTTCCTCAGAGTTTACGAAAAAAACAGATCCAAATGGAAGCTAAAAAGCTGTGCCTATTGACGTGACAGTTGCAAACAGAAAATTGCCCAACTCCAGTTTTTTGAATACTTGGATGTAAGATGGGGATTCAGGGAGAGCGAATAAAATTTGTCTGATATAAGAAATAAAATGCTCAGATGAACTTTGAGCTCTTAATTTGCATAATATCTTGATACATAATCATTTACTTACATTTATACAGACACATCTGTTAGCTAAACGTTGAGGATGAGCCCAGATAAAACAATTATTCGTTCCCCAATAATATTTTACACTCTACCAGCCACATCATCGGACACTTGCAAGGAACCAACTCATGAATGGACAATGTGCGGCTCCTACTATTTAAGACGTTGAAAAAAATGATACTTACGCTGACTTTCCGCAACTTCTGTTTTTTGCATCTTTAATCTTAGAAGTCAAGCTACAAATCCATGTAAGAAAATCTACCCGGATGTGCTTGGAACCTCATCATAACCACGAATTTATGAAAAACGTGCATAGTAAAAACACCTATCTTTTGACATGTACAGACATTAGTAATGCCGCCACTATAAATGCGAGTACTTTTTGTAACATAGTACATACCCTCTACTTACATACCCATATAGTGGCAATATCGAAAATTCCCGTCGTGATAGTTTTAAAAATAAAAAACGCAATTAGTTTTGCAAGCCCACGAATAAAAGAACATGAAATTAATATCATTTTCTTTGGCATTCTAAGAAGATTCTAAAAAATATATATATTTCACTGCCTTTGCCACATTGACCAGAAAATTAATGGAAATCATTCGAAACGAAAGCCAAGCCACTATTCAATTATAATAGAATTTTTAAAAATGTTCGATTCCACGGTCGCAAAACAAGCATAAAATACTTTACACTGCTAAGTAAGGGTTGGTTGCAGCTTTGGGGTAGAGAAACGGTAGAGTAGAATTAATCATCAATAAAACATCTGACACGTGGCCAGCCCGGTTATTCATAAATGGAGTTGCAAGCCTTTCACACGACAAACACATGGAATATCTATGCGATATACATTCTCTACCAATCGAAACATCTAGAATGTGAGGCACGCGCGCCAAATGCGGCAAGTTTCACGCTATTTGACCTTGGCCAACAGACACACCAACCTAGGATAGCACTTTATAAAAATTATTGTTCACCGCCCCTCATACGTTTAACAATACGCCAAGGATCTGTGATGATACGATGAATCATTTGGACGATAAAAACCCCCCAGTAATTTATGTGAAGGCTTGAAACTCTATTTGTGAATAACCGGGAGAAATCACTAAGAGTAAAAGTTACATTTTTTAGTTGCGTCAAACGGCGAATTGATAACGTGGAGGATTTTGCGTGTCGCCATAAATCATGCAGCTTCGCCAACAAATGATTGTTGTTTCTAGAAAAACTCACCATGAAACACTCGTGTCTCCCTCGTTGACTCTCACAAGTACTGCTACTTCTGAATCTTAGTTTTCCACACTAACGTTCCACGACGTTGTCCGCCTGAGCTATGTGACTCTTCTGACATGGAGGAACACTGCGATGAAGCTGACTGCTGTGCATAATTGATGATGGTACTGTACGCGCCTTTCGATGAAACGGTTCCTTTTATTTGAAACACCTTCAATGGCTGTTAATAGAGAATTCTTTATGACAGCACTGTGTCTCCGGTGATTTCGATATTGATCTAATAAATAAAAGAGAATCGTATTCACATTATCACAGAGTAAAAAAAGGACAGAGCCGTGCAACCCCTAATTTCCTGGTGAATGCTTTATGAATTAGAAAGAGGGTCGAACCTTCCGACAATTCATAGTAATTTGAACACAGACCGGCCACTTTGATATTATCCAGGAAGGAGGGAATATAAAACGATCAACTCCCTTTTCATTATGCCACTCTGTCAGTTACTCTTTAGACGCGAGGACAATGAACGCTAATGATTATATGCACATAAATCGAACAGCTTTAAAATTGGCCGGCTTATATCCTGTTAGCATTTTCCGGTGTACCGTGTGCATTTTGTGCCTGTTTCTAATCATTATACCGCAAGTAGTACAAGTTTATCGCCACCAGGATGATTTGAACTCCGTGCTAGAGACAAGGTTTGAATACTCCGACTAAATTCTATATTACGAATCTGTGTTCGTTGTATTAAACAACTTCGTTCCAGCTCTGTTTTGTTCACAATCACACTCGCACTGTTGAAGTCAACTGTCTGGATTATCAGTAGAAAGGAAATCGAATTCTTCATTAACTATATACTCACTGATTATGGGCAACTTGTTCCTTCCGATCATGCTGTTGAACAGTTGATAGTATATGCGACGTTAATATCAATCCATCATGCACTGAAGGGCCCATATACACCTGAAATCGATAAAAATGTGGATTTTATATTAAAAATTCTTTAGTTCCAGCCATAATGTCCATCAAGCGTAGACTATAACTTCGTCAATTTCGAAACCTTTTTTCTGAAATGTTGTGATAATACAATCAAAGCAACTATTGAATACAAATATTGTTGTGAATTCGATTTTTTAAATCGTCCTAGATTTTAAATCGTACACTAATCGGTGTATGTTTGCCCTTAAATTTTTTAAATCGAAGTTTGTGTGCTGAAACAACTGTTCTTTCAGATACGCAAGGAATGTAACGAAAGGATACTTTTTCTTAATATGCAATTCCTTGATATTTTTCTTTAGTCTTCCCATGATTGAGAAATTAATCATCACACTAAAAGGGTCCAAGAACAGTTCAAGTTGGAAAAATTTTCCTTTCCTTGCGTGGTATCCAAACTTGTGCTACACTTCTCCTTATTACGAGGTATCATCATGTCTCCAAAAATAATTATTATTCTCCTCAGACGATAGAAAATCCTTTTTTTTATGATAGTTAACATATATCTCGCAATTGGTGGCCACCGGTATTTGCGGTATAATGATCCTTGCGACCGATACTTTGATCGTAACGGCATTACTCCATACGTCCGGTCACTTCAAAGTGCTTCAGAAAGAGTTGGAACATCTGGATACTAACATCAATCGAGTATGTATACGTTTATTTAAGACAGTTGTTCTGCCCATAATTCTCAAACAACAAATATAAGAAACGTAGTTGCCTTTGTATGTATATTAATAATAAGTTAATTTAGAGAATAATCGGTTATTACAAAACTATCTTTGTATCAAAAATATTCTAACGATGCCTATAGCTGAACTTCCATTCTTTTCGAAATTTTGAAGTTACTCTTGGAACACCCTATATAACTAATAAATATTAATAAAATTCAGCTCTTTTCGAATTTAATGCGAATGTAGAAGCACACAGACAAATCTTACATTTTATATTACGTTAAAAAGAAGACTATGCTTCCCATGGTCCCTGACCGAAACTTTTACTTAGGTTTGGACACTTTAGACCAGTATACGTGATACACATACATATAGGTATACCCACACAATATGTATACATAGACTAAATGGGCAGTAATCGTGATAACCCCACAATTTCCTATTTCATGAGAAAATTAGTTTTCAAAGCTTCATCTGTGCAACAAAAAAATTTGTTTATTTTCTTTAATACTCTGAGTATTTCTAATAATATCATACTCTTATATAACCCTGTACTTTTTAATTTTGAAAAACCTTAAGACTCATTTTAATGTTAAAATTAAACGAATGCCATTTGCACTTGCCGAAAGTTCAGAATGTACAAATAGTACTGTTTTTAATCGAAACTATGCGCTTTCGTAGTGGACCAATCGTGTTCAAACAGCTACGAATGGTTAGATAAGATAGTCTTCTACCTCATAAAAATGTCATGCAACATTGTTTCAAGAACATGAATACCAATATTGCGATTCGAATAAATTCCAGTTGGTGAACGCAGGAAGTGATTCGAAGTATTATGCCATTGAAATGCAAACAATAAAGTCGAAGGTTGGAAGGATTGTAAAATATCATCAAAGGGTCCTCTGGTAGTGAACTTGTACTACTAATTCTTCCAACGAAAATCGTAGATCCAATATGTCTGACATGTTAACCAGGTTTTGCGGTAAAATGGAAATGAATTTCAGCCCGATGTTGTTACTGCAAACTTTAGCAAGCAGTCTTATCATATGTTTGATCGCTTTACAAGTATCCACTGTAAGTAGATCATAGATCCGGGAGTTATCCGAAGCGATTGTAGGATTCATCATGCTATTTATTGCGCTACTGCCAGACCTTAACGGACAGGACCAAAATACTGAAGTATCTCTCGTACTTAGTCATGGCGTTATTCCAGTTGGTAATGTTCTGCTTTCCGGGCGATATATTATTGCAACAGGTACTATTTGGCGTAATTATTTATTTCTATGTGTTATGATGTCTTTTTCTGTATATGAAAACTATACAAATACACATTCAATGAGTGCAAACAGTATTTTCACGCCTAATTTTTTTTTAATAAATTTACCTAAAGTTTTTTTCGTAGAGAAAAACATTTTTTAAATAAGAATCATTCGGTAGAAAATTTAAGTTTTGTTATTTAAAAAAAATGATATGTGTACATTTTTTACATGCAACACATGTACATTTGCTTGCACATACCTACTTGTTCAATGAATTCTAATAGGACAGGATGATCCGTTTCCCTTGGAAACTAATTTCACCCATTACTAATTTTACAATTACTTACGTTATTGTCTGCATGAAGTGATAGGTGATCATCGATAGTCCCTAACATTTATAATATATGTAAGATATTATACGATAATGACGTCATTATTGGCACCAAGGCAAATACAGCACCTTGTACATAATAATAATATAACATAAAATTATTTCATATTTGTTTTTACATACAGAGTTTTGCGGTGAACAAGGCAGCGTATTCGATACGATGGTATGACATTGCGGCACTTCTTAGAGCAGAAGTCTCACTGCTCATACTACGCGCCCAAAGACCTAGTCAAGTTACGGCTGGTGGCTTTTACGTGATGCACTTGGAGAACTTTAATATGGTAAAATTTTGAAGTATTCCTATAAAAAAGATAAGAACTGATAACACCAACATTAACTTGGGTAAGTGGATTTATAGGTACTCAGTAAGGCGGCGTCATACTTTATGCTAATTCGAAATGTCAATATGGAGAACACACGCATGAATTAGCGACACGCTGACTTATTGTTTATAAAAATGTAAAAACATGGGTATTTTATACGCATGAGATTAAGTAGACAATCAATTGGAACTGTAAACAATTAAAAAACAAAATAAATATCACATAAGTTCATCATATATAAAGTACAGTACTTATTATTTTCAATATGGGGAACAAATAAATTAGTGACTCGTCGATTTATTTTTGCAAATTATAAATATACACGAGAAATATATGTGTAACGCAACCTCTCAACAAAAAGTAAACATTAAGACCATATAACCGATAAAAGTGAAACATGGAGACCTAATTAATGCTTTGTGCTGAAAATTAATGATCGGGCCTGATTTTGTATAATATTAAGTTTATGATAATTCAGCAATCGCGAATGAAAAACGAAGTTTATTTCGAGTCTAGATTATATATAATAACTACTTGGCGCGAGACTCTAAGTCTCCTGATGACTGACAACAAAAGAGTGTGCATGGTTTGTTGTAAAAGAACACAAGAACTCTAAACGTATTATCTAATTTTATAAACCGACTAAATAAAGTACAAAGTATATATGTGTTTGATAGTAAAAAGTATTTCTATACAATTAGTTTTTGGTCCACCAATATTAAAATCTCTGTATTATCATTATCCACGTGATGATAAAATTATTTCAAATTAATTGGGAGCACCTGGCGTCCATAACAGCTACTACACGTGCTGTTGGAAGCACGACTCTTTTGTAGCTTGCCTGCTTTTAGCTACCTCTTCATCCAAAGCTCGAAGCTGGCAATTTTTATCTTTTCTTATATGCCTTTGGACTGTATTGTATTATATATTTCGATGCGTCACGGCTGTGAAACTGGTATTGTTCAATATAGATATTTTACGTAGCGTACTACGGACAACGCTCAAAGTCGGCATTGCATGAACTCGCAGCTTTTTTCCACGGGCATTAATTTTTGGAATTAATTTCATATTGGTCTTACGTGACAGTGACAACCTGGGATCATGCGATGTAAGTAAGATGCGAACTCGCCTTAACCTTTCTCCCTGCGCCTGCGTTTCATTCGCAACGACCATTTCCGGAAATAACAGAATCTTTTGAATCATTAGAGCAAGCACGCAAGCATATATTGTGCAGACTGATAATACTGTAATTTCGGCCTCGAGTACACTTATATCGTGTCGGAAACGACTGATGGGGTTCCGGCCGCGACGTGCGCGGGACATTGGCAGGGATCGGCGATCATATCTTTGGCCACTCCAAAACGTCAGGTTAAGTCGCGGTTCGGAAAGCCGGTGAACTCGATGTTCCTGGTCGTTGGTCGAGTTTCGAACTGACGGCTAGTGGCCGCTGCGTTACCGTGGTGAACATCACGTCGCAGTTGATGTTGGCTGCGCATCTCAACTTCTTGCTCTCGATGCTTGGTGTTCCAGGCAGTTGGCCTGTCCTCTGTCGCCCGTTACCTCAAGCCCTCGAAGCCGCCATAATACTACAATATGCTGCGCAGGCAGTATATTGCCGACCGCAAATAAACATTTATTTATTTTAATAGATACTTGATTTTGAATAAAGTTTCAAAAAACAAGTTCTCCAAAATTTCCACCGAAGGCCTAAATTCCGTTTTTTAAGCTTCAAAAATACTGTCACCTAGTCCTTTCAATGGAATACGTGTTTTTTTATGTTAGATTTGGTTAGAATCGCGCTAAGTACATAAATGAATTCTGCTAGCAAAGGCAGCGGCAGATTATAATATTCCGTTTTACCAAAGAGACGATTATATACTTCCCCGTCAAAATGCTTCAAAGGTAGGTGTTGCTCGGAAATCGCAATTGGCTGATTTCCTCGACAATTTGATCATTTAAGTTTTAAATGCATAAACAAGCACCCATCTAAGGTTAATGTCTTCTCAGTTATAGAATTGTTTGTTTCAACACTGTACGGCTGCAAGCGAAAACACAACTGAGGCATATATCGCATGAAAATGCAGCATTAACAACAGAAGCGATAGCAACAAGAAATCGTGTTTTCGACGAAGAGAAAAAACGCCAGAAGTCAGAAATAGGCAGAATTGAGAAGATTGAGATAGAATGCAAAACAGCCGGATATAAGGTGAACTTAATAATGAATAAAAAGATTTCGACCCCATACGACTGTGCAAAGCACATATCGGAAGGTCTAGTTAAAACATCTATCGTAGCTTTGTACAATGACATGATATGGGACATGCATGACCCATTGCCAGAGAATGGCAAACTCCAATTCTTGAACATATTGAACCCCGTTCATATGGAAATTAATAAAACTTATTGGCGTAGTTGTTCGTTTCTACTTGGCGCTGTCCTAAATTCAGCGTTCAAATCAAACGTAAAAGTACACCTACATAGTTTTCCACCACCAATGATACAATCTGGCTGTTTCGCACATTATGCTGTGATTAATTTGCCACGATGGAATCCTGGTTGCGCAGAGATGACTGCCTTGACTGCGGAGTTCATGAAAATGGCTCAAAAGAATTATGAGTTTGAAAAGCTGGATGTTGATAAAGAAGTAGCATTAGAAATATTTAAAGACAATCCCTACAAAGTCGAACAAATACCAAGTATAGTAAAAAAGAATGGAAGTGTTACATTATACAGAGTAGGAGATCACATAGACATAAGCAAAGGTCCTATGATGGGAAACACATATATGGTTGGAAGGGTCTCACTTACTGCTGGATCCAAAATTTCCCATAAGGCAAATATATACAGTTTTCAGGGGGTGTCGCTTCCAAAAGGAATAATGCTCAATAGTTTTGCATTCAGTCTGTTAGAAAAGAACGCTAGTGATATGAAACCTATGTGGGGCATGCCACTTGATAAAGATGGCAATACGTATCGAAGACTTACAAGTCGAATAACTATAACAAATTAATTTTGTAATGTGTATAAAATAATAAACTTGAAAAGGACTATATGACTTGTTTGATAAAACTCGTGTATTTTAAGTTAACAGCTACTATAAATATATCAGCAGTAAAGACGTTGATCTTTTTTTTCTGAGGACTGACAAAAATACTACCAGTACCTAAAAGTACGTATATATAAGATAGAAATTCTGAAAAGTCGGGTATAAGTATCTATCATACTAAACTAATATCAGCTGGGTAGAATCATTAAAATTGTTTGGACTATGGGCTGTGTAAGACCCATGCAAAATTTGGTGGCAGTCTGTTGGCCGCTGATGCCAGGCAATTAACGTTTAGCTTCAAAAACAATTCTCGATGACCAGTTTTTTTAACAGACGATGCTAGTTCGTCGGATTTCAAACTTTCTCTAACTGCAAGCGGAGCTAAGTCCCACGAACACTTCAATTGAATGCTGAATGTTAAATCATAGCACGGCGTATTAGATGTCTCCTCTTCTGCTTGAGGATCGGCATTCGCAAGGTCGCTATCCTCGGGTCGCTTGAATTTACTTTCGTATGCGTATTTATTCATGTGACCGTAATAAAAGAATTGTCCTCCGCATTCTCCATATACTGAATACGTCAATGCTGCTGGTGGAGTTAGCGTGAATGATTTCTTTAAAGGCAAATTTAATCTGTTTAGGCTTAGCCGGAGAATTCCCGCATCGCTAATAAGCTACACATGCAATTATACCATTTGCTCGTAATATGCATCTTCAAGCAAATGTTCATTTATACTGCCGACTAAACGACGTAATCTGAGGTACATGAAGCGTTGCTGATCTCTCCAGGAATCTTGATAGTCTGCTTTCGATTGTGATAGTTTGAGGCTCGTAAACCAAGCACGCTTTATGGTATACTTTAAACGCATGGTGACTATATTAGGTTTTGTTCCTGCGTTATGCGAAACTTTAAGAAACAGCAGCTGACGACCTTCTAAGAGGCAGTCCAAAATATCTACGATTTTGCATCCAGATACCGTAGCAGATCTAACAATACCATTTTTATCATAAAGCGCCCCTGATAATACATTACGTTTTACTTTTCATGTGTGCTCCTACGTCGCTTTACCTATTTATTTTCCGCTCCGACACTTTTTCGAAGAAGTGCATGAATCGTTTAGACGTGACGATAAAGGATTTGCAGTCCTGTGCCATAAAAGATAGAGGATGCATCATAGCAGTATGAATTAGACCGTTTAAATCATCGAGTAAACTTCCAGCATAAAAGCAGAGTTCTGAAGTTCGTTGCTGCTTTTGCGAGTGTGTATACCGCCATGTGACAGCTTTCAACATATTGTACTGCACCCGTACCACTTCCAGTGCGTTAAGTGTTGTTTCGTACACAAAACGATTCATAAACGGTGTAGCGTTTTTCCTCTTACATTTAATACTTCTGATTAAAGTTTCCAACTTTGTCCCGCTTACAATGAACCCGGTGTTCAATATCGAGGCAGCTATTGCGTAGCAACGTCTAGAGATTCAACATATTATTTTAGTCTCGTCTTTCATTATGGAACAAAAAGGTATTACACTCTAGAAATTGAGAAGTATTTCACCTGGATACCAAACGAATGGTCGATGATACTTCTTGAAGTGTTAAAAATCGTAGTATCATTTCCAAGATTTCTGGTGGCAAAATGTCCAAAGTACAGTTCGTGGAACTTCCTGGAGCAGATGACTTCGTGCTTGCATAGAGCTCGCATTTTGATTGTACTTTCAGTCGCTTTCTAACACTCATTTAATAAAAGGTGTAAAGGGTGCTTATTCGTAAAAACTTTGACTATGGTGCGTTAATGATTTTACAGTATCCGCATCCGATTACTTTTCTACTTGACCAAAATCATATAAGATGCTCTATCAAGATAAAATCAGTTTTCACTTTAATATACAGGTCGTTATTAAAATATCCGAGGATAAAAATTTAACAAAAGTCAGGAGCCTTGTACATCTAGGAATGAAACAAGAGACAGCAGATGTTATGCTGCTGTAAGATTCAAGTTCATCAATGTTCAAGATTTACGAGAACGTGTCACTTATCTCGATTGAGTGGGGTTCAGGCATAATGTTATGCAATCATAAAGGATAAAGCAGTTTTTATTTTTCTCCTCACTATACTATAATTTCAAGCGCAATATGGTAATTATACAAAATAAGAACATTTTTGGATCAATTTCTCGCAGTTTTTAATGAAGTAGACGGAACGTGATTCAGAGCAAAGATTGTCTTTGGTTTGGCGTTACCCCCATTTTTGATTCAGATAAAACAAAGTGTTTACATCAGCAAAAGCTATTATTGGGGGTTTCAATTTTCGGAGAAACTCAAGCATAAAACTTTCGACATATAATTTATATGATAAACTTTCATCTTTTTTACATCCAAGAGATAATTTGTTCTGATTTCGTGGGAAATAACAGACTTAAAAATCTATATAAATGGTGAGATATACTTAAGCAATGGTATTTTTAGTAATTACTTAAAGTACAGTAGACACGGTTATGGAATTTGAGTTTAATAGAGTATGCATAACTTCTCTTGCGCAGTAGTGTGAAGGTGAAAATAATTAAGAAAAATATTTTCCGCCGTTTGAGCTATAGCTCTAAAAAAAATCTCAAATTATAACATTAGCACTATCCCAGTAATTCATTCAAGGTGCAAGAGTTTCGGATTCTTGACTTCGAGCAGGTTTGCAAGGTTTTTTGTCGCGCCTTTACGCGGAAAAGTTCATCGGCATCAAGAGTGTAAATTTTGCTTGGTCGACCGGCATCTCCTCAGCGGAGCATGGATTAATGCTATCCAGCAGACTTTGAATAGCATTTTGATTACTAGGATGCTTTCTCTTAGTATGCTCTCGCCGGTGTTTCAACTCTTTAAACGTTTTCCCGCACTGCTCACAGGTATAAGGTCGTGCGGCTTCGTGCGACCGTACGTGACCTTCGTAATGACTCTTACGAACAAATTTTTTCCCACACTGGCTACAGTCGAACTGAAAGCGACCCTCGTGTGCAGCTACATGAGAGCTTAAAGTCCACTTCGTTTTAAACGTTTTGGAACAATAGTCACATCTAATTTTAGATGCTGCATTAGCATTTGCTTTGCCCAATGTTGATCGCTTTGAATTCTTATTCAGCAATAACATTTCCTCGAGTAGGAAATCATCATCTTTCTCCGTCACATCCTTCTGGTATGGCACATGAGACTTTTCAGCTGACCCTTGCGATTGCAGCATATGAGCTGTGTGATGTTTCATATGCTCCTGCAAGGCACCATCGTTTTGGAATTGCGTATTGCAAAGTACGCACACATTGTTCGCATGGATCTGCAAGTGGTAAGTTTGTGTTTGACGATAGGTAAGATATAGTTTTAAATCTACCAGTATGAATATCCTCCTAACAAGTCTTAAATACTGTGGACTAGAAAATATCAACTGATTTAAAATGAATAAAATTCTATTACTAAAAATGGTTGTGCCAACCCTTGACATTATTGACTGCACTGAAATTGAACATTTTGCAAAAATATAAACTAACAATCAGTCGTACCTTTTCGTGAGTGCTCATGTGAGCTCTCAGCTTGTTCTCACTGATATACTTTTTCTTGCAATTTAGGCACGAGTATGTTTTAATTACTGAATCCCGTGCTTCATCTCTTCCCGCAAGATTGTACGGTCGATCTTTGTGCGAGATCGATTCGGTCGTGACATGTCCCGTGATCACGCCGGCGGAATGCCCTTTCTCTATATCAGAGAGCTTCTCTTTTCTCATTTCATGACGAGCTATGTGACGTTTGAGGTCGTGTGCCCTGGAGAAAGCACGACCGTATCGCACGCAAGTGGGAAACGGGCATCCCTTCGTTTTGTCGTTTCGCACTCGATTCATTGCGCACTTTGACGATACCGAATTTACATCCTTCCCGCAGTCTTTGCAGGATTTTTCAGGCGCTTGAGTGGAGACAGTAGCCAGCTGTGCGGACAATGGTATGACAATTGAGATTGTCTCGTTTGTGCCAGGGTTTAATATAGGGCCAACATGAATTGCAGGCGGTGATGTCAAGGACATGCCCGTATCGGCATTCCTGCTCATATTTCTTGCTCCGTGGTGATTGATTATCTGCCGCGGTACACTTTCAGTTGAGTTCTTCCAGCTATGAACAAGTATGTACACATCGAGCGTTAGTCATAAATCGTGCGGGAGCGGCTCTCAATTTTTTAGACTTGCAATCGGCATGCCGATCGCAAGTTCAAAAGACATTGCTCTGCCAAAGGTGTTATCTAAAGCCGGACGAAAAGGAAATAACACTAAACACAAACGTAGTAATATATGGCGTTAGTTTCGAAAAACCAGTAATACAAAACTTGTTCAATCAATCGCAGACTCGTTTCACACGATTATTCAACCGACTACCGGAACGCAATAATTCTCCCACGAGCGTAAACATAAACAAGTCGCGCAGCAATAGCAATACTGCAAGCCGGAGGAAGTGCACAGCCATTTTGCATTAAACCAGACATGGTAGAGTTTCACTCGGTACTTGTTTTTAAGCGAGCTGAGAGCAAGAAGGGCTAGAAAGCAGTGGACTAGAGAGCAGCGGGAGCACAAAAGCAGCCCTTACTTTGGATTATTATATCGTGTGATCTCAATGCGTTAGGGCAGAATAATCTTCGTCTATTAGTAGTAGCAAGTGAAAAGAAAGGGTCTCCGCGTCGTCGAAGGATCCGACTCATCGATAGACCTTTCCCAAGGCAACACTATACCCCGTAATCATGATTTTCCTTCGCGATGCCGCAGAAAGGTACTCTCCGCTCACAACACCGGGGTAACCATGGTAGAATAGTCCGCCGTCCATGTCACATATCTCTGGCTGGGGTTGGGGGTCGTCAGTACTATCCCTCCGCTCGCCGTTCCCCGTGTCGCCTCTCACTCTCCGGCAAGGTAGACTTTCTCAGCGCGTCGGCGGCCAGCAGCCCGCCTTTGCACACCGCCGCCTCCCTGCTCGCCAAAGGAACAAAACAGCTCGCGAGAATTTTTTCCTGGCCGACGCCAAGCTAGCACGCTTCTTCTGTCGCCGTCGCTGCCGTTTCCCTTTCGCCCAAGCCAAAGCCAGCTGGCTTCCTCTTTCTCTTCGCTCGCTTCCACTCGACTCAACTCGACTCGACTCGACTCGACGCTGTCTTTCGTCGCTACCGTCGATCGCTCGGCCGAAACACCGTCTCTGACTCGCTCGCTCACTTTCCTCGATGCGATGAAAGTGTGCTACTGATCAAGAATGCGCACTCTCCCTCTCCGGGCGAGCTCCGTTCCACGACTCCACGAGTATACGTAGTACGGTTATAGAGTCATTCTATACTCATTTCAGTGCACGCATCTTCGCGCATGTCCGAATGACGCACCAGGATCCGGCTTTTCGTCAGCGCACATCTACGCGCGCGCCTTTTCACCACTGCGTTTGTTGATTATCCTCAATTTTTCGTACTTTTTCCCTTCTTTTTATGTCTCCTGCTCGGTTCGCCTTCCTCCAAGAAGCACTGGGACGCGCGTCGTTAATCCACTCTGCGAGCCATTTTTCATTCCAACATAACATATCGGGATTCAGAGTTGGTCGGAATAAACTTAAATGGAAGACCGCGCAAACACAGGAGTATGGAGGCTCATTAAAAGTTCTAAGTTCTAATTGTTTTCGAATCTAAGTTCAAAAAAAACATTTTGATGTTATCTTTACTTTTTCGAGGAACTGAGTACACCGTGTCAGGCACAAATTGAACGGAAGCATAAACATGTTACACTTCGGGTGTTTCTAGGTGCGACACATAGAATCGCTTTACGATGTGTAGAATTGTAAGGGATCACACGAGGAACGCAAATGCTAATATAAACTGACACACCCTTTACGTCTCCCTCGAGAACAGGACTTTTAATCAACTAATGGTGCAGCCTAATAATCAACACAAAAATTCTGGAGAAACATGAGATTGCTGGACGTTAAGTAACGCGTCCGGCGGTTGCCAGTGACCTGGTGAAAAGCGAGTTAAACGAAATTGTACTGCAGGTGTCACTATTAAAGCAACTTCTCGCGGACAAATCAGGAGTGAGGATTTCATTATGTATAATATATGGTTTAATCAGGCGCTGAAATTTCATAAGCGCTCACCGTAAATAAGAACGCTTGTAGTGGCAAAGGCAGCCGTGGCGATAATACATTACGCGCTATCTAATGTAATTAGTAATTACTAATCAACAGTAGTGTAACGAATACCCGCGCTCCGATACACTCATTTCTCGCTTGTTACGCAAATGACATTAACTCGCTAAAAATAGCTAGTAAACTTCACAAACAGGATGCTACATTTTAAGAATTTTATTGTAAACTGTTGCGAATTCAAACATAATGTGAAGAATGAACAATCGAAATGAAGACTGTTATATGTTATATGTTATATGTTATATGAATAGCTGGAAATTTGTATAAATTATAGAGTAGGTTATTATTTAACCATTCATACAAGTTTAGTAACATCAATTAAAAAATATCTCTCGTACGTATTTGTCATATGTGACCGATAAAGGCAAATAGTTCGCTTTTTAAATTTTTTATATTTAGCATTGAAATGGGTCTCACGATTTAGATAAAAAGCTATGGACTTGTATCATTTATGTATATATGTATAAAAGAACTCCTGGAAGACTGACTATCAAAAGATCTCGATAAATTTCTTATTCTTCATGTCAGTATTTTTCAAGATATGGATATTATTAGAAAAATCAATACTTTTTTTCCAAATCTGATAGTTGAATTACAATATATAATTACAAACAAAAAACTGATGTTGTCATTTCTCCATATTTGCGCTGCTAGCAATATATAATTGAGTCCACTTAGGTCAGTCCACGCGGACGAAGTCCTTTCCATTTTTCGTCGGTTTACTCTCCACTTTACTGTGAACGTCCCCCAGCCCGCGAAACGGGCGCGAGAAAATCCTGCTGATTCCTCATATTTGACTTTTCAATAGTTTCTAGAACATCTACTTTTATCCCTTCAGTTCTGGTATTTTTACAAATCCCCAAAAATAATCTTTATTTTATATTAAGAAGAAAGGAGCAGGGAAATGTGTCGGTGTGTCTTCACTTTCACGATCTCGCACAATCAACACTTTTCATTCTCTTGCTTTATACACTGCAGAAAATGACGATTGTATTAAAAGTTTGATGAAAAGCCAACTGAACACAAATATGTGTTCTTTCCCTTTTTACATCTTTTATTGTTTACATGTAATGAATACTGTATGCATGTACTTATGTATAATATCATGCAATGTGAATTTATACTGTAAAAATAATTTTACGTGCACGCGTCTTCACGGAACTGAAAAGGTGAAACCACACTGAGGGTGAGTGACAGTATGCTAGTCAAGGCTCAAGAACAATAATGCAAGACTTGCTCGCATTTACTTAATTAGCCGAGCATGGGCAAAGCTTGATCAGAGCAGTAGATGGGCTTTCGTAAACTAAGTGCTTGATATTAGGCTAATTAATGGACGCGCTTCGGCATAATAATATGTGTATCCTGTGTCGAGCGTCGTTGCAGGCACAGCACCTGCGAATCGATACTTCTAATTTCATTGGGGAGAGAAGCACGGCCACCGTGCTTGGATGACGCACAATCACGGAGTTATGCAACTGCGGGAGGAAAGGTATTTCGGATTTCCGTGGAACTTATATAAATGCAGATGCACACATTTCATACGTAGCGACGGCGCCTCGCCCTTCGCTGTACACACTTCAAATTCGAATTTTCCGTACTCCATGGAGAAGATGGATATTCTGCTTGGAATCCAACTGGCAAGTATGCTCGTGTCAGCCAATACTTTTCTATGCAATCGGAAAAATATGTGAATACTGTGCTCATGCTTGTTGCTCAACCATCTCGGTTCCCATTCCATTAAACAGTTAGACTGAGTCTAAAGTAGTCAAATGAGTTGGTTAACGCATTTGAATTCAATTAACATTTATATGTACTTTCTATGAATGATAAATATGGATTATTTTGTTTCGATTTCGGATGTTTAATTCAGTTGCGAGTCATTTGAATTCGTTAGTTGACTCACTAGAATTCGCGGTTATCATTTATTCGTGTTTTATGTGACAAACAAAGATGAATCATTTCATTTCGATTTAAATTCAAGCGAGTCAATCAGTTCACGTGGCCAATGCAAGGATTGCTAACGAAATAATTTGGAAGAGCTGTATTAATGGTACAGAGTTGTATAAAGTATTTACAAAGCTGCGTTACAGGAGTACATATTTACACAATATCTACATGTTCGCATAAGGATAAAACGAGGATTCCGTTGTATCACGTGTCACTGTGATTCTTGATAGTCTTCCTTATCCACTTGACGTAGTGTTGTATCCTTGTGTAAACGTCAGGAAAACCTGGTCTGGCGCATCCTGAGCCGAAGGAAGTGACGCCCGCCAGTTGCCATACACCGTCGGATCGACGGCATTGTAACGGTCCTCCTGAATCGCCCTAAAGAAAAAATGAGTATCAAATGAAAGAAGTATTTCTCGCAATTAGTTTCCAAGTTACTCTGGCATTTTTAATCCTGGAAAATTATTTATACTTCAATCCAGGGGGGCGAAACTATTTATACATTAAGAATGTTAAAAAAAAATTGGAGTACTACAGTTTAGTTTTGTTTGTTTTTGATATTGTTAATATTGGATTCGATACTCCTGCGAATATGCTAATGAATAAATACTATTATTTTACTATATTTTAACGTTCTTGCTGTACGAATACTTTTCAATTTCGTGGACATCAAATGGAATCTTTATTCTCTACGGTGTAGAAAGTGGCAAAGTAAAAGAGACTAAAAGAGAAAGGAAAGGGAGAATATGAGAATATAAGAGAAATTGTGGTTCATTCCCTCTCTCCCTTTTCCTCCCCTATTTTCCCTTTTGTGCAAATTAAACATTATTTTCTCGAATCAATAAAAATGCCTCGGCTGAAAGGATTAAACGCGTGAGCCAAATTAAATCTCGAGAATTATGACGGGAAATCCTGTTAGAGGGAAATGCAGCCAGGCTTTTGGAAAGGGCGGGTAAGTGCATACGCATATCGATAAAATCCGAACAGGCTAATCTCAGTGAAGAGCATCTTCTTATCTGGCGCATCCTGTCGATCAAGAGCTCTGTCCATTGTGTACCGGACGCCGTGCTTCAATCTAGTTAAGTGTATTTGGGTGGCCATAAACGAGGACGATACCTGTAATCGACGGCGGAGGCAAAATCGCTCGATGCCGAGTATGAATCGTGTCAGCCGCGGGTCAAAGAAAGTAAGCAGTCCAAAAAATGCGCGACACGGAGCGAATTTTAGGGAGCGTGACGGCCGAGCAAAAAGGTGTGGAAAGCGAAAGCAGGAAGAATAAATCGTAAATTACCACGCAGCTCCCGGCGGAGCCATCGGTGTGGCCTGCGCAAAGGTGGCCGCTTCGAATCGGTACCGATTGTCCGTATGCTTGCGTGCACTCTTCAAGATCCAACAATGGCACCGGCGCTTCCAAGAGAGCAGTGGACAATGACGGCGATGGCCCGTAACGACCCCAGCCAGAAGCAACGCATTGCACGTCCGCCAGCTCTTCCTCTGGATCCGGCAGACATATTGTTCGCACTACCTTCGATAGTGGAGCGGGTCGAGCCAGCTTCATTAAGGCTGAAAATGTAATTGGCTGTAATTGCCAGCGACCAGACTAGTAAGCTTACGGTGCCCAGTGATACTCTGTGCTCAGTTTTTCAATGGCACCGGAGCACCCAGAAAATTGATTTACCCGGTGATTCCTATCTTTTGTAATTGAATATATTATTGTACATTTTATGTCAAACTTATATGAATTACAAATTAATTGAATAAGTTTGGAGTGCACCGCATCCTACCTCAGAAAGAACATTTACAATTAAATTAAATTAATTAGCAAATCAGTGTTGTTTTCAATTTTCAGTTTCAAGGGATTTTGCTTCCCCAAAACGTGCTTCTGAGTGCGCCACTGACTAATGAAGGAATTGAAAGGGTAAGTACCGATATCGTTAACATAGTTATTGAATCTTTCGTGTAGAATGACTTGTTCAACAGGTAGCCTGGCCGACCCACGCCCACCCGAATCCAACTCCCATTCGCCCACGACTGCTGTCCACAGAGCGCCGATGGGCAAATTGAAAAGGTCACTGCGAAAAGAGACCAGGGTTACAGGAAATATTTAAATCAGTACAGTAACAATTTTGAAATCAAGAAACTTGATAGAATCTTGGTGTAGTGAAGCGATCGACTATTGAGTATAAATGGTGGAAAAAAATCCACTTCGAACTTTTGAAATATTTACTGTATTTAGTAATTCCTCTTGATTTTATTTCTTTCTGATTATAAAGAAGTAAAAGAAATCAATAGAGTAGTATAAGGATAGAGATGTATACCATATTTAATACTTGCAAGTAGGCAGAAGTAGGCTAAAATAAATATAACAAACTAAACATGGATGGGTAATTACAAAAAACAAAGAAAAGGCAATATTATAAATTATAGAGCAAGAGTGAGATTCGAATGTACGAATGTAAAGTAGGTTGAAGGAGGCATGGATCGATGGGTAAATTATAGAATATGTATTCAAAGTCAAGTTCTATTTCTGGGTCAACAGGCTGAAGTAAAATACAATATGCATTTCTCCCTGATCCTGTGACCCAAAGTGCATTCGCATGGATTAATTCATTCAATATTAATTTTCAAATATAATATATTGAGAACGCGACTTCGAAAATTATGATGGAAACGTAGTTGAAAAATATCTCGATCATTTTGATGAAACTTCACTTTTCACTCTATATAGAAGGAAAACTCACTTATGAACGCAGTGTGCCGCCGTGAGTACCCAAGTTGGCTCGATAAGTACGCCGCCGCACCAGTGGCCGATGAAGCCCATTTTAGGATGCAACAGCTGGAGTGAAACCTGCCAGGGCCACGAACCTCTTCTACTTGGCTTGCCATTGAAAATTCGGCCGGTCGTTGACGTGATCGTTTGCCTCCCAGACGTCGACGAGAACTTCTTCTCGTCTCTCTCCGTGAAAATTGACCTCGGCTGCCTCTGCGACGCTGCTGGACATCCGCACTCTGTTATTTAAAAACTCGTGTTCTTCCTCAATTGCTTTTCGTGAATGGTCAACTATAAATATAGCAACGTCATTAAACGTGTAGCAGTAAGTGTCAAACATTGAACCATCCAATAATTCCATGTGTGAGTCACAGTTGATGAATTTGAAATTTTCGTAAATAATCTTATTAATCGACTTCAAAAAGGAGGAGATTGTCAATTCTTGCAGAGGAAGTTTTCGGAATGGTTGGGTTAGCAAAAGATTGTTGGAATATGCTTGGTAAACATTTTTATATCAGACACAAAAATGTTGTATAATTGTAATACTACTAAAAGAGTGTTAAAGGAGTACTGAGACTTGTGAGGAAAGAAATGCTTGTTAAAAGGCTTGTTAAAAGGAAGAAACGCTTGGAGCAATTACTGAAACTGACAAGCATTTCAAAGGTTAAAAATGCTCCGTATTTTTTACTGCCGCACAGCAGGGTATTTCGTGGGTAACGAAATTGTCCTGCTTTCTAATCTAGTTCACCTGCCATTAGCGATAGTATCGCACCGGGCAATAATAACAGTATAGGCTTTCTAGCCAGCGAAAAACGTGTGATCTTCGAAACCGATGAGGATATAAAGTTTTCATCGCGCTTTCACGCCCGCTGAATGTAGACGAACCAAACTGTTCGAGCGTAACTGACGAATTATGGAAGCTTAATCGCCCCCAATAACGAATCTTTTATTGATCCTGGCAAACTGGTTCCAATCGGCATCTGCATATCACCAGTGGAAAAAGTTGTTGCACAATTACGATAATCCGAGAAATGACTTTCTCGCAAGATAAGATCGACATTCCGATAGGAAAGTAACGAGACCAGTTTCGACTATGAAGCACTCGCGTCAAACCTTTCTAATGCCAATCGCTCCTGGTGCTGTTTTCCCGGACTTTTCCACCCGCCAAAATCTTTTCACACACATCAATTTACTTTTCTTAGTGATAGTAATGTTATCTTGCAGACAATTTATATATCAATCCTATTTGGAACCCGGAGGAAACCATAATTCGTACTAATGTAAAAGACAATGTTTGTCAACATGTTTATGATAAACTCGAAAACGAAATAAACAAAAAAAATACAGATTTTCTTTTTGTTTTCTTAGCCTAAACATTGCATAAGACCTAAACACTGTAAACCTTGGATTGCATTTTTAATGCGGTTTTCTATGAAATTATGCAATATTTATCATTTATACAGTGTGTTTCAAAAGTAATTTCACCAATTCAAACAGAACGAAAACTCGAATTATATATTGTTAAAACATATTTACAAGAAAGATAGATGCTGCAACCTAATCTTCATTATATTCAAGTTATATTATTGTTGTCGACCACGCGAAAGATCGCTCGGATGAAACCTGGTAGGACAACCAATCCTGAAGAAATATTCGTTAAAAGCAGTACTAATGCCAGAGGCATTTTTGTGCACTTCATGTGCGCAATTCAAGCAAACATTGGGCGGAAGTGAAAAATGCAATTGCGACAAGCATGGAAACGATCGCCCACATTCCGCCCACGTTCTCCGCCTCGAGGACTCTTTACTCACTTGCATGATCTTCCCGTATAATCTTCACCATCGCGCAGTCTATTCCGGTGAGAGCAAAGAAAAGTACGGCTATCAGCGCGCCGCGGAGGCAATTCATCTCCAACTGGCAGTGGTGTTCCTAGGCAGTCTGGTCTCTTCCACTTATTTCCCTATCCTCGCGTGCATGTTTCCCGGGTAGTTTCAGGTTTCAGGCGACAGGAGCAGCGCGTGCGAGGCTGCCGCTTCTTGGCAATCGAAATCGTTGGCGCGAGAACGGCTAACTGGTCGATCGAGCAAGGCACACTCACTCATCGGAGCTCGGACTTGAGAGACTATCTCTCAGATAAAGTGCCCGGCTTTACGGACACATAGCTGTCGGTGACTTGCGTTGCGCTTCGAGGAGAACACTGATCGAGACTTTGCCGTAGATTGTCAAGCCCGGCTAGGATTCCACCGGCGGGTACCGGGAGGAAAGTAATTGTTGGCCGATCGCTATCGAAGAAGGGGTATAAAGCAGCGATGGTACGGCCGTGCAACCGAGTAGAGGCTGCCACTTCTCGGGAGAGCAATATCGCTCTTACAAACGAAAGTCACCGTATTGATACTCCGCATCCCTGCCTACCCTGCTCGCCTTCCCTTTCGCGCCAATTAGAACCGCTAATTCTCGCTCCTACTTGCGCATCCTCTTCTCTCACTGAAGAAAGGGAGCCAACTGTTTTTACTATTAACCATCAGACCTAGTTTACCTGGTAAGATGGCACGAGATCTTTTGTATTGCAATGCCTTTGTAATGTAAACACACAATGATATTGGAGAATGAATTTTATAGTTGTTGTTGTCTTTAAAGTCATAGCGCAAGGTAATCTCAATTCATGGTAAAATTGGTTTTAAAAGTATTAATTAAAGAAGTGGCTTCGAATTTGAACGCTTTGTAAAATTGATAAAAAGGATTGTAAGTCATGCCAATCGCGTTGAGAGTAAATTCAATATCATGGATAATTGTATCGTTATTGTTTGCGTTTACTATTATAATGCAACGTACTCTCACTTAATAAGCAAGTCCAATTTTGTAGCATCCGCTTAAGAAACGGCTTGGATTTAATTAATTTCTAGACTTGGTAGAATGAAGCAAAAAGATTGTAGGCTATTCCAATCTTTTTGCGGTTAGATTCCTTCAGATCCATGAATAATTATATCACTCATAGTGCAAGATACTCTCACTTCATGCCAAAATCGCTTTTGCAGCATCGACTGAAGAAGCTTGGGATTAATTAGTTTGCAGACACGAACCAGTTAATTTTCCCGGAGGATGCTGCCAGGTTTTATTCGCTCCGAACAAAAAGGGGAAAATACTTCGCGCGATGATTTTTCCAACTAGTAAGAAGCATTAGAAAGCTGGAGAGCCCGCACGACGATATATTTTCAATGCTCAACCGAATGTCCATGCGACTCAATGTCCCCGCAGTACGAAAGTCTCATAAAAAATCCAAACGAAGTTTCTCTGGCTGGTGCTGGCAGCGCTCGTGACTGACAAAAAGAGATTTTCGTACGAGTGAAAGATTTCTCTGGCGGCTACGTGAGCACAAATAAATTACATAAAAAAAAAGTATCGGACTTTCTCCGGCCTCGGGAGACAAAAGTTTGGATTTACTAGCTATTGTGTTAGCATCCATGAATTTCAAAAGACCGGCCCGGAGCTATCTCTACCTTACAACTTGAATATGTCGCACAGTATCGCATATGCGTATCTGTCGAGTGTGGCGAACATCTTCATCCAGTCTGGAACTAATTCGTATGAAAGGGAAACGCCTACTTAGAAACGTTAAAAAGAACATTAAGTTTCGGGTATTTGTGTTAAATGTTCATCAATTTTGTTGTAAATATTTCGTTCCTTTCCAAAAGCACACTTTGAGTAATTAGTAATCATTTTTCAATGCAAAATGTAGGAAATATTAATTAAGCCAAAGTTTGTGCATTTATCGACAATCTGTTCGATTGTTTAGGATCCTATAGAGTTTGTTTAGAAAAGATTAAGTTAACATGTATTTCCAAAACTGCATGTTTTTTTTCGTATTCTATATAGGCGACCTCCCTTAAAAAATGTGTCGAGGGATATCTTTTCACCCTAAAAATTGAATATGCTTACCGCTAACTGCTTACCGTTCATTCGAACGGTCAAAAACAGATTCACACTTTTTTCATAACGATGTCAGTCGAAAAACTTCTTTCACAAGATAGAAAACGCTTCATCCCGATAGGTCTATTCGCAGTCGATCGACTGAACAAGTATAAAAACAAAATAAAATATAAAATATACACCACGAATAGAAACCTTCAGCTTTTGGAAAGTTAGTCAAAACGGTAGAAGTGTGTCCTCTTCGTCTTGCGATTTTCACCTGACTATATCTAACAAGCAAAGTCAAATTTTGTATAACGTCCTCTTTTTTTGGGTTCGGTTTGATATAACTAATTGTTGATTAGAAAAGTACACGTGTCGTGAATCACCCTGTATAAGCACAGAGTTTTAAGTGCAGAATGGTCTGTGACTGCGACAGTACTAAGGATCATTTACTAGAGCGACCGCAGTCAGAAAATAATCATTATTTCCTTTTAGCTGAAACGATACTCAGAAACTACGACTCGTCTAATGAAATTGTTATATTTTTCAGCATACATTGATGCTACAACGGTAGCAATCGATGCATCCATTTCGGAGATGTGAATTTATGTATTTATTTTTCTGCTTAGACCACAAAATTTAATCATCCTTCAAAACATGTTTATATTTGATGCTTTTTAACTGACATCGAAAAAGTGGAAGTTGTCAATTCGTCATACATACTTTTTAGCATTTCGAAAACCGTTTTCTGGTAGAACATATCTTACAAATGATTACTAGTTTTTCAGAATCATCTGGTCACAGTCGACAGGTGCGTCGGAATGCGAGTGGGTTTTCGAATAGCGTGAAATAATGATTGGTTCCCTTTGATAGCAAGAGCCGATTAGCCGCAAGCAATAATCGCTCGTCGAACTCTCGCTGGAGACGTGTATGTATGCATGCGTGCAGTCATCAATTTCACTTCTTCCGCCGTGATGCTACATAGAAGATGTCAGTACTATGGCAAAGTTATCGAGGTCATTTCGTCCGGCTTCGATCACAGAGACACTTAGATCCCCCTTTTGCCTCGCTGAACTTACTTCCAATGCAAGATGCATACACCTGAAAGATATACCTTTAGCTTTCGCTCACCGATTGATAACTAATTCAGCAATTCCGAGCTCCTCTAACGTATTACATGTTTTTTTATTAAAACTGATTTGACAGCAGTTCTGAATGATGCTGTTTCAGTGAGAGTCGGCAGGTGTGTAAATTTTGCTGTGAATCAATCTGTCTTTGCCGGGAGAGTAACGGGACTAATTAAGATGTACCACTTTATTAGGATTGGAACTGGATCGTATGAATCGATACACTGCATCGAATATGCTAGTCGTGAAGAAGGAAAGTTTGATCTACAAGTGTATTGGGATATAGATGTCGCAATTAGAGCTACAAGAATCCAAAGCCGACTATTGATTTCATCCAGTCCCGAGTTAAAAAGGAAATCGTGTCTGTAACTGACCTAAGCCGAAGAAAGGAAGAGTAGTCGTGTGAATCCACTATCGTGCTCGTTGTAGAAATGAAGAGTAGACAAACATAATGCAAACTGTTAATCGCCCATGGCAAATACTAGCTTCTCCTACGCACTGGCAGAGTACTTTTCAAACGTAATTATGCTGAAAGTAATCCGTTTCACTCGTTGCAGATTGCAGAGATTAAAAAAAAAACGATTGCATGAATCAGTGGAATTAGAATTGCGTACATTCGCAGAGCAAACGGTAAAATTATTTGTGGAAGCGGTTCTCGTACCATTATTTGAAGAGCGGTTAGTCTGCGATGGAAGTTTGAAAGTGATAATTTTTCAATCCTTCAGTATGCTTTTCGCTCCCAACTGAATCATTAGGAAAAGCGAATTCAAGCATTAATAAATCATTACCCGTCAGAGTTCAATGAGGGGACGAGTTCGTCTCATGCCTTCCTGCGAATGAAAATATCCGTATTTTGCAATGCAAAAACTATTGTGTCTCCTAGAGAACTTTGTATTTCTTGAAAATAATAGAATTTCCTAGATACCTTCGCACTTCTTGCATATAAATTCACATGTATGAATTATACAGAGAAGTTTCGAGTTTGTAAATTTATTTCGTATTTACTGAGAATACTCTATGAGACACAATGGTTTTATTCTGGTGGTCATGCATTCTTCAGACACTATATTTCATTCGCAATAAAAGATATATGTTGGCACCTGTACGGTAACAGTACCTACGAAGTAGAGTGATTTTACTTTTATGGAAATGTATGCCGAAAGCGCGTTGACCTTTACAATTAAAATAGCTAAACGCTATTATTATGGTGTGTATCGTTCACGCGAGTACAGTCTTTAGAATTCCACGAACTGCTTTCCATTTCATTGGAAGACAAGACGCGGTCCAGCCAGCATGAGTCGTAAGATGTTTAATTGAGGCTTTCCCCAATTTTCTTTCAGCAATTGGAAATTTAAAGGAAAGCGTGTCGCTTGCCAACTGGGTTACACGATGAGCTTTATTGCTGTTATATTATTATCGAAATTCTTTTATGCAGTAAACATTCGCTGCACCTCATTTCTGCACAACTTTCTGTTAGTCTTTTCTTTGCAACACCTTTGGCTCAATCGCCTTTCGAACGTAAATATTAAGTTTGAGTTTTATATATTAATATTAATATATATTAATTATATACATTTGGTGTAGAATATTCTACACCAAACTCCTCTACGACCGATAATAAAACTACAAATAATTTTTGCGAATTGAACAATTTCTATATAGATTCAGAATAAGTTTGTACTAACTTTAATTCTCTCAAAATGGTATGGGACTTGAGAACAGGCACTTTTTTCTACATCATTCTACACTACTGTGCTTACGCCACTCAGCTGTGGAACATGTAGAATGGCGGGAAACCATTAAAATACATCGTGCACAATGCAACGGAACGTTACTAAGCTTTCAAATGAATGAATGTAATAGTTACACCTTCCTAATTGAATTTTTACATTATTTGAAGTATTTACATACCTGTTCCCTTAATTAAATGCAATGGCCGCAAACAATGCGCAAAGCTTATCAATTGAAACTCGTTCCCAGGTTAGTACTATTACTATTACATCATAAGTGTTTATTTTCTACACTAGACACACAGTTCTCTATGTTAAATGGTTTTAGACGATTACACAAGTAACGCAAGTCCCTGCGCTTCGTCGATCTGCAAGAAATCTTCCGCCGCATTTGAAGGTTTGTTGTGCTCGCGCTCTCTAACCAATCTAACATAGAGTTTTGGAGCTTTCTATTGGCAATTCTAACAAATAAAATGTTTAACAATATCTACTGTGCAGCTACGAGTGCCATATTTCGCAACAATCTTCATATCGCCAACACGAATCTCTGACTTATTAATTTTCATTCATCAATTAGGAAAAATTGGTGGAGAACCCATGCGTGGAAAGGGAACCAGACATCTCCAGTTTACCTCCCATTGTCTTCAAAGGCCGAATTAAATATGTCTCCGATTTTAATGATTGTGCTATGATCTGCGATAATATTCTGTGAGTAACTGTGTGCTGATACACTGGCCCACTTTTTTCGTAATGGCTATAATTCAGATTGATTTTAGAACGGAGATAGAAAAGCATGAAAGCGACATAATACCAATTGGATTTGATTTGGAGTGGCCTTTTAGTTTTCAAACAGGTAGTGGAAAGACAGCTTTGGCACAAATCTGTATCAATAAAACTGTATGTTACCTGTTACACATATATTATCTGAAGAAGCTGCCAGCATCGTTTGTAATACTTTTGAGTCATCCAAAGGTGAAACTTGTGGGTATTAATATAAAGAAGTACGTCTTCACTGGAATAGTTTATATGCTATGTATCATACTTAATAAGAGTCCGTACAGCATTATAGTCTTAAGCTGGTAATTTATTAAATTTCAGTGATATTTGGAAGCTTGGGAGAGACTTTAAAGAATTCCCAGCGCAACAAGTTGTTGAAAATAATTGCATTGACAGTGGTCCCTTTGCAAACAAAGTTTTCAATCGTTCTGGTCGGTGGAGTTTGGAGCGATTAACAGCATACCTGGTTTGTAACGATTTATAGTATTTTATGGTGACACTAGCTGTCCTACCCGGCTTCACCTGGAAAAGATTTTGTGTTTAGATCAATAGCAATTTAATTTAATGAATAATAGACTGCGACATTTGTCTTTTAACCATGTATAACTAGACTTATGTCACTTGAAATTTATATATAAATAATAATATTGCAATATTTTATAGCAAATTGCATTAAAATCATATTAAAATCGGAAACGGGTTATTATATTATACAAACAGACAAATGTTAGGCATTTGGGGTGAAAGCCCCATTAAAAATATCTTCAGTGATTGCTAGCATTATCAGTTCCTTTTATACCATGTAGGAATTACAATAAATAATTTACCTATCATATAACAGAATATTATGCTATTTTGCAGTTGAAAAAGAGAATCAGTAAAGACCCTAAAGTAAGAAGAAGTAAGTGGCACATACATCCACTCAGTGAAGAACAAAAGTTGTATGCTGCTACGGATGCTTATGTATGTGTAATATTGAGTAACTCATGGAATATCGCAAAGACACGCTTTCTTTTATTATTATTACAGGTATCCTGGCTCCTGCACAATGTTATTCAAGAAAAATCAGACTCATTAGTCGCTGAAAAAGAAGATGATCCAATTTTTCAGCCTATTTTAATTCAATAAGGTAATAGCGAAGTTACTGACGTATTTTTCAGTAGTGGGTCGATATGAGTCCAAGAATGGTAAAAGTACTGTGGGCTGGTCGACTAAGATATGGTGCTGGGCTTAGACTACAAAAAGCATTAATAGAACAACACTTCAAAAAGTTAGAGAATACTTGTAATACTTTAATACTTCTAGAGCATGATCCCGTGTATACTGTTGGAATTCGTAATAAGGGATACACTATTAAAGATGAAGAGAAATTACGGAAATTAGGGGCAGAGTTTTACAAAACAAACCGTGGTGGCCTTATAACGTTTCACGGGCCAGGACAACTAGTTGCGTATCCTATATTGGACTTGAAACAATTTCAAACTAGTGTTAAATGGTATGTGTGTCAGATAGAGAAAACAATAATTCGCATGTGCGCGGAGCTGGGCATAAAGGGTGAAACTTCACCCGACACAGGTGTTTGGGTAGATGATAGAAAAATTTGTGCAATTGGGATACGCGGAAGTCGATACATAACGTCGCACGGCTTAGCTTTGAATTGTAATACAGATTTAACGTGGTTTGATCACATTGTGCCTTGCGGAATCGAATTGAAAGGTGTTACTAGCATTAGCAGGGAACTTAAAATGAATGTCACCATAGAAGATGTACTGCCCTTGTTTCGTAACGCTTTTTCGGAACAGTTCGATTGTTCACTGGTTGATTATCCAATGGGGGACGCATCAGATCTACTTAGGAATGCAGTAAAAAACATAAACACGAAGCACGAAAGTGTATAACTAAATTGAATTATGCTTACCTGGTTGAGCACAATATTCCTAGAATCACTTATTGTGAATTCAGTCATTTATAGTCAAGGAACATTTATTATCACACGTAGGTTTAGTTATCTCAATTCTCGTGTTTGCAAGCTATCTGTATAGGCAATATAATAAATAAAGTATATTTTTAAACAATGAATCGTTCTTCACATTTTCAGATAACATTTTAAATAATACACATACAATAAAAATGTATATATTTAATTTCAATAGAGAGAGAGAGTGAGAGAAAAGTACAGTTTCTGATACGGTTGTATGCTACATTTTACAAATATTACAAAGAAGAAAGTATCTGGATCAAGTGCGATATGTTCTCTTCCGAGTGTCCCAAAATATTTTAAAAAAGTTTCATCCAAACTAAATAGTGAAAAAAATTACTTTCACTAATTTGTATTACTGTTATAGACATATATATGTACTGACTAAATGAAACAATTTACATAAAATATCTTATTTGTTCTTTAAACTTTATGCAGATTGTAAATTATTTGTAACTGTGCATTACATCATAGGGTGACGAAAATATTTAAATATAGTTACGCATTGTTTCTGTACAATAACTATGCTAGTACCGAGAATCGGAATAAATCTTTCCATGCCATACCAGAAGGCAAAAAACCCATTATACATATAAAAGCGTTTGAACTGTCTCTGAGACTGTCCTAATAGTGACTGTTTTAGTCGTGATAAATCAGTCTGGATCAGTCAGCCATCCGCCAGAATAAATCCAAACGGATTAATGGCCGCCAAGCAAGGTTTAATGCTTCTTAAACACTTTTTAATCAACAGAATGTACAACGTACTTAAACTTTATGTTTGTCGTATTTAAATATCACACAAAGATTAACAATAACCAAATATTAACACGATATAGTCACAGCGTACGTTCAATTTCGCCTAGAAAATACAGATATTTCATAATGCGTGTATAAATTAACATAACTAATTAGATCACTTACAAAACCTGCAGTAAAATGAATTAGTGTTAATGTTTACGATAACCCGCGAACGGTACTCGTCTCATTAGCCCCAATCAGAAATGTGTAAGTGACTAGATTTGCACAAGAGTTGCAATTTCGGAAAAATGAAGCCCAACGCACTACGGATTAAGATACTTTTACAAGCTTGTAAAGAAAATTAATGCAAACAAAGACGCATCCTACTCCGTCAAAACATTTAAATACCTTTGGTGGTACAGATCTGTCGCAAGTGTGCCTACTACCGCAACCGCATTGTGTAGTGAGTTAGCGGAGTCCCTAATTAATCTGATAGATCGTTCCACATCGCTTTTCAGTTCCGCGTACTGCTTATTCGACAATAGAGTTTCTAGGCTTTGCATCGCTTTAATAGCTTCAGAACTTGGCCGGACTTCCATATTATCCGGATCAGTCGATCTCGAAGGCGCTACGCCGGGCGAATGCGGTGTGAATCTTACAAGCTGCTGTTCCGATTTCGATTCTGGCAGTTGCGCCAAGCAATAGACACTCAGCGCACGGCTTAGGAATTTACATCTAAGGAGATAATTGTTCACAAATATTAGTTATGGAGAAGTCAGAAAGCATTAAATTGTACTAGATTGAAGATCTATACTACTTACCGAATCGATAATTGTGAGCCTTTTCGTATACCAATTGCACCTAGGATACCCCAACCCTGACCCGCGTCATCAGCCATCGTTAATAAGGCACGCGCTAATCCTTTTAAAGCTCTAGCAGCGATTACAGTGTTTTCACTGTATTGGCACTGTCTGTATGCCAATTCGATAGCTTTAGCCCACAGTAACGGAAGCTTTTCTTCGTTGATGTCACTGAAATCGTACCAAATGTAAAAATTAATTCCAATGAAATCGGAGAATTTTAACAATGTGTAAGGGCTGCGTGCTCGTTCTGAATATTGTAGTTACGTTAATAATATTTATTTTGACACTTGTGTTTTTGATCCTTCTACATCTCCAGTCTATATCAACGATCTCTAAATAACATTAAATTATCAACCCGTTCTATTCTGATTACTTTCCCTTCAAATTAAAGTATAAACAGCCAAAACCTCGGAAACACCGGTTTACTTACGTCGGTTTAATGGCCGTGATCCAGTCAACTAGATTAATAAGAAGCATGCCCTCCTCTCTGATATCACGGCATGATGGAAGTCTTTTTAGTAACACAGAATACAGAGCCAAAAGCCGCCCTTCGGAAACCAAAACGGACTCGAGTGGTGGTTGTCGAGGGACAACAGATTGAAGTACAGTTAATACTGCAGCCCATGTAGGTTGAACTTCTTCAGTTACTGTAATGGAGAACAAATTAGCTGTATACTATGGTAATATGAAGTATAACATTTGCCTGTCTGTCTGTACGTTCGCAAGAACCTTCAAAATGGCTGTACGGACTTTAAATTGTTGGAAAATTTGTTATAGGATTTTATACTGAATGTAAATTCTACTAGTGTAAAGTCAGGTAAATCCAGTGGGTATAAAAGAAAACCATTACCATTAAATTTGAAGTAAGCCTCTAAAGCAGCCTCCATAAGTTCTCCAAGTGTCGAAGGAGATGCAACTGCAATACCAATAACTCGTAGCAATCCCATTAGAACTGGACTGCTGGCAGTTCGCTCCAAAAGCCAAGATGTCCAGCTCGTTCTGAGATACTCAACTAGTAACCCACTTTGATTAATTGAATGTAAAAGCTCGGTTACTAATAAGCCAGCTTCAGGAATCTGTTGGTGTTCTGAAACAGCTGAATTTCCAGGATGATTGTACATAAGCCGAATTATATGCAAAACACGCAAAATTGAATAGGAAAAGACATCTAATACAAACTGGTAGTGATAATCGCTTCCATTTCATCCAACATGTGGGACAAGGTGTTCGCGAAGGCCTTAGAGTTAGTTGAAAGTAATGATTTATAACGAGTAGTACAGTTCACTAACAACTTTACAGATGATCTGACGTACATTTGTCTCTTTTTTAAAGTGGTTGGATGAAAATGCGTGGCAGTGGAATCGTATGCTGCTGCTATTTTTAACAAACTGGAACAGACACGACATATTGGAAAAAAACTATTCTGTTCGGTTAGCACATCGCTATTATCGTAGCCCTTACTTGTTTATCGCTGTATCAAGGGGATTAATTTGTTCATTATCAAAATTTAATATCACTCTTGGATCACAACTCATAACATGCCAATTAATTATTTGATCGTAGGCAGTTGCATCAACAAGATGCCATGAAAATCGTTCAGCATCGTTAACTATTTGTACCGCTTTGTCGTTCTGGAAATACAGTAGAGATTCACACTTAAATATACAGTCTCACTTCATATCGATATCTTATATTATTGTTATTACCTGCCGAACATTTGGTTCATTCGATAATTTCACCAGCAAATTCAGCAAACAGATATGCATGCGCGCCGCAATTGGCAATGGCTGAGACGACAATACGTCGTTCACCCATTCCGTCCAATTGATGCATGTAAAGACGCTTCCAAGGAATAAATGGCAATCTGGTAAATACTGGTCTACCACTTTGATCATGAACTCCACATCATTAATGCTGGGATAAAACCGATCCCAGGGCAGTGAAAGGAAATTGCCATGGATAACATTTAAAACGTGATCTTTCACAGAAGCATGTGCAAAGTTAGTTACATAGAACTGCCATACAAAGCCTAGGATCTTGCTAGACGCGGGCAGCATGTCGATAATAAATCGAATACACTCGACAAACATTGACACTGTTCTATTAGCATAAGGACCGTCAGTAATAATCCACGGCAGTAAAACTGATCTATCATCTGTAAGTTGTTGAATCCAGGCAGCTGTAGGTTCTCGTAAGTTTCGAGTCCAATAAGGTGATATCCATGGTGCGTACATCTCGCTTAGAACCGGCCAAATTTTTTCACACACTAATAAAATTCCATTCATTGTATTACTACATACTTCATTCTATCGACTTGCATGATTTCTCACCGTTCACTTACATTGATCTCCCAGAGATCCACGATCGGCTTGAAGTGTGAGTACAACAAGCGCATGACCTATCATGCCAAGGAACGTGGTGAGAGGTTCGTTGTAAACCCTATACTTCGGATATAAACCGTAGAGACCATACTGCAATCGCTCCTTCATGAAATGCCTGCTTAGAAGCACAGCCGTGTCATGCATCTGAGCAAAAATAAATTCTGTGAATATGTCGATGGTGTGCAATATGACCGTGTACATTTTTTACTATTGATATAAAGAAAGGCACCTCTTGTCTGGAGAGTAGTTTCTGTTCGGTCGCATAATAACGAATATCGTCTCTGATTTTAGACGGGTTATTCAGAACCGTACTCTTTGATTTACCGCTTAGTGCTGTTAATAAATCACGCCAGACGTCTAACGATAAATTCTGACTTTCACTACCTTTTAATACAGCACTTAGAACTTCTCCGTAGTGTTCAGGAAATTCATGTAGTAAAACAAGTCGTAAATGGTTTCTAAATAGCTGTGTAAATAAATGATTTGTATATATTTCGTATAAAGCAAGTGGGGAAATATGCAAAAGTTAAAATACCTCGTGTAATATAAGCTTCTCTTCCTCTGGATTGAGGCCTATGTTACAGAGAGCTCTGGATACCAAATCTATAAATGTTGATCTTTCACTCAGTCTTGGTCGTCTATAGTTCAGCCAATTTCCAACATCGAACTATGATACAAGCAAAACCACTCGGTCAGAATATCATTTTTGACAATTTAATTACATTATCGCGAAGCTATGATGTGTATAGATAGTGTAAACTCATACCTTCGATAACAATACAAAACAGAGATCGACGTTCGTACCAGTAGACAATTCAACAACTGTTTGATACATTTGTAAGAATGTGGATGCCCCGCCGGCGACCGGGGTAAAATGTGGTCCAAGTAAACCGCCAAGAGTTGGTCTTTGCATGATAGTACTTAACAGCTGCGGCCCTTGACTTTCTTCGCCACTTATAAATAGCTGAAAAGATACATGTACTTAAATGCTGTCACATATTTCTCCTTTTTACTATGTAGGACACCTACTTGTCCTAGTTTTTCGAGGCAAGTTGTGATTAATTGTTTTGTAGGTGGGCACAACGACGCTTCTTCTGTATAAAACTGCACAAGGTGATAAAACAATTGTACTCCACTTTCTTGAACTTTTTGCAGAACTGAAGTGTTCTCACTAGTTCGACTAGCATTTAATTCTTGTTCTAACATTCTGAAATATAACAGAGGACATGCTTTACTCTTTGAACCTGAAAGTATTTGTTTAAAAAAAGTCTAGAAACACATACGCAATTAAATAATCTGTGAAAACACATCCTTGAGTAACTTTAGTAGGCGGTGGTTGACTAGCTTTTATGAGGAGATTTTCATATTCTGCTCTATTTTGAGTTATCATATGATCAACCCCATCGCTGACACGCGCTTCAGCTACCTATGAGTTGTAACTTATTTTAGACAAGTATATATCAAAATTATATGAGTATATTTAAAAATTAATTTGTGTTACCTTGATTCTTATTATCGCTGGACCTGCACAGTGAACAGTTGGCGGTGTGCCTGATCTAGAGTGTCTTTGATTTGGCGATGCTGGATCGCACAATGCATGTAGTGCTACTGGACTTTCAACCTCGCGATATAAAATTGGTACAAGTTCCAAAAAACTGCAATCGACTGCAGTGTGTTCGGAAACCATTAAGTTATATGTCTGAGCATAATCTAAGATTACTTTAAGATGCGGCTTTAATAAGGTGATCACAGAGTTGGTGTTATATAAACTATCACGCGATATAAAATTAAGAACTGGATTATTTCGGCTTAATCCCGGTGGCTGACGAGGAGTTTCGTAACTGTTCAATCGCCGAAAGATTCTGTGTAGCGGATCTCCGTTTTCTACAAGTGTAACGGAACATTGTGCAGTCCTTTTATTGTAACTGGAGGGTTCTCTAAAGGACATATGTCTCCAGATTTGAATGGCTTTCAGTTGTCTTTGCTGAACTGCCCAATAATCCACATACTCTAACCATGGATTCTGTAGAAAATTAAAAGCATGTAAGAAAAACTTTAAAGTGCAGTTCTATAATAATAGTATATAATCTATAAGACTTTATTTAGCATATTACTTGATCTCCTTGTACCAGCAACACTAGCTTTTGTGACATGTATTGCGGCGGTAAAGCCGGCAAATATAGACCTGGCTCTTGTAGTCTTGGTTCTTCAAGCCAGAGACTCAGAGTTTTATAAAACCTAGAATTATTCAAATTACTTGCATTAAGTTTAATATATTTAAAATTCAAAGAAGTCAAGTATTTAATACTTGGTCCAACGTACTTTGCCATATTGAAATAAAAAATCCGTCGTTCATCGGTAATTGGCTTTCCATTATCTAAATCTGCTTCACCCTTCAGTTGAAAAAACTCCGTGGTATCGTGCAAGCGTTTTTTGAGTTTTTTCAAATAATTTAAATTAATCATACCCTCGAAAAACTTTTCCCCGGCGCCACCGCGATCGACAACGCTACAAGAATTTTCATATTACTCATAAATATAAATTCTCGTATTTCAATGAACTATCGTAAGAACACAAACCCTGTGGGAACTCTTGCTAAAAACAATGCAAAAAAGTTTTGCCAGAGCAATGGGAGAACGGGATGATCCATTGGAGTGTCCAGTGCTTGTTGGGACCATCGATATATTGCTAATCCATTTGCTCCAAATGGCTGGATTTTTACCGTTGCGGAGGCCCTCTATATAATAAATAATATGTAGCATGTGAAATTATTCCTACTAATATAAAGGGCAACATTTGCTTGTCTGTAGGTTCGCGATAACCATGAGAATGACTAAAACGATTTTAATTCGGTTTTAAACTTCAGTACGATGTTTCAAGGGTAACTTCAAATTTTAATAAGAATGAGATGTCGAACTGCACATCGTTGGAAGATCTATGTATCAGAGATAGTTGCAACAACCTATTACTCTTTAATTTAAATAATTGTTAACGTTCACACGAAATGTAACCTGAGTGAAGCCAAGGACAGTTAGTATAAATCATATATACCTTTATGGCAGTATCCAAAGATACTTTAGGCTGCATCGACAATTCTCGTAAAATCTCACGCCATAAACCTGTCCTAATTTCCCGATCATACTGTTCGATGGACAAAATCTGATAAGCTGCCCACACTGCTTGACTTGATCCACCAAGAAGACTGACATTGTTTGATGTGCCCGTCGCCCAACTTAAAAAGGAGCCGAACGAGCCGGGATTGCGGTTGGATAAGATACTCTACATTGCACATATACACATACATGTAAGAATACATGTCTCAAAGTAATTAACTAATATCTTTAGTTCGTATGAAACGATGAGGACTTAGTTTATTCCTCAAAGCAAGAACGTAATTCGTACCTCATTATTTCCCTCTACCGAGAGCTAATGGAAAAGATAGATTGCATTATAAAAAACTTAGCTGCATAATGACTTGTGAGCTCAAAAATAATCAGGTGTGTGACATACAAAGATCTAGTTTAACAAAATTAGAAGAATTGAAATATATGCAAGAGATAGGCTGCATTATAAAAAACATTATAAAAGAAGCTTCACACTGATCTGTGAGCTCGACAATAATCAAATACGTAACATACAAAGCTCTAACTTAAAACAATTAAAAGAATATGAATATAACATAAATATCTTACCGATAGAAGATTTTGGAACACTGTTTCCATCGTAAATTTGGTATCCACATGAAAAAATGCCGCACGTATTACCGTATCCATTAGATACATAATACTTTGATTTTTATTCCAATCCGGTATTAATACAAGTGCATTCAACCATAGATTCACAAACCGTTCCGGGCTTTGCAAGCAGTATCTGTTTAAATAAAATACATGATTTTCAAGAAATCTTCTACCTTCTTTGCAATCTATAGAAAACATTTTGTACCTTTTGTAATTATATAAATGAGATTGTATCATGTTTGAGAAGGCTTTCAATATTGGTCCCGGAAATTCCGGGGCAATAAGATTTTTCGCCATTTTTACATAAGTTCTATCAGCAGTTGTTAGAGAAATAATTAAACTTATAAACTTATCGTTCTTAAGTAAAGACTCCGCACACTCTAAGAAGAGTGGAACAGTATGGTGCAATGCTATCAGTACATATTCATATTTGTAATAGCATTGCAGTATCTGTAGCTGAGCAAATCCTTTCGAACAAATCAACGGTACTGAATGACCCCATAATGTCATAATAGTTGCTGCATAACACGCTATCGGTTGTTTCTCTCTACAGCCAGTTACTAGAATTTCCAAAGAAGCGTTTGAATCCATATCCGGCACGTGTGCAAACGCGTCCGCAGGGTTTAATATTGTATACTGGCAAACTGGATCGGATTGATCCAACTGATGCAATCTCAATTTAGAAATCATTTCCCATGCCCATAGTGTGAAACTCTGTTCAATATTTTGTGGTCTCACCATTAAAGAAACCTGCGGTTTGGAATATATTTCATTGATTATATATTTATTTTAAAAATATCTCCAAAGTATTGCATCGGTTTTTCATGCCTGTTTCACTCCTTCTGTTAAGATGGATGCGCTTTGTGTCGCTGAATCAGGTGCATACTTCAGCGTTAGTTCGACAATTAACAGCGCGACACGTCTATGTAAATTAATCGGTAAGTACAAATTTCCGGACCTGCAAGATATCCAATAATGATAAAATAATTAAATTTGTTTCAAGCGTATATACAACAATTTAACTGAATGTAAAACTTGCTCATCAAAACTCCAGTTTAAATGTGAGAGAACTAATCGCGCCAGATGATTTTCCGTCGATGTTAGCGGATGTTGATGCAACCATGTTGAAAGAATGACCACATCTGGTTCTTGAGGAATCCATCCATCAAGATTTAACTCAGTAAACAAGTATAAGCTTAGCTGGAATAAATATACGTACATCTTACGTATGTCTGTCATCTGCTTCTAAACTTTTTAAAGTATACTAGTACCTTCCCAACACACATAAAGTTTTCCTTTAATTTTTGCACTATGTCCGATAGAAGCAAAGGGTGTTTACTCGTTAAGTTTGATAAAAGAGAGCGTGCGTCTTTGGAGCATGATTCTTGCGTTTTTTCACTTAAAAATCCAATCTGCGAAGCACAGTTATGATGAACACAATTAAAAACTATCATTAGCTATGAATTGCAAAAAATTGCATACTTGGAATAAGTCTATAGTTGCTGCTTTCACGAAAGCATAATCCTTCTCAGCCCTTGCCAAAGCCATATTGGCGAAAGTTGTTAAAAGAAAATATGATTCATCGCCTGGCATATTACTTAACTTTTCTTCAAAGTGTTTGCGAAGCGTCGGACACTTCAATTCGGCTTCCCAATCTGACGAGTAGTGATAATATAACATCGAATCTGACTATACACCTTATTCCTCAAGAACTAAATTAAAGCTCACCATCAACAGATGCATTAGAAAGTGGTATATCAGTCGAGGCAGAATCAGTATGCAGTATATAAAAGATGTGCCATAAGGTTGTAGACGATACGATATGATAAGGAATAGCGGCGAGATATTGCCAAGCCCCCAACCGTCGGGATGAAAATATGCATAATGTTGCTCTAAAGAAGAAGCAATCATATTCGGTTTGCAACTTTAATAGCATCGACGTGTCAGTTACCTGTCTCAACAAAATTTAACATTAAAAGTATCACGTAGGTTTTATAAAAAAGGGCAAAATGCAAACTGTTGTGCTAAATTACCTGATTTTTGTCAAACGTTTCCCATTGATCACTAGCATACTGAACAATATCTCTAATAAGTGCGCTTAAACGTTTAGCTAATTGTCTGTATCTCGGCGAATCATAAGTTTTTAATCCTTGCTTCAAAAGCCTCACAATTACAGTAAAGAATGCGAAAATGCGCAAGATGTGATGATGAGTAATTGAGTTTTTATTTTGATAATATCGATCATTCTGACACTCTATAAAAAGTGCCTGCTGAAATAGCTTATCGAACGCTACTTGATTAAGTAACGAAATCAGATCACTCTCAAAAAGATTCGCGCCAATATTTGCTATGTCCTCGTCATCTTCTCCTTCTTCATCTAACATGACCCACACTGTATCCCCAGGACTAGCAGCAGTATCTTGTAGCGATATTTGGACCTAGAAAATATAATCCTTCCTATAACTATTTTATTCACAGATTTGTTAATAGTAAACATACCTGTTCAAGAAACTTCTCCCGATCTTTAACGGGCAGTAAAATGACGGCTAAAGTTGTTATCATATGATCCAAATATGGATCGGTCAATGGAGATGTACTTAAACCAGATATTTTTGGTGATACTGGAGTTTGAATGAAACTGCAAGCCCAATTCATCACACCACCAGGGCACCTCAAAATATGATTCAATAGGAACAAATGATCTTGCCAAGTTGCGACTCTCAATAAAACTGCCACGAGCTTCGAAAGCCATTCCCTTGTGTCAGTCACAAATTTACCATCCTTTATTAACTTTCGTTGGAAATTGAATAATATCGTAATACACATTCGCAGTTCTACTAATTGAGGCACAGTTTGAGAGTGCGATTGCACTGGTATTAGGTTCACGGATGCATTTTGCTCAAGATTTGCAAATTCCTTGCAGGAAATGCAAACTCTTTGGATATAATGTTCTATTTGGAGTTTCAGTACTTCTGCTTCATAACAATACAAGGCTTGAGTATTGTGCAGCATTTCCTTGATGGCTGACAACGAACGTGACAATGCCACCAAGGTTTGCTGGTTAAAGTGCGCTACAGAATATTCGTACGTCGCTGAAACTGGATTTCCATCCTGGCATTCTCCCGATTCGGTAATAGACGTCTTATCTAAACACCAGAGTTGCCTTTGGGTTTCTCTGCAAGTCTTTTTGAGGTTGTCTAATTCATAAGAATTTACAATTACATGATTCCGAACACGATAGTAATTCATTAATAGTTCGTGCAATCTATGTTGTTGTCTGATAGCATTACTCCTCAATTGTGTGTCGGTAAACTCTGAGACGAATACATCAATCATCGCTAACTCTGGGTTATTATAAAGAACAGCCAATTGATTTTCAGTAAATGGCTTGATTTCTTTAAATATGTTACACACGTTGTGTCCTTTCTCAACTGATATCTCTATTTGTTGCTTCGTAAGTTCCTCCGTACCAAGAGCTTTGCTTAAATGTTCTATTTCACTTTGCACTGGTGATGATAAAGCTGGTGCTGGAACATCACTTTCTAGCATTGGCGCTGTAGGAGCTATATCCACTAGCTGAATTTCAGAAATCATTACTGTAGCCGTCTCAATTTGCACTTCAGACTCATTAGATCTTTGTACTACATCTGTACCACCTGCGTCCACTTCATCTACGCTTTCAATATCAAATTCTTTAGTGGATTCCTGCACGAATAATGTGTTATATTATTACTACTACTTAATCTATGCAAATATGAGAATAAAAGAAAAGTAACTACTCGTAGTTCTTCTGCGTGCAAAACAGATTCTGTTTCTTGCATTGCTTTTTCCGCAGCTTGCTTCTCGTATATCTCAGTATCAATTGCAGCAGAGTGTAGTTCGCTTTCCATATTCTCAATGCCTTCAACCTTTGGATAATTTGTAGGTGATTCGCCCAGGAGGCATTCAAATTCCTCCAATGTTGGTGCATCGGGTATCTGCCTTTCTAAGGCAAATTGCCTTGTTCTCTCTTTCTTTCTTTTCTATATAATTAATGAAATTACTTTATAAATATTAAATTATTCCGTTAAACTTATTGAAATTTTTTCGCCAATTACTATATACTGCGCTGCAAGCTTTTCAAACACTATTCAAAAGATGCATGCGCGACAACTATGCACTTTAGATGATTGCGTACAAAGAAACAGAAAAAGGAGATACAAATGACTGAGAAATATTTGTAACATTCTACCTGTCGCTCTCTCTGTCTCTCCATGATTCGTATTATCACGTGTTATCAATGTATGAAAAAGGCTGAATTTTATTTTCAGGTCGCTCGCTATTCTAATTCTAACTGAATTATAAATCTGTTGTTTCTAGCGTGAATCATGAAAAATCAGCCTTCCTGGACAGGTGGAAATTTTACAGTCACTCTGGTATAATGACATTTTGTGTTTTGTGGCTGTCGTTGTTCTTCTACGCCCTATCGCATATCAAACTAAAATGACGTTCAGTACGTATTGATTCGCATTTTGGCGTGAGGCATTAAAGTGCGCCAGAATCCCGCTTCTCAAAGTTTAATCGCAATATCGTTGCACCACCACAAAATCATGGTCTGCACTTGTTGAGGTTCATCTATTCGATCGCCCTTTGGCTATGTTAAGCTGTATTATGACTGCAAAACTCCAAACTGTCATGAGACGTCAGTTTTCTTAGATTACACGCTCGTTTACCAACGGAGATCTGCCGAGAGCCAAACGAATCTAAATGCATGTAACGTGCTGCTGCATGTGATAGTGCAAGGAACCACGTGTATCAATCGATCACTCACGGCGGGCTTTGAAGTGAAATAACAGAACGCCTTGAAAGAAGCGGCAAAACATAGCAACTCCCTACCCTCCCCACTGCCGTTTTGTATGAATGTAAAGAATGAGCTTTATATAATACATTTATTATAATATAAAAATGTATTAAAACTGTTTTATTATAAATATTTTTCGTTTTATTGACAACAGGAACTTTATAACACAGTCAGCTTATATTATAGCACTTCCTCTATAACAACAAAGATTTAATAAACAAACAATTGTTAACAAGAGAATATTTTAACGCTTAGTTTGTGAAGTAAATATGAACGTCGATGATATAGTTAAACTGTCAATTGAAAGAAATGATTGTTATTGAGATCGACGCTTGATATTGCAATATTATTCAGTACTTACGTTTCGGAAACTTTTTGCAATCGCTATTTTCTGTTTCTCATCACTTCTGCACTACGATATAGTTCCAACTTGATATCAGACCTGAAAAAAATGCTTTTGATAATGCATATTCAACCCAAGATGTCAGGTTGTTCTTCTTTCAGTCTCGAAGTGTTATATGTATTTTATATAACGATTCCAATACATACTCCATATTTGTACGGTTATATTCTTGCTTCACCAATATTACAAGTACACTAGCCATTACAAGGTTGGCGAAGAGACAGTACGTGGACCAATGCTCGGCTGCACAAATCAGAATTAAATACATTACAGGAAGCCAATAAAGATTTGGTGAATCATTTTACGTCAATGATATAATTTTTTAGCCGAGCATAACTGTCTTGTTTTTCACTGATTTGACTTTGTAATACGGAAATAACATTGCAGCGGAAGTGTGACGCGTGTTCAAGCGATTACAAGGTTGGCAAAGAGACAATACGTGGACCAATTGCTCGGCTGCATAAATCGAAAGTAACTACATTATACGAAACCAATAAAGATCCAATGAATCTTTTCATTCTAATGTATAAAAATATCACTGTGCGGCCCACTTGATCTGGCTGTCCCGTTTCTCATTCACTCGACTTTGTAATGCGGAAATAACGTTGCAGCGCAAGCGTGAAGCGTGTTCAAGCGATTAATACCGAATCCGGAGACGAAGTACGAAAAGTAGAAGAGAGTGCCAATCAGGTTGGACAGGAAGATCATGTAGCCGCTGACGATGGCTTCGGAGACCGGAAAGGCAATTTCGGAGGCCAATTCAAGGAAAAGGGCGGGGGTGGACCAGCTGGCAGATATTCCGAGGATGACGGCAACGTAGAGTTCCCGTTTGTGGAAAATGAGTACGTGGCTGTCCAAAAGCAAAACCCAGAGGAACATAGCCACCGATACTGTTAGCAGCACGTGTATCGTTACTTTTAAGTGGCCTTGAAAGATATCAGTCAAACGTGATGCTGCGAGACACAACACACTACTGACAACGACAGTCCAGAAAGCGAGATTGTCCGCTTCCGCCTGAGCAAAACAGGAAAGAGGCATTTAAATAATAAGCTTCTGCATTTCAAATTTAATTCGGATTTTAGCCCATAAGGATGGTAATATATTCTTCTACCTGCGTTATCAGGGAACTGAAAGTTAATGTAATTAAAGCGAGCCACGGGCCGGTCACACCTTGACTGAGCGCTGCGGCTAAGCATAATTTCCATACGTTCCTATTTCTTGTTTGAAAAATTTAAAATGTGTGATTAAGTGTAAAATAAGCTAAAATATTTGAAATAGCGCCAACTATCGATAAAAATAAATTGCCACCAATCATCCCTTGTGGGGATCGAACCCACGACCTTTGGATTAGAAGTCCAACGCGCTATCCTCTGCGCCAAAGGGACTTATGGAAACTCATGAAAATGACGCCTTATCACCCAAGCTTAATGTTTGTTACCGAATAATTATTATTTTTACTTTATATTGCTATAATGGTTCTCACATAAACGGTGAAACGTTGAAAACAATTACGCGATCTTTACAGAAACATGTTATGTCATTATACTCATTTGCACTAAAATTCGATTTTACCGAAATTGTGCGCAATAAGCCAATTTTTTTGTAATAAAGTTATATACCGTATGTACTTTTAAGTACGGTGAAAAATTTTAACTTACTTTAAAAGGCAGATCAATGAATCTGCTAATCCTAAGTGTGGTGAGAGTGATGTAAGCTCGATCACATTGCGTGGGTCCTTGGGGAAGAGGCAAACGATAGCCAAAAGCAAAAGCAACTGGGCCACAAACTCTATAACATTATTCGGATATTATAAATTAACTATTTTCTTGAGAATGGAATGTAATATCACAGAAGCAAATACAAGTTCTGGGTGAACGTTGATTAGAGTAACTAACGAATTAGTTAAAATAAAATCATTTGGATCTTCTATCACATAACATGAAAAACTAAAATAAAAATAATAGAAAAATTAAAAATCCTGCTGGGCCTTTTATAGCAAAATAATGTTAAAACAAAGAATAAATTTCTCAGATATATTTTCAATTACCTATTCTCAATAGTGATATAATTTGCACACGAGTTCTCAATTGATTCAAGTTTTCGGAAGTCGATTCCACTGCACTTGGCTCCGAATCCAATTTGGCCACGTAAAAATGGTCTTCCTCTTCAAAATTTACTACGACCATCGATCGTGTCGTATAAGTGGAATCAGAAGGTATAATACAGACGATTGCTGGACCAATCACGTAAGAAATAGCCATTCCTAGTTGACTACATGCCGATGAAATGCCTAAGAAATTTTAGCAATGATTCTGTAATCTTGAAATATGTAATGCCTGCTAACGTTTATGCCAACATAGATTTTAATCTATAGATTACAATTGTATATCAATCACAATTAAGCACTTTTTTAGTTATTTACAGCGATGCTTTGAATAAATGATGAACAATTACTGTTATATGTACATAATTCGTCATTGAGGATACAAGTGTACTGTATTTTGCATAAACTTCCGCAGTCTTGAAATAAACATACGTTAAATATAATTATAATTACCAGTAGCTGTGGTTCGTTCTCCTCGAGGGAACCAAATAGCAGATAGAAGGGCTGTCGTGGGACTAATAAGGGCTCCGGATAAACTATTTAGGATCGCGCCAATGTGTGCCAAACTGTAAAAGTATATGCTGTGATTCCGACTATATATATTCCATACTAATTCATATTTCTATCTATACTTCTATATTATTATTATAAGCGGTAATAATTTGTTGCACCGTCACTGAACACTTTTGTTAATTTTTTTCATTATTATCATCGTTCAAAAGATGTTTTGATTCATACAAAAGATGTCGTGATCCCGGAAATATCTTGAAAGTTTTGAGTAGTACAGTTAAGCTACACTGATCTACACTTCCTTATCTATATTTATACTCGTTATTTTTATACATCTATACTACATATCTATATGTTTGCAATGAAGAGTAAAGCAACTGTTTCGAGTTTAATACGTCCTTGCCGTATTGGATCATATAGAATTATGATTATATAGAATTATGATCTAGGCAAACTATAGATTAGAAACTGTTGCAAAATTTATTACTTATACAACGTGTTCCAAGACTAACTGGCGGGGTTAAAAACGAATGGAATGGTCGAGCTATACATTGTTACAAGATTTATGCAACAAAGATAGTTGCATCTACCTATTATTGTTTAAATTATTATTCAACAACTTATATTAGAAATTGCTTTAAACATTAAATTTTAATGATTGTAAACGTACATACGAAATGTTACCCGGAAGAACCGGGTAGAAGAGCTAGTATAGTTTATAGTTATTGTAATATATTATAATAATTGGAACCGAAACTTTCATGCATTTTTTACTTACGTACATAGTAAAGATTATGTCTTGACTTGACAAGCACCGCACAAAAGCACCTAGTGTCGACAGCGACGCAGCAACTTGTATCGGGACGAACAAACCTTATAAAAACAGTTGGTTATGGAAATGATAAAGTGTGCAAAATCAAAATTAAAAATAATCCAACTAAAGTTTCAAATTTCCTTCCTAAATTTCCTAATTACAAAACCTGATCACACGGCGTAAATATTAATGTGCAGGAAACTAACATGCACACCTCTCTTATCGATGAGCCAACAAGACGGAAGACAGCACATCAAGTAAATAATACAGCCCCAGTTGGAAAATAGAGCAACCAGAGATTTGTTCCACGTGGGGAATGCGTGCATCGCTGAACTAGCAATTGGACTCCAGGTGCTCCAAATGCAGCATTGTGCACAGGATAACGCACAAAAAAGAGTCAAAGCGATCCACCTCAATTTCGAGGGTGCCAGACTTTCTTCTATTTGCTCGATAGATTCAAACAGACTTGCGGATTTCCTCTTGCGAAACTGTCTGCCTCCTATTTATGAGACCATAAGCGAGAATATCACATACGTCAGACTGTGAGAACTGACAATTTACAACTGAAATTTTAGCTATTTGATTGCAACTATTTAATTGCGCAACTGAATAATTGCGTGTCTGATAACTACGAGATCTTACAAGGATAACACTTAAGGGCGCACACTGATGCACAACTATTTAATTGCGCAACTGAATAGTTGCACGTCTGATAACTACGAGATCTTACAAGTATACACTTATGGGCGCACACTGATGCAAAACTATTTAATTGCGCAACTGAATAGTTGTATGTCTGATAACGACAAGGTCGTACAAGTATACACTTATGGGCGCACACAGATACACAACTATTTAATTGCGCAACTGAATAATTGCATATGTAACGGCGACAGGATTTTAAGGGTATGAACTGATGTGCAACTATTCATTTGCATGTGAATGCCAACCTTAAGGCAGTAATGACGCAATTAAGTAATTGGATGAGTGATGTCCAAAGGATCTTATCCGAGTAGTCGCGCAATCTAAAATTTGATTACATGTCAATGTTTAATTCTATGGGGTGCTCAGATATGCGACTACTTAATTGCGTAATTACCAGAGCTTGGCTTAACTAGGCACTGATTTATAATTTTTAATTGTACAATTTAATAGTTGCATGAGTACCACCCAGTTGCACAAGCACATTTTATGAGGATAGTTGGTCAATTAAGTAGTTACATATCAACGCACATGCATATCATTGAGTAGTCGTTACTTATGCAACTATTGAATAGCGCAACCAAAAAATGCATATCAACGCCTAGCCTAAGCGCTTTACAAGGATATAACATAGTTAAATTAGTACTGTGTAAAACAATGTGTGCTCCACGGTCAATGTTTCCCGTGCTGTGGTGATGTCTTCTCATCATGTAATAATTCCTATAGCTTCTTTTGCGTTTCGACGATTTTGTCACTGGGGCACTTCGCGACACGTGCAAACGTACCATTGCTGATGGTGAGGATATTTCTATTATTAAGGATTACAGATACATAAAATCGATTGTCTTCGATTATCATATTCAGATACATTCGTTTTGTTGCAATTGTATATACTATATGAAGAGTCGATTTCTTAATATTTATATCTAAGTTTAACGCCAATGCTTTAAGTGAAGTTCTCCGATTCGAAGTATATTATTATACTCATAATATGACATATGTATTTTTTAGTGTAATTTTTTCTCACCTAGTGAATCGAAGTTTTCAATTAAGGATTCTATGTAAAGTTAATGGGACTCCTTGCAAATAATCTTGTTAGCAGTAAAATAATACAACAAATATTCAGCAGTGCGGAGGAAACAGAACATTATAAATTTGGACGGAAAATGCTCTAAAGAGACCAATACGAAAACATAAAAAATACATACGCCACAAATTAGGAGCCTTTTTGAAGTCAGTTAATAAAAGTAGCAGAAAGTAATACAACAAAGTTTTTCGAAGTGATCGAATACTATTCTGATTAACATTACTAACAATAAGTATAAAGATATAAATATATGGAAGAGGGGGGCCTAAAATAAGGTGCGCGTAACATAAGATCGACGAAAGTGATTTTGAAATCAAATTGCGAATGAAGGGTCGGTCATCAGGCGAATTCCAATAAGGGTCAAATGACCCAAATTATTAACAACGTAGCTATCAAATGATCAAGTGCAACGAAATAACAGTGCACGATGCCGAATTGCTATCACGCCCATCAAAGACTGAAGGATGGAGAGAAAGTAATTTACACACTAAGTTGCAATCCAAAAGACAAATTGCGAACTACCGGATCGTCGGGCGAATGCTAATAAGGGCCGAGCGATCCACATTAATAATATCGGTTTCAAATTACTAAGCGGAACAAAATAATAGTGCGCGCTGCCGGATTATAATTGCGCCCACGCTAGAAGCTTGAAAAAAATAATTTATAACTTAAGTTGCAATTCAAAAAATAAATTGTGAACTAAGCTTGTTGCATGAATAAGAGCTGAACGAACTACATTAACAACATGAATGCCTTACTAACATTGCGTCAATTAAACTGAGAGGAATGCACAAAAATTATATACAAATCAAGTTGCAAACCAAGAAAAATTCCGAAATAAGGTCGTCGAGTGAATATCGATACGGGTCGAACGAATCATATTAACAACGTAAGCTTTCTATTACCAAACTCAATAAAATCGAAACTGTATTACAATTGCATCCGTTAGAAGATGGAGAACTATTATTTGCAAATTAAGTTGCGATGAAAGAAAAATTCCGACTTAAGGTTGCCGAGCGAACACCAATAAGGGTCGAACGTTCCACATTAGCAACATCAAATTACCAAGTGCAATAAAATAACAACAGAGAATGCCGGATTACTATCGCGGCGTACCAGAAGCGGAAGGCTCGGATTTGCGCTGGGGGAAAGCTGTGAATTGATCTGGACTTGATAGCAATGACGAAAGAGCGGCGAATTTCAGCCTGGCCGGAGCTCCGCGGCGGATTATATCGGGCTGTTTTACGTCGCCGTGTGAATTTCGCCGAGTGAATCGGCGGCGGCGGTGCGGCATAATGGTAGTTGGTCGGCGAACCAATCGGGAAACCGGCAGAAATCAATGTAATTAGCGGCGAGCCAACAGGGACCCGTTTCAGGGAAGGCGGAAGGCATGCGCGCAAAGCTCCGGCTACTCTCCTACCATCCTCTCTCCTCATCCTCTCGGTGTATGCTCGCCAGCTCGCTCAATCTCTCTGTCCCCATTGTCGCTACTACGATTATTACGCCGACAATGATTCTCTGTGCCGGCGATATAATTATCGTTATCATGCGCGCCGGTCAATATGCGCACCCCCGCCCGCCCCTTTAGCCGCTGCTGCCTCCGCCACCAGAAGCTTCATTTTCCACCGGGAGAGGTGTGCGCACTTCCCACGTCTCCTCCTCGATCGCTTCTAATTGCATCGGATTTTCCAGTCGACGTCTTCCAATGGTGTAATTATCGAATGACCGGCAGCCAATCGATTTCAGAATTGAGCTTTTCCTATTGTTAGCATAGCGTATTCGACAATAAAATGAGTATGCGAGCAAAATCTGTGAGGTTGTTCTTCATTAAATACTTCTTCGTTGTGTCTGAACGTCAGAGATACCTTTAAGGATTTATAATTATGGTAGAAAATCTCTTATTCGAATCGCATTACCTAAATTTATCTAGTACCTGAATATTCTGTTATATTATTGTTACGGTTTTCTTAGTGATACTCTTCATGTATTTCAAGAAAGACCATAAAGATAATGCAACAGAGCATTTGAATAGTAAAATTTCGAATAAGTGTATAAGATTGAAAGTGAATAAGATTAAAAGTTTGTGGAATCTATTTTCTGATTGCATTACTTCTCAATTCGGTATCAGTAAACTCTGAGATAAATATATTATTCATTGAAAACTTGACTTTATTGTACTCAAAAAGCGCCACCTACAGTTCCCAGTTGCATCAGATTTACCAGTTAACGTCTTGCGATCATGCAATTATCGAATAATCGACAGTCAGTTGATTTGAGAATTGAGCTTTTCCCATTGTCAGCATAGCATGTGCACATGCTCACTTTTATATTAAATTAATTAAGCTCAAACAAAAACAATACAATAATTAGACTATTTAATTAATGTATTGCTTGACTATAATGTTATATAGTTTAACTAAAATTAGTTGTACTTAGACTTCTATAATACTACTCAGAGTCTTTGGACCCAGTCGAAAATCCCTTAGAATCGATTTATATTCGAGACTGCGCACGTCAGTAGTTAAAAGTTAATGAATAAAAAGGGCTTAATAAAAAGGAGAATGAATACAGCGAAGTAACCCAAGCAGAATCCCGTGGTTTTCAGTTTTTAATTTCACCTATTCTTGGTTACAAGCATTTAGAACAGATGGACAATGCCCATTATTATTTTCCATCGGCAAGTATACACGGCTGGATGCGCATTTTTTCATGGGAGTGAAAGGCTTCACGGGGAAGTCGATAAGCAGCAGCTACTCGCAATAAGAAAGCCCTGCTCGCAATGAGAAATAGCCCTTCGGGGGCTAAGAGATCCGCTCCTCATTGGCGAGCGAAGAAAAGAATGCTCGCGTAGATTGGCGAGTGTGCAGTTGTCCGTAAATACGCAAGATATTGCCTATACCATGTCTATTCAGTTTGTTCAATCCCATAGCTGCCTGGTATCTCAGTCAATCCAAGAATTCCAATTGATCGGCACAAGCTTCCTAATAATATTTACTCCCAACTCAATTTGGAATTTATAATAGGAAAGAAGGAAATTTAATAAGGATTAAAGTTAGTTAATCCTGCTATGGTCGTCAATTGAAATACATATACACTTATCTTTTAAGTTTTATTGATTTTACGGTTTTACTAAAAGATCAACGAAAATCCGAATATGTTATTTTATTGTTAATAATACCTTTGGTCAGAAAAAATGTTATTATTCGAATAACAAACTTTTACTGTGGATCTAAATAATGAAAATGGTTTAAAGTCAAAATTGATGTCCAGCGTTACTAACAGACATATCATAAGAAACAGGAACTAAAAAAGCAGGATAATCGGACGATAATGAATTAATTGTAACTATCTGAATTGGCATTGTTGCTAATGCGGGGGAAAAATTTTTTCATTAAATTCTTGCTTTATTATTCGAATAAAATACTTTTCCTGTAAATCAAAGTAATTAAAATTTATTAGAGTTAAACATATACTTTGAAGTTCAACATTACATTAACAATGGGACTGATACGAATAAAATGGAACAGAGATATAAGAAACGGGAGCTGCAAAAGCAGGATAATCGCACGATAATGAATTAATTGTAACTATCTGAATTGGCATTGTTGGTAATGCAAGGGAGAAATGTTTCCACGTGGTTCTCGGGAAAGGGGCGGTGCGCCTGGCGAATTATCCGTATCCGGAGAGCTGGGGGTAGTGGAACGGGCGTAGTGGGGAGCAATGTAAGGGGTAGGGCGTGCGGTTACCAAATATCCCTCCTCTCGGTTTTCGCCCTAACCAGGAGCACGAGGTGAGAGAATGGACGTCGGGACCAAGGTGACTCAGATGCGCGTGTCACCTCGATTCGAGATACTCGACGCGATTACCATCCACCTTTCGGATCCATCGGTTTATCACCGCCCAGCATCATCTCAGTGCAAGTTCTAGTGAAAACCCTGCGAATCAATCAATCGCTCATTTTTACTCGCGCAATATTAAAAATCCTGAGGTGCTGCGTGTTGAAGTCAAACATTTATGGAATAGTGAAAACTCTGTGAATCCGTATCGAAGGTTGATTTTTACTCTCGGAATATCGAAAGTACAACGTGCTGTCAGTTATCGAACACTCTCTTTTGATATAGTACATTCTATAATAAAAACTGTGCCACTTGATAGATGTGTTATAGTTGATCGGTTGGGATTACTAGGAGTATCTACCGTAGTCGTAAGGATAGTTTGACGAGGCTGATTTGCAATGAGGAACAAAGAGATTGTTGATTTACTATGCGCGACTGGGTGATAAGGGACTGAGAGCGTTCTAGCTGAGAGAGGGTTCTTTAAAATTCTGCGATTGCGGCTGCGAGTGGCCTTTGAAATCTGTGGGAGATTGGTGTCAAGAGAGCGCGATTAGATGTCGGCGAAAGCGAGAAGGCCTTCGTCTCCACGGCACTTCTTCGCCCGCATTTATGGCCACTTGGAGAAAAAGAAGGCTGATGGTGCTGAGGAGGAGGACCAGGAGAGACCGGCATCTCGATCAAGCCTTGCCTCGTCCCCCGAAATCAGCTCGTCTCATGCAACCACAATCTCGGCGGCCGATGTCGCCTGTGCTTCGCCGAACGAAGAAATCACGCAAGTAAGAGTCGACTGCAAACATAAACAAAAACTTTACAGATTCTTACTAATTATACGATAGAATCTTCCATTACAACTGTCACTCTGTTGACACATGAATCAGTTCTGCATTTTTCGAGAGAGATTACGGTGTGGAAAAACAAAGTATTCGTAATTATAACAATATATAGTGAAGATTTATACATTGGCTTTTACAACAGTATTAGTAGTAATTATTCATGGCCATTTGCCCATATGTTTCACGCCTAACATTAGCAGTAATAAATGTAATAAGAAAATACTGAATTACAGTAAATGTACAAGAGATTTTATTCTAAAAAAGCAAAGTTTCCGGATACTTTTTTCAGCTACTATACGTCTTCCATTTCTTTTATATTTAACTGATTTTCCATGAATGTGCGGAAATTGAGGCAAGACCCATTTCACAGTGTACCGTCAGCAATGTGTTAAGCTGAGTTTACATTAGTTATGTAAGCTGATCAATTCGGTTAAAGTCAGGTGGCATACGCGAGAATTGGACGTTCAAACTCAATAATTCATCCCAGTTGTTTATGTAAAATACATATAAGGCCTACCGCATACGACAGACTCTCAGTGGTCGACTTTTTTTGTCTGTTACATTCTTCACTATGGATTTTTCTTTCTGTATCAGTCTTTCTTAGTCATCTACATGTGGCGCTGCGTAAGAATACATACTATAGTTATTTATGTTAGGAATGGCAGAGTTTACGTAAATAGTGAAGACGTATTTATTATTTCTGATCAATACAGCTTCGTAATTCTTGAGAACAATTATAGAAAATAATCAGCCACCGATGCAGCTTGTCGTGTGCGTAGATGTCAAATAAATTTGAGTGAGTTGATCAACTCGCGTGACAATCCGTGAACTCTGATTCTTACATTTTTCGTGTGTTCGCGCAGGTAGAGGATGCAAGAGAAATACGGCCGAGAATGTACGGAAAGCATAACTCCGGTAAAACGAAGCTTCGCCCGGAAGAAACCGTATCCGACAATAATCCGGACCTTTCCGCTATAAGATTACCCCTTTTTCACGGATTCCTACCTAAAATACCTGGCCATCCTTTGCACCTGACGCAAATGGCACATCCGCCTGCACTTCCGGCGCATCTTCACACTCTGCCGCATCATCCAATAGTCGAGCACCATTTTCAAGGATTCTCCGCTTTCCGTAAGTACGCGTGCGTGTATATGTGTATTACAGTTGTAAGGAATGATAAATTCGAATGTTCAATCTGTTTGGAGTAAATTCGAGTAAATTCCAGCATTGAGAGTCGATCTCGAAGCGAGCGAAAGACACGCGCGGAGGTAGACGTTTCAAAGCCGAAGCGATCGCATCTCATCATAATACATACATGACGAAATCTGCTTACCGATTCGCCGTACTGTTATGCAGGATGTATTTTCGCGCAAAGACGTCCACTGCGAGCTTACGCGGCTATAGAGAGACGCCTGAGTCTTCGGACCTTTGGAAATGTCCGGAGTATTCATAGGGGAATCCGAGTGCATATCCCCGTGCATCTTGCGCACCATAATAAAATCTCGAGCCGTCGTTCCTGGCACACGCTCGGATAAATCGTCGAACGTCCGAGAACAAATAGACAAACATCTTTGCGCATCGAAAGAGACTAAATATAGAAAAAACGCAGTTTCATTAGAATAGAGGAATAGTTTCATTGGATAGAATCTGAGAAATGACAAAAGTTTGCAAGCACTGTGAATCCTTATTAACATGGTACATGGAAATAGCCTGAAACAGTTTGACGGTGAGAAATTTTCACAGGAAATCCCCGGAAAATTCCATCTGAAATATGATGTTTCGGGGGAATTTCACGTGCGAGTATGTTACAGGACTCTAAATGAGATTTAATCGTTTCTCAGTAGCCGGAGCTTAAAAATTTCACTTGTGATTTGCCAGTGCGAGATTGCCGCGGTGTATGCTTCCGGCAAGTGTGCGCAAGAGTGTGCAAGAGTGTGCAAGCTCACATTCAACCGGGTTTATCCCGCTTCGCCACCTCATGGCGATATTGTGATGAGATTACGAGACGCAGTTGGCCGCATCTCAATATGGAATGTGTATAGCTGTACTTCCCCAAACCATGATGTTACTTGCGAGGGCCTTAAGCCTCTCTGCCGTGCCACGACTCCCAAAGAATTGATAACTTTCAGACCACGGACAATTAAATCCTGCCTTCCGATATCGTCATTCTTCCATATAACGCTCGCTATCCTTCCATTTATAATACCAAACATACTTAATTACTGATTGATTAAATCCTGGATATTAATATGTTAATTCTTCTATGCAACGCTATCCTTCGATTTATGATTCGAAACGTAGTTAATCGCTGATTTATTAAAGGCTGGTTATCGATTCTTCTATGCAACGCTATCCTTCGATTTATAATACTAAATGTACTTAAATATCGATTAATTAAATGCTGGACATTAATATTGTAATTCTTTCACAGAACGCTATTTTTGCATTAATAATTCCAAAGGTATTTAATTGGTAATTACTCCGAAGAACGGCAGAAAATTTCGAAAAAGCTACATTGGTAGAAAATGTGGTTTAAACATTTTCTGTGTCGGTAAAATGTGCAAGGCAACAATGCGAAACTTTTCCATATCAAAAAACAGCACTTTCACACAGATTTGAACAAAAAAATCGAAATTACAAACCTTCGAGTTGTATACGTATTCTTCCTAGATATACATATTGGTAAAAATTATATTAATTAAAAATAAATATGCGCCGAACGTCTATCTTCATTATTCGCACTAAGGACCCTTCAGATTTCGAATGCGGCTCTTCCGTGGAGGAAGCTGTACCGTGTTAGACAAAGAGTGTCTCGAACGAGGACGAGGGGAAGAAAGAAAGGGAGGGTTAAATCATGCGACAATGAGCTTGTCCAAGCGCAATCAGTTGTTATGGTTATTGTTAGGAGTGCTCCTCTTAGTAGCTAGTCCCCTGGCAACCACCCTCGCCGTTCTGTTTATTCGGGCGAAGCAGTTCCACTTGTTCGACACTAAATATATTTCTCTAGATGATCTATTTATTATTCTGAAACTACTAATGCTTAATGCAGTTGGATTTAAAACTTGTGGGCAAGAAACTGAATAAGTCCAAACCAATTCATTTTTAAGGGTAAAGCTCGACGGTGTGTTATTTCTATCGACGCATTTAACACAACAATTGTAATTTATAAACAAATTCAAATTTCCCAATATTTTGCTATTATTTCAATAAATTAAGTGCCTCAATTCATTTTTAATTATTATTCACACATTCTCAGTTTCATTATTTTAGGGGAGAATTATAGTTTCTAATATTTGCTTTTGTATTTATATGTTAACATTTGCTAAGGCTCTGTCAATGATTAAATACTCTAAATTAGTAGTAAAATTAACTTCCAATTGTATATTTTGTATTCTTTGTTGGTACATAATTGTATAGGAAAGAAAAATGCAAGAACAGTAGTTCGTGGTTCTAATGTTTTGTTATTTTTCATGTATTACGTTAATCTACCCGCTCCGGTCGGACTTCCCATTGCTAAAATATTGCCACAACTGATATCCGATCGCATAGTTTTCGTAAGCGCTTCTCTTTATAGGGTGTAAAGATGTATAAGAGGCCTATTCTATAGGGTTCGAAGAGCAATTAGGATCTTGTTTCCTCTTTGAGACAGATTGTGCGAAGCCTCGAGTATCCGCCTTCCGGTATCGCTTGCCCGCACATCCTAATTATTCTGCAATACGGACTGAGGTTGCTGCTCAAGTTTCAACGTGCATTGATTGAACTCTGTTTTTCCAAGAAACCTCTGATCAACTAGAACACAAAAATTTTTTACGAGATCATTTGGCTTTTTTTGTGCTCATCCTATAATTATCTCTGTGACTTCTTTTGCATTTCGGTGATCATGTGACTGCCACATTTCATGCCACATGCAAACGAGCCTAATAACTAATAGAAAGAGCAGCATTTGTCTGTCTATCTATACATACAACAAATGCTTGCGATAAACTCCATTACGATTCTCCTTCCTGTACACAGATATAATCCAGGCAAACTATAGACTGTAAAATATTACAATATTTATCAGTAATAGAGGGTGTTCCAAAAATAATGATAAAATTTCAAAAGTAATGAGATGTCGGTCTGTTCAAATGTATATTTACTTTTGATGCAAATCTACGGATTGTACTTACTTCGGAAGTACATATACTAAAAAAAAGATATACAGACTCAGGTTCCTACTCGAATTTCAACGCGCAGTGATTGAACTCAGTTTTTTGCGAGAACCGTCTGATCGACTAGTACGGAAAGATGATTTACGAGACCATTTGGACTCAAACGAATAACATTTCCGACTAATCGTCTAAAGTAATTTTCTCGGCTTCGAAATATAAATAGATTGATGGTGTGGCTGCAATAGACATATTCTTTCTCATCTTCCGGCCACAGCAGATGTTGGACGAACCCTAATGCGTAGAGGCTGGGAACGAGATGAAACTCTAACACGTGTCGTTTGTAATTATCATTGGTTCATTATAACTTGTATTTGTAATATAACAGACTGCACATTCAAAGAGTGTTAGCGCGGAGTGAAATTGAAATACATGTGTAAAAAAAAGTAATCGTACAGCCAGTTATTCTAAGATAAATGTCATCGAAGAGAAAAGACTGTTTTCTTTAGGAGAAATACATCTTCTTATAGACCAATTTTTTCTAAAAAAAAATAACTTTCTTAACAGTTTAAATCAACTCCTAGATTGTCAACTCTTTCGCTGAAAAGTTAAAGTCCTTCCTAAGGTTTAACATTATTTTCGTAGAAACTTGAATAACATGGCACTCAAAGTGTTAAAGAAAGGAAGTACGAATACTTTTTTTAGTCATTGCATTTATACATATGAATATAGAGTAAATTTGGTGGATACTTGCAGTAGCTCGTAGAAGGCGAAAAGAAGGCCGACCACGGAGGCAAAGGACGACTTTCAGTGGGGAGCAAACGTTGAGGCTCGAAGTCGAGTACCGAAGGGGCGAATACATCTCGAGGGGGCGAAGATTCGAGCTAGCAACATCTTTACGACTGACAGAAACCCAAATCAAAATCTGGTTCCAGAACCGGCGCGCCAAAGATAAAAGGATCGAAAAGGCACAACTCGATCAACAATATCGGTAAGTAGTTTGCTGCACAATTATACTTTATTATTAATTGAATTTATACGATTCTTCAAACTACACTATTCATATTATCGCAACGCTAATGTTTTGTTAAATAGCTGTCGCGCTGTATACTACCACTCATGCTCTATTCACACATCATTCTTATCCATATAAGCCTGCAATTTCCTATCAAATACTGAAAATCCATTTTGAAAGGGTCTGCTTTCGTACATAGTTAATTGAGTTAAAACTGTACAAATAGTTAGTAATTATCTTCTTTATACGTCACAAACATTTCTGGCAATTCCTAAATAAAGTGGTATAGTGCGATAATTACTTGAAGCGAAGATTCACAATAAAAGCAAGCGAATTAAGATTCTGAGATCCATGAGCGCGCTTAGGTCATAATCGCGTGGGAAAGCTCGGCTGAGACACATTTCAATTGGCGGCGTAAGTGGATCGGAAAATCCGTCTGGATGTAAACCGGAGTGGGTTCATCCAGCGTTTATCTTCGGTTTATCGGATGCCCGTGAAGTGTTCTAATGGAATCAGGTGGATATTGCCTGTAATAATAGCGGGGCGCTAGCGCTTGTCGGCGTAGGAGAGAGCGGTGCAGCGGGAATGCTGCGTATGTTTGTACACTCGTGCGTGCAGATGGAAACGGAGCAGCAGAAATAAAGGGCTGTATTGGGGTGGAGGGAGAAAGCGGACGTCGAGAGGGGTGGCTGAAAGATGGGTTGACTGTGATTCGTGGAGGGCGAGGTGATTCCTGATGTGATACGCCGCTAAATAGCCTTAAGTAGGATTACATTCGCGTGCCGTATACCACCGCTCGCCGCTATTGTGCCCGTCGTCCGGAAGCAAGCATGGCTTTACAAATTTCCCCCTTTGTGCCTCGTGGAAGTAGTGTGGCGGGGGTAGTAGGATCAGGTTGCCAGGACCGTCTGCTCCCGTGAGCCGCAAGGATCTGTCCATCCAACACCGCAAGTGCGAACAGCTCTTGTTCAAGTATGTACGTACTTCCCATTCTCGTTGTAGTGTAACAACGATCTTGCCCGCTCTTCACTCGAAGCCGGAGGATCTTGCAAATCTGCGGGCACCCACACTTTTTAACTTCAACTTTACTAGATTTAGCATTCAATTAACAGTCATTATCGAGTGTGTTTACTAATTGCTTGGTAATTATCGACTTTAGTTACTTTTGCAGAGGAACGAAAGACGGAAACATCACATAGCAAACTGTATTTAAAACAAACACACTACCTTTGCTTTCCATGGAAAAGGAACTAAAGTCTATATTTACCAACTGCTCTTTTACGCCATCAGTTTGCATTAAACGCGATGTTGTTGGATATGTATATTATCATAAATCTCTCTTCTAATGACTGCGATAATGATTGGAATTGTCAGTGACAATACATTAACGCTGACAGGATAATGATGTGAATAGACACGCCGTGATGCTGATGGGGAGGGGTAACATATGTTTCTGAAGCTTCTCTTCACAGCAATTCTTACTGGATCTTGTACATCTTATGATTCCCGTCAGTGTGTTTAGTTCTAGTTGAATGTGCTCAATATTCTTACAATTTACTCCAATTATTATTTACTATCATTGGTATTGCTTACTTCCACGGAGCTGTCCGCTATGAAAGAGAAAAAGAAATCTTACGCGAATGAATACTTGAAAGATACTACTTATTGTACGGGATGTTCTTCCAGCAATCGCGCAGTCGATGCGTATGGACGTAATGACCATAAATGATCCACTTCGGAGAACAATACCACTCTCGAGTTAAGAGAAACGGCACCATACACGCGATCGACCATTTTAACGTTTCATTCTTTTGCAAGCAGTGTAGCTAACAGGGAGGCTACCTACCTAATATGTTTCTATTCTAAAGTAAAATATAAAGATTGTAAAAACTAAACCACTATTCTATTTAAGATAGTACAAACATTTGGGATCGCGAAAAAGTGTTTTTTCAAAAATTGATTAGGAAAAAACTATTCGATGAATTGATAATTCTTTTTTATTGGAAATTAAGATTTTGGAAATAATATAAAAATAACAATTTATCTAGTGGTTCTTTTTATAATAAATTCTTATAAAAGTCTTTTTGTTTTGCGATCGTAAAAGTACGTTCTTCTTAACAATAGTGTTCATTTAGTTTTAGTAATCTTTGATTTTATTGTTGCAGAAACTTTGCAGCTTCAAGTGGATTGGCCAATTTACCGATTTACGGGGGTGGAAGTTTCTGTGGAGTGTGTCTGTATAAAGACACCTTGGGTTCTTCTGTAGGCCATTCATGTATCACCGGAAGCCCGTCGGACGGATCATTTTCGAAGTACTCGCAGTGTAACAGTAGCGGGAGTGAGAGCTCCGAAAATGCGTCGAGCGCAATGTCACCGATTTAACTCTTTGAATTTTTCACATATTTCAAATGTATTTCTCGCAGTACAACTAATCAAAAATCGAGTAATCTCTATGCCCTACATAATTCCGAAGTGTAAATCTATACATGTATGTATATGACGCAGCTCCGCTAGTTTATCTATCTTTTTGAAAACGTGTTGAATCGAGGAACGTCGTATTTTTTAACGCATGACCAAAGAGACTTGTACTTTTGCTATCAATCCAATATCCAATAAGTTTCTTCCTTAATTTGTGTATCTACAGGAAATAAATAAAATGTCGGTAATGATAACTGAAGTTTACTTTAAAACTAGTGGGTGTTCCTATGTAAATAGCTTTCCAAATGACAGTTATGTTCAAAGTTGTTCATTTCGACACGCCATAAAACTCTGCTTGAGATAATTTGTATCAGAGCTTTTACTTTGGATGGTAGAAAAAGGTACAGGAAATCCGTTAAACGTAAAACATTGCAAAATTGACGCTTTTTTAATTCGATTAACTGAATGGTGGCAGAATCTTCCTTCACGGTACTTTTTGTACCTCCAAAGTCATAGCTGGTGTTTGTTATGGAATCTTACTATTAGCATATGGGATTGGTTATATTGAAAAAACACGTAAGAGAAATACCATGTATACAGTAATCAATATCAGAACGTGACTCTGACAATTTCGTATTGTGACAGGTGTATGCTCCTGTTTTACTATGAAGATAGTTGTCAATTACGTGTTTTTTTTAAATAATGTGCACAAAGCAATTATAATTTCTGAAAGGAATTTTATTATTCTGCTGCAACCTGTAAATCTTGTTTTACAATACATTTAGTGAAAGTTTCATCCTCATAAAATAACACGAAACAGTTGGCTTGAAACGACCTATATGAATATATTTTTCAGAATTATTGTTAAAAGTTTATATCCAAAATAAAAACTTTGATGCTGTACATATATAACAAATAGTAAATTAGAGTGAATGGAAATATATCTGATATTAAATTATTATACCCTAGATATGTATATGTCTACTTTCGTTGATTAATTAATAATTGCGTTTCTGTATCCAATGTACACGAATGGATGTTTAAGTTTTAATTCCCGATTAATAAATGCACTTCAAACTAATAGATAAAAATCTAATCTAGATTGTAACAACAATATTAAGGTAGAAAAATGTAATACTGTCGCACCAAGGGCGGCACGTAATACTGTGTGAACTTACTGAAACTTACCTCCAGCCTTGAGATCGTGCATGAATGGTAGCAGAGACACGGTGGACTCTTCATATGCCGGGCCGAACGGTAAACCAGAAATTAATGAAAACGAAAGACAGCAATTAATACAAGGAAAGTAAAATAAAATTGTGTTGACAATACACTTCTTTAACACATTATAAGTGATTTATAAACATCTTGTGGTAATTGATCAAATATCCTAAAATGTTTTGTATCACACTACGAAAAACCAGTATTTCCTGAATGGTTCTCGCGCCTGCTTTCCACGTACATTGTAAAAATTGAAATACCGTTAAACTACTGTAGTATGTCCGACGTGAATCCTTTCGCAATCGCGACACATGTATGCAATGATCCTGATACTATTAAACATGAAGTCCTTTCAGAGTTATTAATAATAACAACATCAATCGTTATAACGCGACAGGAATATTTGACGTTGTTAAGGCAGAAATATTGGAAAAAGAAACATCAAGTAAGAAAGTGGTTTAGCTTCTAGCAGAAATGTAAGAAAATACTTCAACGTCATGCATACTGCCATTTAGTTCCCTATATCTATACAAATGTGTCTAATGCTCCTACCTGTGATGTTCAACTGAGGCTAGCGAGAAGCCTACCAAAGCCTAGACTGCTGTCGAGAAATCCTTCTGTTCTGCATTCGGAACAGAATTGTTCTGTTCCGCTACCTGCCTGTTAATAGGTTCTTCCTTTCAGTTCACTCAGGTGTCTACTCTTCTTCACTAAATACCAGTCGATACTAACTAGATATACTCTATTCCTCCAGCTTCTGACACTGCTGCATTCGTAGAAGAAAGCTACCTACCAAACTTCGTCTTTCATTATGCATCTTGACTACCTGATTTGCACGTAAGACTTACCATGAAGCGCAAATCACTTCTCGTCAATTACTAGGCGTAAAATCGCGATGGAGAAATTCACTCTTGCGAAACTAAGTCTGGGGCCGAAGAATTATAAAAGTGCAACATGATCGCTTTCTGCCGCAAAAATTAACTCTACTCCAAACTCACGACACTCAAATTACGAATTATAACCAGTGTTGCGCAAAACATTTCACTTAAAACTGTTGAATTTATATAGACTACATGATACAGAATGTTCAACAAAATGTTCATGAGGATACAAATCCTCGATCTAATAATTTTGTCTAGCTATTCTTTAAGAGATTTATTGCTGCAATTTATAAACAATAAAGTGTTTATCAATAAACCAACAGACTCGAAAACGAAAGCTGTTACAATTCAATCAAAAGTAGTGAGGAATGTTGGAGACGTTTATATTAAAAGATGAGCAAATAACTTGACGATCAATGTTACACATTGTCCTGCACAACACTGATTGATTTTTTCGTCCTATATTGGACTTAGCTGAAAGGGATACGGAGAGATTTATATAAGGAAGGATGTCACTAAATAATAAACCATTTTTCGCAACGACTGAGACATTAGTTAATCAATTGTACTACAAGTTCGCCTAAAGTTTTCCCACATAACTTTCCAAGTTTTATCAAATCTCGCAAAAGAATCTTTGTGAATCAGAGGTTTCCGCCGAGAACGCCACATGTTTAAAACGCTACACACAACGTATCCCTTCATCCATAAATCCGCATATTGAAATCATATTTTACAAAAAACTACACAAAATTGATCGTAAATATTCATTATATACCAATTATTTAATACTGCGAATACACATAAACATGAATCTCCTGTGGATACTTTCATCGACTACATTGTTTAGAGTACAAACACGTTTTTTCTATAATACAATTGCATTTCAAAATTGTCGAGTGATACTTTATCTATCCCTTGTTAGATATGTCCTTATCTACCTACAACTCCCTAGTTTCTCTCGTCGTTATAAGCTTATAGTCCTCTCTCGCTTATCCTAGTCTACTAAACACTTCTGCTTTCCATAAATTAAAGAGTGACATGGAAAAGGTTCTGGTAATTTTTATTAGCTAACTCTTAAAACATTACAACTTAAAGAATAATCAATCGGTTAATCTAGGTAGCCTACAAAATGCTGACTGATATTCGTAAACCTGTGGGTCTCCCGTGGATCTATTCGATATATGTGTATTAACATGCGTGAATATATCTGTACACATTGTACACTGGGGCAATGTGGTCTATATAAGAATCGCCTCTCTTATCCAGAAGTAAAACTCTGCATCAACGTAGTAAAACCTAGATTCTTACATGGACCGTGGATTTGCATTAGGTTCTAATAAATTAGAGAAACAGTCGTGCTGTCCAGTATTTGCCGTAAATACGCCTATACAATTGTTGTTAGAGATTTTACGCACGTCAGAGAAATCAGACGATACACTGTGGACCGAAAAACTTTGGATGGCACGGATGTATCCCTAGCTACACCGGAGACGTATCCTCTTTAACGCTTCGAGAGTAATCGCGATTCCGTCACGGTGATGGTTATTTAACATAAATAATTGCTTGCCCTTCGCCTCAGATATATTGTGTGCCACACGATTAGTGCTAGCACGAACTAGAAAACTGCGATGTAATATTTTGCGGATGATTTGTTGAACGTGTGGGGGTGTGGTAGGTGCTAGATACCAAAAGAAATACAGGCATAAGCCTCCCTCACTGCGAGCTAATAGATGACGCTTCTCTGTCCTGTATCCTGATTGTCCTGCCTGGTCTTGTCTCTAGCCTTATAGCCCTGCCTGCTCCAATACTAAACAGTACAGAAGTACTGGCGACTAGAAGACAAGAAGTAGGTTCACCTGAGGTTCAAAATTCATAAATCTATTAGTTTAGATGACTGAGCATACTCAAACGATAAGAGGCTGTAAATTTTGAGCTAAATAGTACGTGCACAAGTTTACAAGTATCTACAATAGCTGTCTAGCCACAATACGGAATAACAGTAAAATTATATTTTTGAACTGCCGCATTCTATCGCGAGACGACAATTCGCGATTATTTTGACATCGGGGAAAACATAGTCTGAAAAAAGCCAGGAAACTATCTAGAAATCTCTTTTTTTAGCCCTGTTGAAACACAAGTTTGGAAAATCGTACGTGCCCACTTCTCAAGTAAAATACGATAAAGTTCGAGTTTTCAGCTGCTATTTTTCCACCTAGTATTCTGTTTATATATGAAAAGAAATGGTGACACATGCAGGGAGAAGCGGATAATTTTGATGTGTAAGGTACGTTTTTTTCTTTTTTACAAAACAACGGAATTCGAAAATTCGAGACCAGCTAGTATTTCAGGAAAATTGTAGATATTGTAAATAACCACTATGATGTATGACAACGAAGTTTCCCTCAATTCACCACGTAAAATTATAATGGTTGATTATGTTACCGAACCATTGTCACATTGCTTCACAAAGTCATTTTCCAGTTGAAATATCATTTTTAAACAGAGTAAAATAAAATCTCCAGTCTTTTAGACAACTTCCACAAAACTAATTAAATGAAACCTATCGAAAATGGAGATTGGCGAACGCAAATTCGAAATTATTCAACATGACAATTGTACGAAATAAATCATAAAATGAAAGTACCACAATGTAAATATTGGATATCAATCCTCGGAACAAACTTACGACATCTTATTCTTCGGCGGAAGTGTAGCGATAAAATAAAAAGATGTTTGCTTACCGTGTGAGGCTAGCATCCGTGAATGGAACGAAAGTTTAATATCTTCTCCCGCCTCCGCCGCCGCCTCCTCCTCCACCCATATTTCCACCGCCGATCGAACTGCCACCACCATATCCTCCCTGGTTCCCATATCCGCCACCACCTCCGCCAGAGTTGCCACCACCCATTGGCCCTATTGTAGAAACAAAACAAATAAATATAATATTATACAGAAGAAATCATATTGGGTCAAACGAAACCCAAAAATTCATTGAGAGTCTCCTTAAGAGAGAGATGAAGAGAGAGATGAAGAAAGTCTTGAAGAAATAATATAGTCTCCAAAATTGATGTATCTTGATGCAGCAATAGCGGTAAAGCTCAGTTTTCATTATAAATCTTGAAATATCTTTCGTAACAAGTATTTTTATAATCACTGATAAATCAAGATTATAAGTTTTGAGTCTCATGAACTAATGAATAAAAAAAGGTGGTAACAGATGTAGAGAAAGAGTGGACAAAGGCGCTCCTTCTCACTGCAACATTGCGCCTTTCATTGTTTAACAGTGATAATGCTTTTAGTTTGTATATGTCCCAAATATATGCATGGGAATGTTAGTACAGATGTTAATGTTTTCATGGATGGCGCACTTAGAGGTTAGTCAGTCATGCAACTGTCATCGTTAAAGCTTGGTGTTTCTCACGATAATCAGATATTTTTTCCCAAATCATTCAAATGCATATAATGAGCCGTTCGCAAAAATTCTAACACCGATTCTGGACGCCCCTTGCGCAACTCGGTTTCTATAATTAATCCATGAAAGTTCACTAAAGAGAGAAAAAAATGACTGTGTACATAAAAGAGTAACACTTTGTTGCTCAAGGCGCGTAACAGACGCGTTGGCTTTTGAGAAGGAGGAAAGCAACCTTGTCCACTATATGATGGTTGCCATCTCGAGTCTCCAGACTGTCGGCCACTAGGACCCATATTTATACCGTAGGGTGCTGGTCTTCCTCCCGAGTTGAAGTTATTTCGTACTGGACCACCACCATAACCCTGTTGGTACCCTCCTCCAAAGTTATCGTTGCTCCAGTTTCCACCGCTGTTGTAACCGCCTTGACCGCCTTGTCCGCCCCAACCGCCGCCTTCAACAATTCAAAAAACATGCCCAAAAAAGAATTGCAGCTTTGATAGGTCAACAAAAACGTATCAAACGGAATATCTACCTTGATTTTGATTTTCCCATGGACCATTTCCACCCCAGCCCCCTTGATTACCACCTCCATAGCCACCCTGATTACCACCGTTATTCCAGTCTCCACCACCACCACCACTTCCACGGCCACCCCAGTTGCCGCCACCCTGGTTTCCACCACGTGGACCTCCCCTTCCTACACCTTGTCCTCCACGGCTGCCACCGCCACCACCACCACCGCTACCAGATGCAGAGGCCATCTCTGCTCTACTAAGCGCCTGAGACAAACGATTATAAAAATTAGAATATAGAATTAAAAAAGAAATACTGCTTTAAATTGTTTCTCTTGAAATATGAAGTATACCTTCTTAACATCAACATGTTTCCCACGAATTTGATGATTACGCTGTAGACATATTTTATCCACAGGATCGTAATCATCGAATTCAACGAAACCAAATCCTCTCTTCTTGCCTGTGTCTTTATCAGTGACAATACTGACAGAGTTTATACTTCCAAAGCTTTGGAAGTATTGTCTAAGATCTTCTTCTTCATGGTCTTCCTTCAATCCTCCAACAAAAAGTTTCTTAACTGTTGCTCCCGCTTCAGGTCTGGCAATTTCTTGCCTAGGAACAGCCCTCTTTGGCTCCACTACTCTTCCATCAACCCTATGTGGCCTGTAAAATATTATTAATTATGAATATTACAATATTACTAGAAAAACATTGCAATAAGCAAGGTGTTTTTAAGAGGACACAACGATATAATGTACAAAATATACAGACCTAGCGTTTTGCGCGTCATCTACCATATGAGCACGAGAATATGTGATAAAACCAAAACCTCTGGAACGTTTAGTTTTAGGATCTTTCATGACAACTACATCAACTATTTCACCCCACTGCTCAAAGTGCTTCTTAAGAGAATCATCTGTAGTCCTATAGTCCAGACCACCAATGAACAATTTCCTAATGTGTTCGGGTTCGTTTTTTCCATCCTAAAATTCATTTAATACAATAAATGAATTGAACACTAGTCACAATATTACGTTTTTCAAATAACTTTTTACATCGAACATGACCGACGAAAATTCCTGCATTTTTGAAATAATGACGCGACTCAACAATCGTAATTGCAACTGTTTAGATGAAAAATATATTAACTACGAAGCCACCAGACGTTTCAGTGGTATTTCAGAGAATGCACAAACACCGTATCTGACTGCACGATTTTCAACGAATGAGTAATAAAAGGAGAATGATTTCCGTCACGATTTTTCAAAATGGCGTAGCGTCAGTACGCCACGCTACGGAAACAGTGATTCAGAAAATACACAAACCCTGCCTTGTTATCAAGCGAATGAACAAATTATGTATTCAAATTCCTCAATTTGAAGAATTTTGCAGTACTTGTTAGTCGCAGATAGCTTTCTTATACAAAATCTTGATTCATTATATTCTGGTAAAAAGACCAATGCTTTGCATCAAGGTTGAGCTACACAGTAAATAGGGTCCCGACTTCGAAACTACGTTTTGTTTTTATCTGAGAAACAATGCGAAAATGTAGACACAAATATGATGACACATAAATACAGTTGCACAAATCATGGGAAGATAGGGCGGGAGCAATGAAATAATATTGAACTGTACGATACATCATATTCCATCGTTGAAAATCTACATAGGCCCAATACATTACATGATGAAATGACGCAAAGCTTCTATTGCTATAAGTTCGAATACCCGAATTTAAACCTTCAACGAAAGACACAGTCTAATAAATATCGGATTGTGTCATATAAGATGTTACATATTCTAGCTCAAAATGCATTTACAGGCTAACTACTATAGTAGAATATTTTGCGGTATACAGAGGCGCATCGAACCCAACAAATTCAGAAATAAGCCTACTATTCCATCACGGAGTTAGATGCGTATACCGCTTTACACAGATATAACAAAGTATTGAAATAATTTGTAAAGTTTGCACTTACATCATGTTCCATCTTCACCATTTTCTTGAATCTAATGAGGGTTAAGTACCCTTTCTACACCAAACACGAAGGAACCCTGACGCACTTTACCTAAGAAATGGGGGTCGCGCAAATCGCCCGATCGATTACTATTCCGTTCGAGAACGCGTGTGAACCCCTGACGAGCATAACGGTTTCCATTTTGTGTAGTTGGAACATGCGCACAAGAGTTGTCTGTTACTATTTACATATATTTTGTTAATTGAAAGAAAATGACAGCGTAGATAAGGTACAAAAATTAAAGTATGCGATTTAAAAAGAAATGAAAAATAAAGCTTGATTGAAAGTACCAAGAGGATTGTAGTTGAATAATGAGAAGGTGGGGCGAAGGTATGTACGCTCAACTTCCTTTAACATTTGAGTTTTCAATAATCAATGCATTTAGTTCAGGTTTAATATTACAAGAAATACATATACATGACTACGATGGTTTGAGCAGTTTATTCGAAAATACTCTACAATTGTGCCGTAATTACAATTTTTGTGATAAGCTTCGGAAAGCTTTGGTAATACAGCGCCGGAAATGAGAATCGGGTATCGTAAGAACTGTTTATAAAAGACCTTGTTTACAAACAAAGTTTAAAAATTGTACGTTTGCTACGTTATTAATCTTAAAAACGTTCCCAAATGATATGTATTATAACTATTTGACGACAAAACCTGTGTATCTATCGTGAAGAAACTGTAGTAGAATTGTTAAGTAAACTGTTTAAAACATAACCGTCGTGTAATTGGACGATTTTACAAGTAAATGGCTATATACGATTCACTATAAATCAATGGAAACGGTTGTTACAAAAATTAAATGTTTCACATAACCCATAAATTTTTCCATCCTATTGTAGGTAGTAGCTGTAGCTGGCAGTTATTGTCAGCTGGGAAAAATGAATAGAAAAATTATTGAGCCAGAAAATAGAATACACGGATTTAAGAGACAGTTGGAACCGGATAAAATAATAGGTGCCACAGATACTGGTGGAGAACTCATGTTTTTAATGAAATGGTTTGCCTAATATTTATTTGTGACATATGTAACAAATCCCATGATTAAATCTTAAATTTCACGTTGATTCATTTTTGCCAGGAAAGGAATAGAAGAAATAGATTTAGTGTCTGCGAAAGAAGCAAATGTACTCTGTCCTCAAGTAGTAATCCAGTTTTATGAAGACAGACTTTCATGGCATACAAAGAAACCTAATAGTAAATAGCTAGTTTTAATTGAAAATTGTCTAGGGCAAATTTCACAAAATGCTAACTTGAGAGAAAGTATGCTCTGAATTTATAGTTTAAGTTATATTTTGTGTGACCCACGATTTTATAAACACACTTTTATATCATTTATATAATCCCTTTTATAACAGTGACAACATATAATAATTATTGTAACATTCATAAAGCCTTTGGCGGCAATCAGTATTTTCAGTTAGTTATCTCTGATAGTTTGCTACCAAGCAGGCCATTCATATAGCCAGAGTTAATCCAAATAATGGTTTGGATTTGTTTTTTGGAAAGAGTATAGTGGATACGGAGTTGTGTTCGTCTTTGAATGATAAGTTCTTCTTCAGTTACTGAACAAGAACGTGTTACTGCTAGTCATGTCAGGCATTTAGATCATAGGTTCAATTTGATGACTTATGTTAGACAGCAATTTAAAAAATTCAATTTATTCAACAAAACATTCTAAACACAATTTTATAAAGTATTTATAAGCTAATATCGTAATGACATACAATTATAGGTAACTGTACAATGTGTGTATCTTATATGTGCAATTAATGTGTAATGTTTTTTAGCATTCCTAATGCAGCAAACATATGTCACTTTTCATAAACATATATAATTTTCAATATACATTTACATAAGACATAAAGTTGATATGCATTTGTAAAATCATTCCAGAAAGTATTTATAATGATTACCAATTATTGATTTCAATGCAATTTATGATACAGATAAACAATGAACTAAATCAATATTACCTTCTTCACTTCCCAATATATTACTTCATATAATCTTCAGTTATTTGGTTTCAATATTTCTGCTGTGCGTCGCCTCCAATGTTTCTTTTGATTTGAATTATCATCTAAGGGTACTGGTGTTCTTATTGAGTTGGCGTTATTTGCCTCGCTATGATTTTTGGAGATTTCAGACTCAAATTGCTGCATTATATGTTTCTTCATTGTTGGTACATAACAAGTGGGTTCTTGCTTGCTTATTGTTTGTTTTAATCCCGTTAAGACACACACACTATCTCCTCCAGTTTTTATCAGTGTTGGGATCGCCTTGCTTTCAAGGATGTTCTGTGTTAACTTTTCTTGAGCCTGAGCTTCTACATTATTCAATGTATAAGTCTGCTTTTCTCTAACAGTGTTTCTCAAGAAATCACAGGATTCGTTATTTCGGAATATGGAATTGTATTGTACATTGGACATTGTTTCTCCAGTTGAACTATTTTGACTGTCAATTTTGGTGGAGCTGTTTCTACCATTAAAATTATTGCGTGATGTATTTGATAGAGCAGTGTATGGCTTATCGACACAAGTTGAAGAATTATAGAAGAAATAATTACGATTGTTTGTACTTTGCGCATATAATTTTTCTTCAATGCGCCTGTTTATGTCAACTGCTTCTGCCAGTGGTATTGGCTCTGTGTAAGTGAACATCTTTTTGGGTGGAGCACAATTATTTTCAGATGACTTAAAGCTAATTGGTCCGTTAATTACGGGAACCGCATTGCTGACTTCACTTGTTGTTCTTATTACAGGGGTAATGTTACCTTTCGAATCCAGCCGAGAATTAATCTGGTCCCGTGTGCTTATATATACCACTGTTACCTTACTGGGACTTTTTGGCAATAAGTTTGATGCAACTCTTTGTGTCTTTTTAGGTTTCTGTTTTTGTTTTAGATTTGATTGCTTGATTTTTTCAATTTTTACACTTTTATCTTTTGTAACACTCTGAATTTTAGTAGTATCAAACGATGCATCTTCCGTGTGGTGATGTCTTATATGTCGCTTCAGATTATCTTTCCGTCTAAAGACAGTTTGACAATACTCGCAGGAGAATGGCTTCTCATCTAAAATGATCAAGAGGATAAATACTTTTGCAAAACTTGAATCATAGCAGTCATACCTGAATGTATTGTTAAATGCCTTCTCAGTTCACTTTTTGACAAAAAAACTCTGTTACAGTGGGCACATGAATATGGCCTGTCCTTTCCATGAGTTCGTTGGTGACGAAGCAACAAAGATTTATCCTTAAAACTTTTACTACACTGGCTGCACGCATGTGGTCGTTCATCTGCGAATTCATGACAATATAACATGTTCAATCATGGTAGATAAGCCCCGATTGAAATATAATCACATTATATCAAGTCTCATTACTTGTATGAGATCGCATGTGGCGTTTCAAATTTGTCAATACTCTGAATATTTTGCCACATGATTTACAAGGATAGCTTGCGGTACTATTATGCAACGCTAAATGGTTTTTCAAGTCATCCCGTTTGCTATATGCTTTATTACATGCTGAGCATGAAAATTGCTTCTCTTCTGAAATCAATAGTGTATCGATAAAGATTTTTCTTCTTACTTTGTATTGCTCTTATATCCATTTGAGAAATTGGCTCGAATGAATATTGAGTACTACATAAAAGACCATGTAGAACATATTTACTGCTATGGGAATACATGTGTCTGTTGAGTTTGTTCTGTTGAGGAAACGCCTTATCGCATATATCACACTTAAATGGTTTATATCCAGTGTGAACCCTTTCATGATATTCGTAATGAGAACGTTTAACAAAACTTCTATCGCACAATTTACATTGATAAGGTTTGACACCTGTGATGCAAGCATCGTGATAGCATTTGCCTTTTTTGTTTTTAAAAACTTTGTCGCATATGTTACACTTATATTTCTCTGGATTTCCAGGTATAACTGATATATGTGTACGATCAGGATTTTTCAATGGCTTATTCTTTAACTTTCCCCTTGCATGTAATTCCAATTTTGTATTCTAAAAATTAACAGGAACTTCTATTTTATTATTTCCTTTATTTTATACCAGAATTACGTACAAAGTATTGAACTTACTTTCTCGTTAACAGTTATATTTACATTTACTTTGGAGGACTCTGTTTGAGGAATGTTTGGGTTACACTCAGCATTATTACTGATTCTGGCTGAGGGTGCAACATCTTGGTGGTAAGACTCAGTAGTGTTAATACAATGAGTTGACGAATATTGTACAATATCTAGTTTTTGTTTTGAGTCTTTATTAATGACTAGTTCTAAAGGTAAGATGATATCATCACTTGATAAGATCTGTTTCTCATCAGCATTTCCCCTACTTGAAATAAGAGACCCCAAAGGCGAACAATCTGAAACAATAGTAGTGGATGTTGTTCTAATTGCATACTCTAAACTTCTTTATGCATCCACATTCTTACCATAGTTGCCAATGTTCTCTATTCTGTGTTCATTGTTACAAGTTTTACAGCCATGTTCTTCATATAATAAACACATACGGCATTTAGTATGACCGCAGCTATCTTTTACGAGTCTCGAGAAAGACGTATTCGTCAATTGCCTGCAGTTCGGGCATTCTTCTGTCATTATAACAATATTGAATGGTTAGTGGAATGCCAGCCTCCATTTATGACTACTTAAAACTGTATCCCGTATTTCATCGTATTATTGTCAAAATCCCGCAAATGCACTGCGTAAACAACGTAACATTATTTATCCACACCACATTCCGTTGCACTCACAGTCACTTGATTTGTAATTCGTTTTATGGAAACTGACTTGCTGTTTGGAAAAGCAGACTTGAATACAACCGATAGACGGTTTTTTAATCAAATAGGTTATGCAAGAGCGCAGTTGTCATAGTGCAATATTGAAGGGGTGAAATGATATAGATTTTGAAACTTTAAGAGTTCCTCAGCCCGCGTCTCTTATATGTGTCTGACAAGCAAGTTCCCGCACACCGCACACATTGGGCATCCAGATGCTGAAGCATTGGTGCACTGATATGTTTATTCTAGCATTTAGTTATGATTTTGTTTTATATTGCCGAATATAGAAGAACTGTTACATTTTATAGTACTTAATTGAAAGACAATAAAATTAAGTCTTATAATACATAAGTATATAGAAATTTTAAGCTGTCCGTATCTTTTATTTTAATCCTCTTCTAAAGCACTGCTAATGTCTTCTTATACTTCAAGAAAAGCCATAAAAATAATAATAGAATGTTCGAATAGTAGAAAATTCAAATAAAGTGATTCGGAGAAAAGAGTTTTTTGTATGTATGTATGTATGTGCGGTATGTGCTACACTGTAAGCCTCTGCTGTTAATGTGCATGAGTGCATAACACAACGTTGTTGTTGTTCCGCAGAACCTTCAAAAGTATGTCAGTGTCAATGTTCCCTATTAGCTTCCATCTGTTTTGTGTTTTATTCTTGCGCGACGCTTGATTAAGATCGCTTCCAAAATCGTATAAGTGCAAGTTTTCATCAACTTATTTATTTGTCATTCATATACTACACGCATTCAACGGGAAACGTTCAAACTACAGAACTTTAGCACGTGGAAAGAAATCTGGTGTCACTAGAATGCAGTTTGATTTAAAAACACGTGAATCTGTACTAAATATAAGTTGTAGTGAATAAAACTGATGTATAAAAGTCTACGGCCTCTTGACTTCAGTAAATGAGTAACTTTCAGTTTACTTAAAGTGTGCAGAAATCATTCTATCAACAAAAATACTGGAGCCGTGAAATATATAACCCACAATATAACCTTGTGTGGAACCGGAATGGTATGTATACATGCTATTAAACAGACGAATTTTAGAAGCTTAATATCAAAGATTTCTGCCAAAATTGTCAAACTACTTTCATCATTTGGTTCCTTGTACGTGTTCTTAAATTTTTCGCCTTTATTAAAAGTTGAGTCTGGTTAAGTCTCGTGCATAACCTTTCACCTTTTTCTGAATACACTGGAGGTTCCTGTTAAGTCAAATTAGACAAATATTTTATAGCTTTAACAGTAATTCTGAGCCAGACGTTTTGAAGAGTTTTAGAATGTAAATTGTTGGCATATGCAAATGAAAGAAACAGATGAGGATCAGTTTATAAAGTAGCATTTCTAATCTTTGACAATGGATGGCAACCAGCAGACAGCATCAGTGAAAAAACTTGGTTTCTTAAAGATAGAGTTATCAGAGTATTAAATTAAAGGATTTGTGCAAGAACACATTTTGTATGGCACTCTCTCCAAGGAACTTAAAAGTTTTGTGGAATGAAATATACTTCCCCTGCAGAGGTTACATTTGATTGTAATAACCCTCATGTTAGCGTGTATTCTTTTGGACGGTAAAACTAAAGTGTTACACTGTTATCCACAGTTTGCAAGTAATCTGTGGTATTTACAGTAATATAAGTCTGGTTCTTGTGCTTTGTTAAGATTAAAATGGATCTTGTTGACTTGCAGGTTACAAATGGTGTTGCTATTGTTAAACTCTTTCTTGGAAAGCAATCATGAAAACCCTGACAACAAAACAGATGCAAAGAATGGAAAAGAAGAAGAAAAAGATGGCCGCTTTGCTAGAAGTCACCAAACTGAACGATAAAGACAGAGAATCCAAAATTTCTGCTTTTAAAAATGCAACGATATCAGAGGAGTGTCATACGAGTGATTCTGAACATAGTGGCACGCAGTCTGATCAACCTTCTAATCGTAAAAGAGCATGCATTGAAAATTCTGTTGATACAGTATTGGAAACTGTTACGGCGGAAACTTGTGCAGAAGATAATGAAGAATTAGACACAATGGTTAATAAAAAACCTAGGTAAACTATATTGAAACAATGCGTAGACTAATGTAGTTTCTTGGGAAATCACTCACATTAATTCCTTTGCAGACTAAGTGGTGATGAGTATTTAAAATTGAAGGAAGAATTACGGGACCGTAAAAAACGTCTAAAAGCAATACCACGGCTTCAGTTAAAGACTGTAGGTCAGAGTGCTAGTTTGACTATTAATGTAAAATGCGATGAAAGGATACCCATTTTCCTTAGCGACATTCAGCACCTGTTATTGTACTCATTACACGGTCATCATTCATCTTACACGCCGACACGGTGGTGTCAGCTCGAAAAATACAATAAGGTAGTGAGCACATAGATTTATTACTAGCAGTGTATTATAGGCCAATAGAAAATACAAGTAAGCTATTTATGGACAGGTAACGCATACTGTAGTCTTTGTGGTAGAAGGTCTATCATTATATCATTTTATGGCTTATGAGAGCTTATTTTCTCATATAACATCAAAATTAGAACATCGTGTAGAAGTACTAACACCCACTGCATATGGAGGTTCGGTAGTAGAAGATCTTGCAGCTGTACCATTGACTGGAATACAAAGTGGCAGGCTCATTAATGGTATGGGCATTATATGACTGTTTTATTACTTCATTCGGTTAACTACACAATACTATATGAAATACTTGTTTCTAGAATATGGATCTCTCGAGAAGGCGATTGAAAATACAGAAGACATAATAAAATTATTAAGATCTGTTTTTCCAATGCATCCATCCAAGGTGCAGGATACTAATAATCAGGCTGCAGAGGAAAAATTGCAACTACCATCGACTGATAAATTTCCTCGTACACAATTGCTTCTATCCCTGTCACAAATGGTAGAAGAGAACTACCCCGTCCCATTAAAGGGCGAACTAGCAAAGAAGTATGTACTCTAAAGATATAAGACAAAACTTATAATAGTAATAGCACAAATCTACATTTTTATGCATTGCAGATATAGAGATTATGTTATGACAAGGGATGAGTACGTAGAAGCCACAGAACAATCCCCAATGTTTGGTCTTGATTGTGAAATGTGTAGAACTACGTCGGGTGAATTAGAGTTGACGAGGATTTCACTTGTTGATGAACAGATGAATGTAAGTTTTGCTATTTCGTGCCAGCGACAAACCATCAAGATCTAATAACCAATTTTCGTTAGATCATTTACGATAGCTTGGTAAAGCCTGACAACGCGATTACCGATTATCTGACTCGATTCAGTGGCATAACTGAAGAAATGATGAGTACTGTAACTACAACTTTGTTCGACGTTCAGGAAACTTTAAGGAAGCTACTGCCAGCTGATGCTATTCTTGTAGGCCAAAGCTTGCAATGTGATCTACACACATTAAGAATGATGCATCCATACATCATTGACACATCTGTTATATTTAATCTCACTGGTGACAGGTAGGTGGTTTTTTTGCAATGTAAAATTATATCAGTATATTTGATGAAAGCTTACTAATTTTAACATTCTTTTAGATACAAAAAAACAAAACTTCAAACGTTAGTACGTGAATTTTTAGGGGAGCGTATTCAAGAGAACAAATCCGGTCATTGTTCGACAGAAGATTCCCGAGCATCTTTGAAATTAGTGCAATTAAAGCTAGCGAAAAGCTTAGACTATGGCGATGCGGTTCTCTTAGGTGCGTGTGATATAAAAATGCTGAAAATGGAAAGTAAACGTGAAGGCATTTCGTCAGCATTTTATAAGATGGAACTGCGAAAATATGCAACTTCGTTGTTCAAGCATATTGCAAAAGATAAAAAAACTGCAGCGATAGTGGGTGATGAAGATATAATGAACGAATACTCGAAGTACCTGAAAACATCGTCACTTAACATAATGGACGATGCAAACTTTACCAATACTGACCAAGTAGGTGCAGTTAACCGTCAAAATGTTGTCAAAACCATCTGTTATTTCCTCTTAATATTAAACATGTATTTTTCAATTGATAGGTTCGTCTCGTAGTAGCAGGCAGTAATAAGCTTGCAGTTCGACGGGCTTCCGAAATTGCAATGGAGCACGCATTTACTCTATGTCACATAAGACTTGACCAAGAACAGTTGGAAGATGGACACGAAAAAACCTTCCATAACGTCAATAAATGGATAAACAAATTGTGGCAGAATATGGCTGTGAATGGGTTAGCATGTGTCATATTTGCAGGGGAAAGTAAAGCTACAAATGGTGCTTGCTTTATGAATATAAAGAGGGAGATTCCCGTGGATTTTGTAATTCGTGCCTAAATAAAAGAATTTTAGCTCTGAATCGAGTTGGAGTTACAGCGCAAATGTTACCAGTTCGGCAGACATTGCCAGAACAATGGGAAAATTGTATATTCGATAACTTGTTTTCTACAATATATTTCATAGCTATTTATAATTTAATGCATTTTAGCGTTTTGCAAATGACATTACAGAGTTCACTTGATTTCCCCTCCTCAGAATCTACGAAAAGAATATTTAGTATTTTTTTGTTAATAATTTGGGATTTGAAAAAAAATGGCACAGAAGTTGAGTCATCCTTCAGATCAACTTAGCTGTTTTTATAATGTTGTCCTATGATACAATCATGTTTATAAAACAAGTTACAAGCGTTCGATAACAGTTTTATTTAATGTTACGTTTCGGTATATAATCGCACAGCGAAATTATAATTGAAAGGAAAAAGTGAGCCCAATTCAGACATATAACAATATAGTTCAATATTCATACAAAATGCGGTTTAATGCCCTACCGCCTGTTTCCTAACATATTAAGATACGTATGTTTTTACGCGAAGTATACATTGCCCTTTTCTATCGTTTATATTCTGTTGTCACTTGTGGAATAGCAATCACAAAATCAGTTTTTTGGTCTTTCATTAATTTTAGAATTACTTGTATACACAAAATAAATACTGTTCACATATGGCCAATTAAGGATAAAAACGTAAATGCAGAAATATAAATGCATGACATGTTAATGTATATAAGTCCAAAATTATACATAAATGCAAATACCCTATAGATGTATTCCACAGAAAGTTTGATAAAATTCCACTTTTTGCAGAAAGCGGGAATTCTAATATGTGTTGCCGTAGCACTTATCCTTGCCTGTTGCTTTTTGCTTTTCTAAATACATCATGTAAGCAGACATAGGTTGGCGCGAATTTCTGCCGAGCATTTTTTGTCTAAATGATGTAACTGCAGCTGATTTCTTTGCCTGCCTCTTGAGTTTCCGAAGATTTACAATGCCAAATTGTGTTGTGCTCCCACGGGAACTTAATGGAATAAATGATTCTTCCTCCACCTCAATTGTAGATTCCATAAAGCCTGAATTTGACAACGTTCTAGATGGCAAAAGCTGTACTTCTTTCTTCGATATTTTGCGCCTTTTCGCTTGCGCCTTGAGAACATAAGACAGATTCTCTAAAACTTCATCCGGAAGACGCTTAATACCTTTTTTCGGTACTTCCAATTCGCCGGATTTGATTACTTGAGATTTCCACTGTCTTTTATTTTCTTTCTCACTGCTTGTTTTTTCGAAACGTTTATCCTGCCTCTGTTGCTTCATTTGCTTGTTTACTTTGATATTCTCAGCTGCAAGTCTTGATGCTTGCATAGCATTCTCCCGGGCCTTCGAAAATGAAATCGTTTCCTGTTCATCATCCGAATCTGTCACAGCACTATTCGATACTTGAGTGTTTTTAGGGGATTTAGATTTTGCTTCTTTCAATTTTTGCTTCTTCTGAGGTTTCTCAGCTGAAACTATAAACTCTAATGATAAAGTTTTTGCAACCTTGTTCTTCTTGTTTTGTATTACATTGGGGCTGAGACTTTCTATTTCGGGGCTAATGAGTTTGGATTTTCCTTTACCCTTCTTCTTTTTGGGTTTATCGACTACTTGTTGATTTTCTTCAGTATCAACAGGATCTGTTTCAATTTCCACTTTGCTTGGAGTTTTCTTCTTTTTCTTTTTCTTCATCGTATTATCAACACTTTCTTCAGAATTTTTGTCTGAAATAGCATGCGTACGTTTCACTTTCTTAGGAATCACTATAGGGGATTCATCTTTTTCGTTAACTACAGGTATCTCACTTTCAGCTTCTTTGATATCACGCTTACGTTTCTTCATCTTCTTTGGTTGATTATTATTTAATTCACTGTGTAACTTTTGAAGCGCATCCACCTTAGCTAAAATTTTCAAGTTTTTATTGGTTACTCTATGTTCAACTTCATCAGACGCGGTTGGTTCGTCTGAGTCAAGATTTTCATTCACTGTATCCTCCGTAGCGATTTCTTCGTCTTTGCTTTTCCTATTTGTTTTAATTGCGTCAACACTAACATTTAATTTTTCTTCCCTATGACACTCATCTTCTGTTGGCTTTGGTGTTGAAACAGCCTTGTTTAATTGGCTGACATTCGAGGATATGACTCTGGAAAGATTAGTTTTTTCCGACAATTCAGTCAGCTCGGCCGGCAAACTCTTATGAAGCAATTTTTCTATTTTCTTTGTTTTCTTTAATTTTCTCAAAGGCGTTTCCGTTTTTAAAGGAATGTCTTTCGTATCTGTTTTAGAGAATATGCTGCTTAACAGATTTGCCGCTGATATTTTATTTGCCTTTTTATGGGCCTGAAGCGTTATACTTGGTGTATCCAAACTAGTGTGGAATCTGTCCTGTTTATCGACTAAATTCTTCGGTGTACTACACTCTAATGACTTGTTCAAGCCGGCTATGGTTTTGGTACACAATTCATCTCAATGTTCTTGCGTAGAGTTGTCTAATTCTGCTTTCTTTTTATTTCTGCTTCAATGCAAATACTAGTTTGTGATTGCTTCTTCTTCTTTCCAGTTTTACTTATGCTGGGAGATGCAGAATTTATACATTTTTCCAGTCTATTTTTTTGGGTCTGAGAGGATTCAAGTTGTTCCAATTCTACATCATCTTTATTTTCTTGATCATCAACGTCTCTTCCATCTTCGCTCTCTTCACTTTTATCAACCTTTAGTTCTTCTTCCTCATGGCTGTCGCTGTCATGGTCTTTCTCAACTTTTCCTTTGGTATCCTTTGCATTTTCACTTTCTTCAATATGGTCTCCATTATCTTCAGCGTTTTCTTCTTCCTTTTCATCATCATCGACATCTACTTCAGCTTCTTCCTCCTCATCTTCATCATCGTCTTCTTCTTCTCCAACCTCATCGTCCTCAACCACGAAATCTGCAAGGTCCGACCCATTATCATTTGGATCCGAATATTCAGATTCTGAAGCCCTGCATTCATCTCCAGGTACATCATCATCATCATCCAATTTGGATGGACTCTTTCCATCAAGATTGTATTCTCGTTTGATATCTGAATCTATACTGCCCTCATTCGACTCGTTATCTGTATCACTGTCTGCTCCTCCAAATAGGAATCTAGGTAATCTACATGATTCATTCTTGACATCATCAGAGTCTGAACCACCACTGGTTTCCTCAGTATCCGAATTTGCTGCTAAAAAGCCCTTCTTTTGCATTTTCTTATTATTATTTTTTGGTAACGATGCAGGGTCTTGCTTACGTTTATTGCCTGGAGTATTTTGCAACCTGACATTATGAACGGATTTATTCAATGATCTCCGTTTCTTGGCGAAGGTCATTTCTAGACTGTCACTCTTATTTAAGTTTACATTTCTAATAGATGGATCTTCATTTTCTACTGTGTCATGCATTATAAGCGATTTAGATAAGTACTTTCTACTAGCAGGTCTCTGAGGTGAGTCACTTGAAATAATATTTTCATTAGCTTGTGCACTGGCACTAGTGTTCAGTTTCTTTTCCGCACTTTTCGTTACAGATTTTCTTCTGTGTGATAGGGATTTTCTTCTTACAATCTTTGACATATCATCATCATCATCACTTTCTTCCACTAAAGTTTTTGGCTGAGCGCTTCTATTAATTCGATCCTTTACAAAGTCTATGCAACTTTTCAGAACGACTGTATCATCCGAATCATAATCGGACATATCTTTTTCTTTTGCTGCTTTGAAATTCTCTGCAGCCAACCATACTTCACGGTCAACCAACACCAAATCACATTCTGCTTCACTTTCATTTTCAATCTTTTCTGTCGCCATGGAACTTATTGATTCATTGTCTGACTGCTTCTTCTTCTTCTTCCATTCAGTGGCAGGTATATCTTGGAAGAGACATTCTGTATTGGCATCAAAATCAATCTCGCTAGTGATATTTTTGGATGTTTCCTTCTCTTCCCTATCCGGCTTCTCTGTCTGTCCATCAGTATCTTTAGACTTTGTTTGGTTTGGTGATTTACGAACAGCTGAAAGTGAACGACGTGATGAGGAGGATTCATTTGATATTTCTTCTTTCTTGCTTCTTTCTACGATAGGCTCCATTTGAAATTCTGGAACAGTGGAAGATTGAATTTTTTCAGGTTCACTTAGATTGCCTTCATCTTTATTCACAACTGTATCATTCTGAATTGGATCTGAAGTATGTACGACTGATGTATGTAAAGATGAGTTTCCTGGTTCATCAACATTTGCAGACATGTTCTGAGATTTTTCATCTCTGACTTCAATTGTGGCAGCAGTTTTGGAATTTGTTGAATCAATGTTTTTAAGTATTTCTGTTTCATTCGATTCGTTAAGTGATGGCAAATCTGTGAGACTTAATTTTCTAGGGGATTTCAAGTTTTCTATTTCTATTGTTTCTGATTTTGCATCACTGTCACTTATTTTGATGGATTTATCCGCAACTACATCCTCAGTTCGCATTTCACTATCCCCTGTAGTATTCTCACTAATTATTTCACAAGATTCTAGAATGGACACCTCCATTGGCTCATCTGTAGCTTCTTCTTTAGCTTCTGTTCCATCAAATGTAGTTGTTTCTGAGTCATCGACAATTCCTGTTACCTCTATAACGTCAATATCTTCCGTTTCTGTTATTTCGATATCTGTGATATCAGTAATTTCTATCCCATCTATAATTTCTTTTTCTGTAGCTTGAGATTGTGCATTATCTTCTCTCTTCTGCGCATTACTCACATTTTCTTCTGACTTTTTAGTACTTTCCACTGGTAAGTTAGAGCTTTTAGTTGACACTATTTCATCTGATTGATTGTGAATCAATAACGGGGATTTTGGGACTTCGTGCCTCAATTGTGTTTCAACCTTTTCGGAAATTTCATGCGATGTAGTAATATTGACAACACTATTATTTAAATCTTCTGTCTTTTCAGAAGTGTTAACATCATTGGCAGACACAACTACGTTGGGTGAATTAGAGTTGATGAGGATTTCACTTGTTGATGAATAGATGAATGTAAGTTTTGCTATTTCGTGCCGGCGACAAACCATCAAGATCAAATAACCAATTTTTGTTAGATCATTTACGATAGCTTGGTAAAGCCTGATAACGCGATTGCCGATTATCTGACTCGATTCAGTGGCATAACTGAAGAAATGATGAGTACTGTAACTACAACTTTGTTCGACGTTCAGGAAACTTTAAGGAAGCTACTGCCAGCTGATGCTATTCTTGTAGGCCAAAGCTTGCAATGTGATCTACACACATTAAGAATGATGGATCCATACATCATTGACACATCTGTTATATTTAATCTCACTGGTGACAGGTAGGCGGTTTTTTTGCAATGTAAAATTATATCAGTATATTTGATGAAAGCTTACTAATTTTAACATTCTTTTAGATACAAAAAAACAAAACCTCAAACGTTAGTACGTGCATTTTTAGGGGAGCGTATTCAAGAGAACAAATCCGGTCATTGTTCGACAGAAGATTCCCGAGCATCTTTGAAATTAGTGCAATTAAAGCTGGCGAGAAGCTTAGACTGTGGCGATGCGGTTCTCTTAGGTGCGTGTGATATAAAAATGCTGAAAATGGAAAGTAAACGTGAAGGCATTTCGTCAGCATTTTATAAGATGGAACTGCGAAAATATGCAACTTCGTTGTTCAAGCATGTTGCAAAAGATAAAAAAACTGCAACGATAGTGGGTGATGAAGATATAATGAACGAATACTCGAAGTACCTGAAAACATCGTCACTTAACATAATGGATGATGCAAACTTTACCAATACTGACCAAGTAGGTGCAGTTTACCGTCAAAATGTTGTCAAAACCATCTGTTATTTCCTCTTAATATTAAACATTGTGAAGGAACAACACCTTGGGCCGCCCCTGAAATTGCTTCTTGTGTCTCAGGAGGCGGCGGGGAGCGACGATTCCGCTCCGATCCGAACTGCCGCATGCTTGGATACCGCGTTGTTGATTGCGGCGACGGCGGCACGGCTTACCTAGTAACGGATTTGTATAAGAATCGCGATCGCGGACGCGCTCGCCCCTTTTTACGCTGCATTCTCTTGGGAGACGACGAGGTAAGACCACGGCCGCCCAAAAGAATGAGGAGAGGACGAAGCTTTGCTATCGGCCGCCTGACAGCGCAGGAGAGTACAGGAGTTAGCTCCTGGACGCCTCCTGGAATGGAGAGATCACCGGTCGCCTTCCGGAGGAGAGTACAGGGCAGCTTCCTGGACGCCTGTGGGCTACCCGGAGAGTACAGGGGACGACTATCGTCTGGTCGCCTCTTGGAACGGAGAGATCGGCTATTAAAGCCGGTCGCCTTCCAGAGGAGTGAACAGGGGTCTACCTGGACGCCGGTCATCCACGGGAGAGTACGATAGTTACTCCGGGACGCCTTGTGGAAGGGAGAGATCGACTACTAAGCCGGCCGCCTGACCGAAAAGGAGAGTACTGGAGGACTACTCGGATACCCCGTGTCGTTTCGCGCGTTTCCTTATTACCCTACGAAAAGGAGAGTTCGGCCAAGAAGGCCGGACGCCCTCGCGTTAGCTATGACTATGACTATCCTACGTATAACGAAATCCTGTTGTGTATCCTCGTTTCAATAAACCCTATTCTTGTTCATTCCTAGCATCCTGTATTCCTGTCTCAATCTCACCACTCAAAAAAAAAAAACAACTTAACTCCTACAATGTTGGCGCCCAATGTGCAGGCCGAGGCCTACGACCCCTCTAGCTCTGATAGAAATTCCGAAAACGATCCCCTGTCCGATATCATATCCGATCCAGATCCAACACCACCACCTGTCCAACCATCACCATTCCAATTCACCCAACCCCTTGAATCCCTGTGTGGAAAGACTAAAGACCAAGGGAGTTTCTCCAAATGCACCGCCAGATTTGATGGAAGCCACAATTATGCGAAGGTTTCGACATTCGTTTCGACGATATCCATCTTTAAAGATACCGCAAACATCTCGGTCGAAAACGCATTAAAGGGATTATCCCTATTACTCGAAGAATATGCGTCAATGTGGTGGAAGGGTGTCCATAGTCCAATCACCGAGTGGCAAGAGGCACACGATGTTATAAGGACAACGTTTGCTCCTCGCCGGCCGCCGTACCAAATTTACCTCGAGCTATTTAGATCGAAGCAAGAAGACAACACGCCCACAGATTTATTTATTAGCCAGAAGGGGGCCCTTCTAGCGGAACTTCCGGAGCCACACACAGAAAATGTACAACTAGACATGATATATGCCTTGCTACGATTACCACTACGCATGAAGATCCCTCGCGAGTCAGTAACCACCTTTCCTGATCTCATCAAACGTTCCCGAGACCAGGAAGCGCTTGAAAAGGAAACTGCGGGACAAATTAGGAAAGTCCGACCATTCGACCATAATTTCGTAGCTCCTTATCCGAAAGAGCGCCGCCGCCGCAATGTGTGCCGTCGACCAGGACATCTAGCAATTCAATGCCGCCACCGAAAGTTCGAGGCTTCACCAAGCTCAAGATACAATCAGCCTTCTCCTACGCCACAACCCCCGAATAGGCCCGATTTTGCTCGAACCACCGAAGCCAGAACACCTTTGGCCTGCTATGGATGTGGCAAACCAGGAGTAGTGCGGAGCAAATGTCCGACTTGTTCCAAACCAAGGCAGGACCCAGTACAGATAGCATTCTGTGCAGTAAACGCTGAACCAGTACCAACATCTCGGCCGCGTCCAATGGTCACCCTGGGGTCATTCCATGCCAAGTCGATCACTCATTTCCCGCACCATTTTGTATCTTAATGAAAATTTGTGACCTTGTTTTCTATGCCTGCCCAAGGAGGGTTTAAGTCATTATTTGCCCAAATTCGAATTTGGGCGGAAACTACAAGCTTTCAAAAATGTAAGATTCACCCGTTTTGGGTAAAAATAGGGTCTACATATTGATTTTTATCTCGAAAACTATAAGTGCTAGGATCATGTTTTTTTTTTAATTTTCTTCGCAAAAGATGACGCTTTCTGAAGAAATTTTGATCTATGCCGAAAAATTATTATTTCTCTATTAGAATTCCAAAAATACTTTTCTTTTACGAATTACGAAAAAACACATATTTTTAAAATTCTGAAAAGAAGATATGTTGTTCCTTGGACTTTTCCCAATCGAAAGAGCTATTTTACAAGTGTGTCTCTTTAGTTTTACAGGTTGTTCTGTGCTCTGGGCTCTGGAAGGCTGGAGGTGCGGCGCGCCTGGGGTAGAGCGCTGCGCCGCAGGTATGCGCGGCCCGGTCGGTCACCCTTTTCCCGTGCCGTTTCTTTTGTATGTTATCCAGGAAATACTGTTGGTTGAGTTTATAACAAGTCAGGCAATCCTCCATGAACGTCGATAATTACTTTTACAACTCACTGTTACTGATCAACCCATTTTTCCAGCATGGGTACCACAGCTGTACCTAGGTTTATGGTTATTTACCTGTTTTTGAATAGTTTATTGCGGTTCAGTATTCTGTTAACTTTCTACGAAGAGTATCTTAAACCAGCAGAATCCGCCGAAATTCTTACCTAAGCAGAAATATATATTCTAGCGAGAAGCTCGCAAGAGGTTCAAACGCTTCGGAACTGTCGCTACGTTTACTTCGTTGCTTGTGAACTGAGCAAAATGTATCTTGTGGTGTGCTGCAATCCTTTTAAGCGCGCAAGTCATCAGTGCTTTTATCAGGATTTCAAAAAAGTGCCCGAGCAATTACATAAAATTTAGAGATTTAGTAATAGGTCAGACACCCAGTATAAAAAATGGGTTGATCGGTACTTAGTACGGTTTCAGGGAGAAGGTGTCATTGACTAAGAGTGGGTTGCAAAAGTAATTATCGACGTTCTTGGAGGATTGCCTGATTTGTTATAAACCCAACCAATAGTGTTTCCTCGATAACATACAAAAGAAACGGCACGGAAAAAGGGTGAGAGACCGGTCCGCGCATACCTGCGGCGCAGCGCTCTACCCCAGGCGCGCCGCACCTCCAGCCTTCCAGAGCCCAGAGCACAGAACAACCTGTAAAACTAAAGAGACACACTTGGAAAATAGCTCTTTCGATCGGGAAAAGTCCAAGGAACAACATATCTTTTTTTCAGAATTTTAAAAATATCTGCTTTTTCGTAATTCGCAAAAGAAAAGTATTTTTGGAATTCTAATAGAGAAATAATAATTTTTCGGCATAGATCAAAATTTCTTCAGAAAGCGTCATCTTTTGCGAAGAAAATGAAAAAAAACATGTTCCTAGCACTTATAGTTTTCGAGATAAAAATCAATATATAGACCCTATTTTTACCGAAAACGAGTGAATCTTAAATTTTTGAAAGCTTGTAGTTTCCGCCCAAATTCGAATTTGGGCAAATAATGACTTAAACCCTCCTTGGGCAGGCATAGACAACAAGGTCACAAATTTTCGTTAAGATACAATATGGTGCGGGAAATGAGTGATCGATTTGGCATGGAATGACCCCCTGGACATTGCTGGAGAATCAGGGTTCGCATTTATTGACACTGGTGCAAAATGCAGTATAGCGAGTCAGACTCTCTTTACCCTACTAAAAGAGAAAGGAACAAAATTCGAGAGAAAACGCATGCAGATTGCTTTGGCTGACTGTCATCCTCGGATACGTGAAGTTCTCGTCACCGAATTGGACACCAAACTGCAAGGTCGAATTATCAAAGCCAGATTCGTTGTCTTACCCGAGGGCAGAGACAATAGGACACTCCTGGGCGTGGACTATATCGAAGATGGTGGAATCGCTCTTAACATACTGCAGCGATCATGACATTTTGTGGATGCACCGGAGACTCTCTATGAGCTGCCAGAGGAACACAACAACACACCTTCCCTCAAGGGGGAGAGTTCCCAAAACATCTCGCTCATCGATGCAGCCATACTCAAAGAAATCCGAGAAAGCGCGAAACCACTACCCGCGCTCATGGAACCAATCTCAGATGATCCGATGTAGCTGAGAGATTACTTAGAGGACGGGTTGGACGATCTATTTCCAATAGATGTGCAAATGCCAGATGCGACCGAAGGGAAGAGCAACGTCCCGATGAGATGGCCCGGTCTTGATGACCTATTTAATAAATGTCTCTCCATTTTTCAGTCTGCAAGGTTAGACATCGCTGCCGTCGAAATAGGCGACATAAGGGAGGATGAAGGGTGGGACCACCGACGGCAGAGGCCCTCCACCAAATAGACACCGGAGACCACTGGCCAATAGCAGTACCGCCATATCGTCTGACACCTACGAGGCGAGACCTGCTGAAGGCGGAAATGGAGAAAATGTTAAGACACGAAATCATAGAAGAGTGCGAATCACCTTGGGCGGCACCCGCCATACTAGTACCGAAGAAGGATGGCACCATCAGAGTCTGTGTAGACTATCGTCGGCTTAATACCGTCACTGTCACCGACTCGTATCCCTTGCCCCGGATCGACGACCTTCTACACTCAGCCAAGAAGACAGAGTACATGACGACACTCGATTTGCAATCCGGGTATTGGCAAATTGGAGTCCGAATCGAAGACACAGACAAGGCAGCGTTTACCACATCATTCGGTATCTACCGATTTAAGCGAATGCCGTTTGGGCTGAAAAACGCCCCAGCCACCTTCCAAAGGCTCATGGATCGCTTGAAAGCTGGACTGGGAGACCGCAATGTACTCGTGTATTTAGACGATCTGCACGTACTGCCCCCGAGTTTGGAAGAACACCTAGACGATCTGAAAGCAGTATTTGACAGGCTACGTCAATTTGGACTCAGGATGAATCGGCAGAAATGCCGTATCTGCTGCTCAAGAATCCGATATCTTGGCCATATACTGACGAGGAAGGGAATCGAGCCTGATCCGGAAAAGGTGAAAGCGATCAAGGACATACCAGCGCCAAAACACCTAAAACAACTGGTTTCATTCCTCCAAACGTCCTCTTGGTACAGGCGATTCGTACCTAACTTTGCTAACATCGGACAGCCACTGACGCGATTAACGAAGAAGTAGGCAGCTTGGGAGTGGACTTCTAATCAGCAACAAGCCTTGGACCAACTAAAGGCGGCTTTAACTTCATCACCAGTGCTCAGGCGGTCCGACGAAACGCAGCCATGCACCATCCGAACGGACGCGAGTGGATATGCAATTGGAGCAGTGTTGCTCCAGGGAGAGAAAGAAAGCGAACACCCCGTGGAATATGCTAGCCGGCTCCTAACACCAGCTGAGAAAAATTATTCAACCACTGAGCGAGAGGCCCTTGCGGTGGTATTGGCAGTAGACAAGTTCCGTGGTTACATAGAAGCAGCACAAGTTACAATTGCGACCGATCACCAGCCGCTGAAGTGGCTCATGACAATCAAATCTCTTAGCGGACGATTGGCGTGCTGGGCTCTGCTACTTCAACCCTACTGCCCACAGATTCAATATATCCCGCGACGATGTAACCGTGTAGCCGATATGCTATCCAGATTACCAACTGAACCATGGAACGACGAAGATCGTGTCGATGTTGCCGAGGTTGTCGTGGATATACCTAATCGAAGACCAGCAATTACTAGGGAGGAGCAATTGAAGGATGAGACTCTGAAAATTATCATCACAGCCCTGGAGTCTAACGCACCAGACGATCAATTTATGCGATGGACAACACGGGGCTACCTTTTGAACAACGGAGTATTATATCGGTATTCACCTAATGTGGAGTTAGAAGAGGCACAACTCGTCGTACCCGCCCATGAAAGGAAGGAAATACTAAAGGCTTACTATGATGATCCGACTGCTGATCATTACGGTGCCCAACCGGATCTTGCGCGGAGTGCCAAAGGTACAAAGCGAACAACTTAAAACCTACTGGGTTACTCCAAACTCCCGTAATGAAACAAAGGTTCGAAGTCCTCTCGATCGACCTTTTTGGACCACTTCCACCTACGAAGAACGGAAATCGGTGGATATTCATCGTGGAAGACGCAGCATCAAGATGGGTTGAACTGTTTGCTTTACAGCAAGCCACAGCGGAGACCTGTGCGGAAACGCTCATGAACGAAGTATTGCTTCGGTTTGGCATGCCGAGGAGAATCATCAGCGACAACGGTGTGTAATTCATAAGCGGAGTCATGCAACAGCTCATCCATTGCCTGGGAATCCACCAAGCCTTCATACCAGTTTACCATCCCGAGGCAAATCCTGTCGAGAGAAAGAACCGGGACCTCAAGGCTCAATGAGGCATTGACGTTGGCAAAGAACACACCACGTGGGACGAGAAACTGCCAACCATTCGGTTTGCAATGAACTCGGTGAAATGCGGAACGGCGGGGTACTCTGCAGCATACCTTACATTCGGACGAGAGCTCAGAACTCCGGATGAAACCAATAGAGATCTGAGGACCATCATACAGGCTGAAAACTTTCTTCCTGAAATTAGTTCGAAACTGTTGGCGCTTGCTGACACCTTGCAAGTCGCCCAACAGAACCAGGAGCAACAACAGGATCGACGAAAAGAGTACGCAGACCAACACCGGCGACCCGATCCTGGCTATAACGACGGAGACTTGGTATGGGTCACTACGCATACCCTCAGTCATCGAGAGAGGCAGTACACATCGAAACTAGCTCCGAAAAGGGATGGCCCTTATGCTATCAACCGACGAGTCGGAGCCACCAGCTACGAGGTCCGAAATCGAGATGCGAAACCAGTTTGTATAAGGGTATATCACTCCTCAATGCTGAGGAGCAGCAGAAACGACACCAGACCCAGTTGTGCCAGCCCGTCGGCGTGGACGGCCTCGTAAGCGACCTCAACCAGTAGATACCACCACGAGGAAGAGGAAATATTAAGATCCTGGACTACTTGTCGGGACGTCATCGTGTCCAGAGGGGGAGATTGTGAACGAACAACACCTTGGGCCGCCCCTGAAATTGCTTCAAGGAGTCTCAGGAGGCGGCAGGGAGCGACGATTCCGCTCCGATCCGAGCTGCCGCATGGTTGGACACCGCGTTGTTGATTGCGGCGACGGCGGCTCGGCTTACCTAGTAACGGATTTGTATAAGAATCGCGATCGCTCCTTTTTACGCTGCATTCTCTTGGGAGAGGACGAGGTAAGACCACGGCCGCCCAAAAGAATGAGGAGAGGACGAAGCTTCGGAGAGATCGGCTATTAAAGCCGGTCGCCTTCCAGAGGAGTGAACAGGGGTCTACCTGGACGCCGGTCATCCACGGGAGAGTACGATAGTTACTCCGGGACGCCTCGTGTAAGGGAGAGATCGACTACTAAGCCGGCCGCCTGACCGAAAAGGAGAGTACTGGAGGACTACTCGGATGCCCCGTGTCGTTTCGCGCTTTTCCTTATTACCCTACGAAAAGGAGAGTTCGGCCATGAAGGCCGGACGCCTGATCGTAGGAGATGGGAGAGAGTTCGGCCAAGAAGGCCGGACGCCCTCGCGTTAGCTAACCGTTACTAGGCTGTCGTGGAAAAACGAACGAGCCTATAATATCCTATGACTATCCTACGTATAACGAAATCCTGTCATGTATCCTCGTTTCAATAAACCCTATTCTTGTTCATTCCTAGCATCCTGTGTTCCTGTCTCAATCTCACCACTCCAAAAAAAACAAAACCACCTAAACTCCTACACATGTATTTTTCAATCGATAGGTTCGTCTCGTAGTAGCAGGCAGTAATAAGCTTGCAGTTCGACGGGCTTCCGAAATTGCAATGGTGCACGCATTTACTCTATGTCACATAAGACTTGACCAAGAACAGTTGGAAGATGGACACGAAAAAACCTTCCATAACGTCAATAAATGGATAAACAAATTGTGGCAGAATATGGCTGTGAATGGGTTAGCATGTGTCATATTTGCAGGGGAAAGTAAAGCTACAAATGGTGCTTGCTTTATGAATATAAAGAGGGAGATTCCCGTGGATTTTGTAATTCGTGCCTAAATAAAAGAATTTTAGCTCTGAATCGAGTTGGAGTTACAGCGCAAACATTACCAGTTCGGCAGACATTGCCAGAACAATGGGGAAATTGTATATTCGATAACTTGTTTTCTACAATATATTTCATAGCTATTTATAATTTAATGCATTTTAGCGTTTTGCAAATGACATTACAGAGTTCACTTGATTTCCCCTCCTCAGAATCTACGAAAAGAATATTTAGTATTTTTTTGTTAATAATTTGGGATTTGAAAAAAAATGGCACAGCAGTTGAGTCATCCTTCAGATCAACTTAGCTGTTTTTATAATGTTGTCCTATGATACAATCATGTTTATAAAACAAGTTACAAGCGTTCGATAACAGTTTTATTTAATGTTACGTTTCGGTATATAATCGCACAGCGAAATTATAATTGAAAGGAAAAAGTGAGCCCAATTCAGACATATAACAATATAGTACAATATTCATACAAAATGCGGTTTAATGCCCTACCGCCTGTTACTTAACATATTAAGATACGTATGTTTTTACGCGAAGTATACATTGCCCTTTTCTATCGTTTATATTCTGTTGTCACTTGTGGAATAGCAATCACAAAATCAGTTTTTTGGTCTTTCATTAATTTTAGAATTACTTGTATACACAAAATAAATACTGTTCACATATGGCCAATTAAGGATAAAAACGTAAATGCAGAAATATAAATGCATGACATGTTAATGTATATAAGTCCAAAATTATACATAAATGCAAATACCCTATAGATGTATTCCACAGAAAGTTTGATAAAATTCCACTTTTTGCAGAAAGCGGGAATTCTAATATCTGTTGCCGTAGCACTTATCCTTGCCTGTTGCTTTTTGCTTTTCTAAATACATCATGTAAGCAGACATAGGTTGGCGCGAATTTCTGCCGAGCATTTTTTGTCTAAATGATGTAACTGCAGCTGATTTCTTTGCCTGCCTCTTGAGTTTCCGAAGATTTACAATGCCAAATTGTGTTGTGCTACCACGGGAACTTAATGGAATAAATGATTCTTCTTCCACCTCAATTGTAGATTCCATAAAGCCTGAATTTGACATCGTTCTAGATGGCAAAAGCTGTACTTCTTTCTTCGATATTTTGCGCCTTTTCACTTGCGCCTTGGGAACATCAGACAGATTCTCTAAAACTTCATCCGGAAGACGCTTAATACCTTTTTTTGGTACTTCCGATTCGTCGGATTTGATTACTTGAGATTTCCACTGTCTTTTATATTCTTTCTCACTGCTTGTTTTTTCGAAACGTTTATCCTGCCTCTGTTGCTTCATTTGCTTGTTTACTTTGATATTCTCAGCTGCAAGTCTTGCTGCTTGCATAGCATTCTCCCGGGCCTTCGAAAATGAAATCGTTTCCTGTTCATCATCCGAATCTGTCACACCACTATTCGATACTTGAGTGCTTTTAGGTGATTTAGATTTTGGTTCTTTCAATTTTTGCTTCTTTTGAGGTTTCTCAGCTGAAACTATAGACTCTAATGATAAAGTTTTTGCAACCTTGTTCTTCTTGTTTTGTATTACATTGGGGCTGAGACTTTCTATTTCGGGGCTAATGAGTTTGGATTTTCCTTTACCCTTCTTCTTTTTGGGTTTATCGACTACTTGTTGATTTTCTTCAGTATCAACAGGATCTGTTTCAATTTCCACTTTGCTTGGAGTTTTCTTCTTTTTCTTTTTCTTCATCGTATTATCAACACTTTCTTCAGAATTTTTGTCTGAAATAGCATGCGTACGTTTCACTTTCTTAGGAATCACTATAGGGGATTCATCTTTTTCGTTAACTACAGGTATCTCACTTTCAGCTTCTTTGATATCGCGCTTACGTTTCTTCATCTTCTTTGGTTGATTATTATTTAATTCACTGTGTAATTTTTGAAGTGCATCCGCTTTAGCTAAAATTTTCAAGTTTTTATTGGTTACTCTATGTTCAACTTCATCAGACGCGGTTGGTTCGTCTGAGTCAAGATTTTCATTCACTGTATCCTCCGTAGCGATTTCTTCGTCTTTGCTTTTCCTATTTGTTTTAATTGCGTCAACACTAACATTTAATTTTTCTTCCCTATGACACTCATCTTCTGTTGGCTTTGGTGTTGAAACAGCCTTGTTTAATTGGCTGACATTCGAGGATATGACTCTGGAAAGATTAGTTTTTTCCGACAATTCAGTCAGCTCGGCCGGCAAACTCTTATGACGCAATTTTTCTATTTTCTTTGTTTTCTTTAATTTTCTCAAAGGCGTTTCCGTTTTTAAAGGAATGTCTTTCGTATCTGTTTTAGAGAATATGCTGCTTAACAGATTTGCCGCTGATATTTTATTTGCCTTTTTATGGGCCTGAAGCGTTATACTTGGTGTATCCAAACTAGTGTGGAATCTGTCCTGTTTATCGACTAAATTCTTCGGTGTACTACACTCTAATGACTTGTTCAAGCCGGATATGGTTTTGGTACACAATTCATCTAAATGTTCTTGCGTAGAGTTGTCTAATTCTGCGTTCTTTTTCTTTTTATCAGATTTCCTCTTTTTCTCCTTCTTCGAAGTGTTGACAACCTCATCATCTTCAGCTTCTGCTTCAATGCAAATACTAGTTTGTGATTGCTTCTTCTTCTTTCCAGTTTTACTTATGCTGGGAGATGCAGAATTTATACATTTTTCGAGTCTATTTTTGTGGGTCTGAGAGGATTCAAGTTGTTCCAATTCTACATCATCTGTATTTTCTTGATCATCAACGTCTCTTCCATCTTCGCTCTCTTCACTTTTATCAACCTTTAGTTCTTCTTCCTCATGGCTGTCGCTGTCATGGTCTTTCTCAACTTTTCCTTTGGTATCCTTTGCATTTTCACTTTCTTCAATATGGTCTCCATTATCTTCAGCGTTTTCTTCTTCCTTTTCATCATCATCGACATCTACTTCAGCTTCTTCCTCCTCATCTTCATCATCGTCTTCTTCTTCTCCAACCTCATCGTCCTCAACCACGAAATCTGCAAGGTCCGACCCATTATCATTTGGATCCGAATATTCAGATTCTGAAGCCCTGCATTCATCTCCAGGTACATCATCATCATCATCCAATTTGGATGGACTCTTTCCATCAAGATTGTATTCTCGTTTGATATCTGAATCTATACTGCCCTCATTCGACTCGTTATCTGTATCACTGTCTGCTCCTCCAAATAGGAATCTAGGTAATCTACATGATTCATTCTTGACATCATCAGAGTCTGAACCACCACTGGTTTCGTCAGTATCCGAATTTGATGCTAAAAAGCCCTTCTTTTGCGTTTTCTTTTTGTTATTTTTTGGTAACGATGATGGAATTTCATCTGCGTCTTCCTCTTCTGAGGATTCTTTTAATTCATCACACGATTCTTTAGAGTAGCTGTCATCTGAGTCTTCTTTGATCTTTGAAGACTTATTTAAAGAATGACGGTCCTTTCTTTTCTTATTAGAGCTATTTAAGGATTCTGGAAGATCATCATCACTAATTTCATTAATTTGAGATTTATTCAAAGACTTTTTCTTCTTCATTGACGACAATCGAATATTATCAGTATCGATCTCAGGGTCTTGCTTACTTTTATTGCCTGGAGTATTATGCAAACTGACATTATGAACGGATTTATTCAATGATCTCCGTTTCTTGGCGGAGGTCATTTCTAGACTGTCACTCTTATTTAAGTTTACATTTTTAATAGATGGATCTTCATTTTCTACTGTTTCGTGCATTATAAGCGATTTGGATAAGTACTTTCTACTAGCAGGTCTCTGAGGTGAGTCACTTGAAATAATATTTTCATTAGCTTGTGCACTAGCACTAGTGTTCAGTTTCTTTTCTGCACTTTTCGTTACAGATTTTCTTCTGTTTGATAGGGATTTTCTTCTTACAATCTTTGACATGTCATCATCATCATCACTTTCTTCCACTAAAGTTTGTAGCTGAGCGCTTCTATTAATTCGATCCTTTACAAAGTCTATACGACTTTTCAGAACGACTGTATCATCCGAATCATAATCGGACATATCTTTTTCTTTTGCTGCTTTGAAATTCTCTGCAGCCAACCATGCTTCACGGTCAACCAACACCAAATCACATTCTGCTTCACTTTCATTTTCAATCTTTTCTGTCGCCATGGAACTTATTGATTCATTGTCTGACTGCTTCTTCTTCTTCTTCCATTCAGTGGCAGGTATATCTTGGAAGAGACATTCTGTATTGGCATCAGAATCAATCTCGCTAGTGATATTTTTGGATGTTTCCTTCTCTTCCCTATCCGGCTTCTCTGTCTGTCCATCAGTATCTTTAGACTTTGTTTGGTTTGGTGATTTACGAACAGCTGAAAGTGAACGGCGTGGTGAGGAGGATTCATTTGATATTTCTTCTTTCTTGCTTCTTTCTACGATAGGCTCCATTTGAAATTCTGGAACAGTGGAAGATTGAATTTTTTCAGGTTCACTTAGATTGCCTTCATCTTTATTCACAACTGTATCATTCTGAATTGGATCTGAAGTATGTACGACTGATGTATGCAAAGATGAGTTTCCTGGTTCATCAACATTTGCAGACATGTTCTGAGATTTTTCATCTCTGACTTCAATTGTGGCAGCAGTTTCGGAATTTGTTGAATCAATGTTTCTAAGTATTTCTGTTTCATTCGATTCGTTAAGTGATGGCAAATCTGTGAGACTTAATTTTCTAGGGGATTTCAAGTTTTCTATTTCTATTGTTTCTGATTTTGCATCACTGTCACTTATTTTGATGGATTTATCCGCAACTACATCCTCAGTTCGCATTTCACTATCCCCTGTAGTATTCTCACTAATTATTTCACAAGATTCTAGAATGGACACCTCCATTGGCTCATCTGTAGCTTCTTCTTTAGCTTCTGTTCCATCAAATGTAGTTGTTTCTGAGTCATCGACAATTCCTGTTACCTCTATAACGCCAATATCTTCCGTTTCTGTTATTTCGATATCTGTGATATCAGTAATTTCTATCCCATCTATAATTTCTTTTTCTGTAGCTTGAGATTGTGCATTATCTTCTCCCTTCTGCACATCACTCACATTTTCTTCTGACTTTTTAGTACTTTCCACTGGTAAGTTAGAGCTTTTAGTTGACACTATTTCATCTGACTGATTATGAATCAATAACGGGGATTTTGGGACTTCGTGCCTCAATTGTGTTTCAACCTTTTCAGAAATTTCATGCGATACAGTAATATTGACAACACTATTATTTAAATCTTCTGTCTTTGCAGAAGTGTTAACATCATTGGCAGACACATCTAGGCTTACATGAGCTGCTTCCTTAATATACTCAGAATTTTTCATTGATTCACGAAGGGGTGATGCAAGTTTTTCTTTTCCTAACTTATTTGTTACCACAGACCGCAACAGTTTCGGACTTTTCAATGTTATACTCGTCTTTACATTATCTGCATTTTGTTCGACATCATTAATAGCATGTGTCTCTTCATTTTCTTTATTACTCATATCGGAATGTTGTTCCTCTACTGACTCATGCGATGTACTCTCAATTTGCAACTCAAAATCTTTAGATCCATCTTGAGAGCTTTCCTCATCCGCATTCTGCAATGAACTTTGTGTTCCGGTGCCAGAAAGAGAACTCTCTTTTGTCGTTATAAGTTTCTGTTGATTAAGCAATTCTGATTCCTTAGTATTGAGAGTAATATCGTTTTTGGTATTTTCATTTCGAGCAGAAACCACATTCTCTGTAAAGTTCTGCTGTCCTTTGACTGCTTTAATGATAAAGTATACGTTTGTTACACAAAGTCACAAATTTGCAAACGTATATTATTTATATATCAGCAGAATTTCAAAACACTCAACAAAATAATTAAATAATTTATTGTTAGGAAATGAATTACAAAAATGTATTAATAAGAAACATACCTTGTTGTTCTTTGGTTCCATCTGATTCTGATGAATGTGTTTTCTTGCTTTCATCTGTCTCCTTTCCAGAAGATGTTTTACTTTCTGTCAACCAATTACTGGCTAATACTTTTCTTTTTTCCATTAGATTTACAGAATTACATAACTAACAAATAATTTACCTTCGTTTATTTCTGTTATTTCAGGCAACGCTTCATCCTGATCATCTTTAACATCACTTTTTGTTTCCTCCTTCGCTTCGATGACAGTTGCTTCTGATGGCATAACTGATGCCCTCCTCCTTGTCTTAACTGGGGTTCCGGTATGCTCCGCCTGTGTCTTTTCATTAAGCTTATCACCACCACTTATTCCTTCAGGCCCCATAGAGCTAGCTCTAGTACGGCGTGTTGTTCTTGTACTCGCAGGAGGAGACTTAGCTTCAGAACCAGCTCTTGCAAGTCGCCTACAATAATCAGAAGAATGTAACACATTTACTTGTAAGCAATCTTGTTGAGTAGACTAATTTTATTGCATACCTGGTACGTGCAGGTGTTTTAGGCGTGTCTGCAGAAGTGGCAAGAGGCTTCCTGCCTCTTCTTGATGGAGTGCCAATGGTTTCTGTGTCCGCAACTTCGCTAATGGTAGGCGACATAGAAGTCTTTCGTGGTCGCAGCATTCTGACATTCTCGGCGACCGCGATCGAGTCCATTGTTCCAGCACGCTTTCTCGTGATTCTTGTTTGCGGTGTATTATTGTCACTTTGCGGCGATTCAGGAGAAGATTCGTTGTTCTTTAGTGTAGGCTTAAATCTAGTACTTCGTCGCAGTTGTGTATCATGGACAGACGAGCCATTCGGGTTTGGGGTTCGGCGGCCTAACGTGACAATAACGAAGCTTTACACATGTGCAGTTGATTGATTCAACGGTTTGAGATTCGCGGGATGAAAAGCGACCTTTTGTAATTCTTTAAGGGCGATGCGAGAAAATTTGGAAAATTTGTGTATATGCAAACCGACTTCAATGTCGCATCGGCCGTTATGATAACTGGCTGAATAGGCCTCGTGCACATAAGGCGGAAAAAGGACAAATACGAACCAGTCCTCGTCTCAATCTCGTCGCCGGAATCCCTCGGGGAGCGTGGCATTTTTCTTCAATTTTTTAGACCATGTATCGCTGTACTACGACGGCGAAAGAAATAAAAATACTTCCTAGAAGCCTATGGACAAACACGTGTTATGATCTGGATTTAAACTAACGGCTCACACGTTTCCCTGCGTACCGCGCACAATTCGTCTATAACCGACAGCGAACGTAGCGACATCAGTTTCAAGTTGCAATTTTCGATAGGCTTAAGTTGGGCGTATTGCGCGGGAATAGTTTGATTTATTCAGAGTGAGATGTAGCGCAGATATATTTTGATGTACAAACTACATTTATGTTGGAGTGCTGCAATTTAAGTTAAGTACCGGGTACAGAGAGTGACAGAGCCCAGCAGAGAAGAGTTTTTCAACGTGAATAACTTTTCACTGCTTGATATGCTATATATTGTGTACTAACTGTCTGAATATTTGCTTGAAATAATTAAGGAGTGAATGTAATGACTTCAAACAATTGAAACTGATAATGCTACTCCTCATTTATATAGTTAAAGCAAGAAGGTTGTGCACAGGCAGACACATATTCAGAGTTATTAATTTTTATTACATTCTATTAGTTATCGCTTGAATGCGAAAAGTTGGCTTCCGCAGACAAATTTTAATAACAATTCAATCTGCCTATTGAATCAAGTACAAGTACTTGAACCATGGTTTGTTTTAAAAAAAAAAATTATTTAAACAAAGAATTGACGTTTAAACGTTATTTGTAACATCCACCCTCAAGCCCGGCTAGCTCAGTCGGTAGAGCATGAGACTCTTAATCTCAGGGTCGTGGGTTCGAGCCCCACGTTGGGCGGTTCTTTTTTTTTTAAATTTCCAGAGTAGTAGACACCGTTCTATTTTTAAGCTTCTAAGAAATGCAGTATATCAATTTCGTATTATCAAGAAAATATTTCTTGCAGTTGTAACTTTCTCAGGAACTAAGATCAAAGTTTTCTATCGATAGAAAAACGTTGTAGTTCGGAACAAGTATACTCGGCTGCCTTGCTGCGACGTTCTACTACTACTTGGCGCGAAACTCTTGATTTTATAGTACACTTTTAGCAAGTAATTCCTCGGTATACTCGAAATTTGGACATCGTTACATGACGCGATGTCGAAAGATGCTTTCCTGACATTCGGCCAACTGTGACGATTGAATCGGTATCGCAATTGTCATCTGGACCTCCTGCAAGAGTACTATCTACCGATAAAGGTGGTGTCTCTTATCAGCGGAAGCAACGTATCGCTCTATTGGGAACGGCGCAGTGAATGGGAGCTTTGGGCCTGCGTTGAGGGCTAGCGTTGGGTGCATGTTCTGACTCGGCGCAGCCAGTGGCAGGCGTACAGGGGCACACGGACACGGGGAAGGAAGTAAAGGGCACGTTAAAGCGCAAAAGGTTGCACGTGAAGCGGCGCCACGCCCGCCCCACCATGCACGCGTGAGCAGGAGGACGGTTGAAACGCGAGGGAGTGTGCGAGGGGGTCAGAGGGACCGAACGTCAGTCGGCGCAGTCGCTCGCCGCGTTTTATGCAACCAGTCTTGCTTCGGAGCGAGCGAATCCACTTCCCAGCGTTTGACAGACGGGGAAAGCGTATAGTATAGAGTGTCATCGTTCTCTATCGAGCCGAATCTCGCTGCTCTCTCCTTGTCAGGCGTGCGGCTCGCGCTTCCAGCAGGGCAGAGCAAGCGAGCCGATCCGGTTTCTTTCGTGTGCGGACGCAGGACACCGCAAGAGACAAGAGAAGACAAAACAGGAGAGAACAGAACACGACAGGGCCACTGTGCATTACGGCCCCATCGAAAGAGACTGCCGCTTCTCGTGGCCGCTGCTGGCTCAGCCGGCACGAGAGCGAATCGTGCTGCTAGAGAAAAGGCGGTGTCGATCGTTTCTCACTCGGCACTGTTCCGCGCAACCTCAGCCTCTAACCGTGCACGGGGCTGGTGTCTCTTGTCGAGTCAGTCGAGTGTCAGTGCCACCACGACAACGACGTCGACGACGGGACGAGCAGGAGGACAGGCCAGGCAGCCGCTATCGCGAGTACGCCGAGTCGGCGAGGCTCGTGCGAGCTAGTACACACATTGCACACGTCCACAGAGACACGGGGCGGCGGAGCAGTAGCAGTATCGCAGGGCATACATACATATATAGACGCGGGGGTGCATCGTTGAGCGGAGTCGTCACGAGAGTGTGCATCGATGTGCGAATGTGCGTGAGCTGTGCGTAGAAAAGAGTGAGGCGTAGGGCGGCGCAACGGAGGCAGAAGGGAATAGAGAACGGTGATATATCGTGCGCGAGAAGGAGGGAGAGGCAGGCAGGCAGGCAGGCAGGCAAGCAGCAGCAGCAGCAGCAAGCAGGCACGGTGCGGCGGCCGTGAATAGGCGATACGTGGCTGCGCTCACGGCGCCGCGCGTATCCCGCTCCCGCACGGCACCGTCCACGACACGGACATCGTCCTCCTCACCGTCACCGTCATCGCCACCAACTGCCACACCGCACCACGGCAAGCGGTGCGCTCACGGCCACGGCAACGGCGGCCACGCTCCTTACCGACAACATCACGGCAGCAGTGAGGCTGAGCCGCGCACCATCCTCCAGAGCACGCGCTACGTATTATCACGAATTCACGTAGCCGTGACGCGCCTCCCGGCGCGTGCGGCCACCTCGCTCGCTCGCCACCCTCGGCCTCCTCGTCGCCACTATGGCGGACGACGAGGTTCTCTTCGACGATGTTTACGAGCTCTACGAGATTATCGGCAAGTGAGTAACGAGAGAAAGAACCAACGTGCCCACACACCAACCTTCCGAGGGAGAGGCGAGAGAACGCGTCGCGAAACTAAGAATTACTCCGAATGACACCCTTGACAATGCCCGCACTCATCCTACAATCTTAATTGAAACGTAAACAGGAGAAATGTCTGGAGGAACCAGTCGGACGATGCACGCGGTCATGCACTACACACTAGGGTGCGATGCATGTCGGCTGCGTGTACCGGTACACGCCCGATCTGCATCGAATTCTTGTCTTCGTGTGCGTGCAGCGCGTGTATCTGCCCGAAAGTCAAGTATGCATAGTAGTACGCATTGTTGCTGCGTGCGCGCGCGTGCGGGCTGCCGCGTGCACGCGCGCTCACCTAGGAGGATATGCCTGTCGCCGCCCGTAAGCTCATAAGGGCTGACGATGCAAAATGAGGGACAAGCTGCCGGTTGTGCGAGGAAGCCGAGAGCTGTACAGATCTTCTCTAGAGAGGTTTTCTTTCTTTCATGATTTCGACTCCGCAACCTGATCCATCTGCTCTGTAAACACAGAAATACTGAGTTACTCCTTTTCCTTTTCAGTTTCCTACTTAGAAGCCACCGGCGGAGCTACTGCTTGTCCGCCAGGAGAATTTAATGAGAGGGTGTGCTCGGTAACAGTAGTCCGTTAGGGTTTCGGATTATAATTAAACGTGACTCAGGTCGACACGCTGTTCACCTGCCGGCGTGGGGTGAGTCCGTTGGCCTATCAATAAGCAATCGGATGTTGAACAGCTGGTTCTTTTTTCGGGCAGTCGTTCTGTTTTTACATAGAGTAGATAGAGATGTTATGTACCCGTTTATTGCTAGAGCTGATTGCTCAAATAGTTCATGGATACTGTCCGGACAGTATCAGTGGATAGGAATTTTATAAACACAAGGAAAATATTTTCCACAATCCAATGAGATTAATTCTGAGTTTCCCAGTTCCGACTCGGCTGTCATATGATGCAGTAGTTGAAACTGCAAAGCGCTGCAACTGTTTCTCGATATTATGCAGAGTTAGTAGTTTGTTTTTGACTTTCTATACAGTCTGAAGCGTTCAAGGCGCGATCTGAGTAATTGTAAAGTCTGTATTACTTATTGCAATTTTGTATTTTGATTTGTGTAAATGTATTCAGAAGTATTACGTAAACATGCTGGTTGCACTAGGTCGCAATATTCATTGTAATGACCATAGGACCTGAAAAGAAAGAAAGAAGTTGGTTGTTGCGGAGTAATTAGGATTGCATCAAAGGAGTTCTCGCGTTTGTTGGTACTCGCGCAATTTTCTATTCGAGGCAATGCCGGCCGATGGTAACGTCACGTTCCTTGAAAAAACACGAGAAAACTTTCCAGGAAATATTAATGCATTTACAGCGAATGCTTTGCGACAAGAATTGTGCATTTGGCTTTTGCAACTCGGGGTGTATAAATTCGAAGCGCTTGGTATAAACTCGCAGCAGCTATTATTTCATCCTTCTGGTCCAGCTGTTCCAGTTAGTACTTCTCCAAAGTTGCTGCTCGAACACGAACTATTGTAGGTCTTTCGTTCCATTCTTGTCAGACGTACTCGAAGCAATCATACTCTGGAAATTGGACGATTAGTTTCGCTATCGATAGCGATTTCACCAGTAGTATTCTAAAAACAATTCACATCACGTTCCAGTGCACTTCGAAGGGTATCATGTTCGTAATTGTCAATTAGGTTCAACACATCGTGAAGCATCTCAAGAGAGGGATGCGCATTCTTCCTTCACCACAGTTAATTGGAGTTGAACGGCCGTCGTTCGTTTCTCGTTGAATTGAACTTAAGTGTCATAAGTGCCGCATCATGTTGCTTCTTGAGCACGGTCTTTGTGTCGCCGGCACATAATCGCGTTTGACGTCGACTTTCCCCGAGCTTCTCTTAACTCGGACAAGTGTCCAATTTGAAATCATAATTTCCCTGGCAAGATCGTAACTCACTCTTCGACATTGCCGGGCTGCTGCGTGCGCCGCGCGTGTGTGTGCTTTGCATTACATAGGCTTTCATCCGTTTCAGATCCACTGCGTCCCGAATTTCCACCGAAATTAGTTTTCACCGACAGCGTGTGCAGTACCTCGGGGCAATTTCCCTCGAAATATCAAAATGCCAACGTTATTTCGCCACGTGAATTCAGATATCCCCCTCACAAATGAGTGGGTACACATGCATTCGTCTGTTTAGGCATTTAATACTGAATACCGCCCTGTGGACGGCGGTACTCACTTTTGTCATTCGAAATTTGTCATTGAAAAACCAAGGCATTCCAAAAATTTCACATGGACTCGCACTAGAAATACAAAAATCATAAGCATTGTTAAAAACAAATGAAATTATGATCGAACATTACTCCTTTATATTGTGTTTCCTGTTAGTTAAAAGTTGGCATTAAAGTTAGAGTGAAAAAGACTTTTCTAATGGAGTTTATGTACCATTTCTTGTTACTGTAAAGATTTCACTATTCCAACTTAAAACACGAGACACAAGCAAACGCGAAAACTATACGAGTGCATTCTAAAATATACAAAAAATTAAATTAAACTAATCAATTAAAACAAACAAATAATAATTAACAACATCATAACATTATCGTGCAAAACCTTGGACTATTTGTAGCTGCATGAGATTCGTTCATAAAACAGTGGGATGAAAAAGTAAAGAGTAATATAAGTTTGGCAATGGCGCCAATATAATCTACGTTTAGACAAGTTTTTACTCTAATGAAATTACACTGAGAATACTTAATATATCAGAATAAAAAGACAGTAACCAGAAATGGTAGTACATCCACTCTATTTCTGACAAATCTTAAGTGATTTATAACAAGCTGATTTTAGGCAAACATTTAATACCATAATTAGGTCATGGAAGGTAATATTCACGAAACGGTACTGAACTAGTTCTACACGGAATACACAGCGCTGAAAGCTATAATATTACTAGCTACTTCATCCAGTTTCAACCGGACGATATTTCGTGTTTGCGTTAATAGTAATGTTAATAGCAAAGTGATGCATAAGTGATAAATATTGCTTTTTTAATAGCCTGTTTGTTTGTTAATAGTCTGCTTGATTCATAATTCTACACAAGAGTTAAAGCAGCCTTTAAATCCGATTTTCTTGTGGCTTATTTATAGTCCGATCAGTTCCTTGATGAGTAAACGAAATAAAATACATATAGCTTATGTCCGTCTGAAGGGAATCTATTTTTCAATGGTGAAAGAATTATCCAACTTGGTTAAGTAAGTTTCTGAAATTATTTTGGGGCACAGCATATAGAAACTTTTTCTCTTTAGAATAATAGTGCAGTATAGAAAAAGTATAGAATTAGAGATATTATCGTGGGAGACCAGAGACTTTAATGATCATCGTTAACATCCCAAGTTATTACTGTTATCCTAACTCAACGAGAATTACAATTATAATTATGCAGATAGGTTAGACGAATGTTGCTCTTTAACTTGTAGAGTTGCGAAACTATACTATTTGGAAATTCAGAAATCAACAAATAATTTGAGTTTAATTTCCCGAAGTACTTGTATCTATTTATGAGTTCGCCACTGTAATGCTTTCAAGCTTGATTCTCGTAGCATACGATTACCAGAAGATTGTTGGGAGTTAATGTGCTCCCAGGATGGTCGAGTCGAGGTTGTGCCAGGAAAGGAGTGCTCAGAGAATAAAATGCAAGCAATGTCGATGCAGGAGTAAATCTTAATGGCCATGTTCGTGAACATAAGACGCAGATGCTACTCGGTGTACCGCTTTTGCGATGCTCGCCCTACTTTTCGCCCATCTCACCACCCCCAAGCCACCCACCCACTCTTATGCCTGAGGTGCGAGGCTTTGAGCTTGCATACATGTATATATCGGTTGTACTCCTCGAAAGTCCGTGGGAATTCTTGCCAGTGGAATCCGTCCTTGAATTTAATTGCACCGAGAGCCATATCTCCAGGAATAGATCGATTCGAAATAGAGAAACGGGCTCCATTATACAGCCAGCCTGCCTCGCACCAGGCTCCCCTGATTCTTCCATACACAAACAACTGCCAGGATTTAGGTGTGAACCTCGAATATAGAAAGTTCTCGATGAAGTAAACACAAGAAGCAGTATGAACCTCTGCGGATGATGTGACTTGACGTAATCCACTGGATGACTCGAGTTTCGATTTGGATTAAAAGTTTTGAAGGACATGTTTCCTTTCTGTATTTAGGTGCGAAGCTTGAACGTAGATTGTTCTCGATGAAGTAAACACAGGAGCCGGTATGAACCTTTGCCGATGCTGTGACTACGTAATCCAGTGGATGACTCGAGTTACTTGAGATTAGTATTAGAAGTTTTGAGGAACATATCTCCTTCCTGTATTTAGGTGCGAGTCTTGGATGTAGAAAGTTCACGATGAAGTAAACACAGAGCCCAGTTCGAACCTATGAGTTCGCCGTAATCCTGTGGAGGATTTGTGTTACTTAGAATTAGGATTAAAAGTTTTGAGTGATATGTTACATTCCTGTATTGTCTTGATCAATGATTCGACAGGAAATATCGGCCTTTGGAAGTCTATACTGCTAGTAGGTTGCGACGAATTGGTTTGAGGTCAATAACGAACGTCAACACACACGTCACGCTGCGATCGACAATGGGTGGGCGTTTTGCTTAAGAGGAATGTAGCATCCCGCAAAGAACTTATATCGTCTCCCTGGCCTTTTCCTCATACGTCACGCGTTCTGCTAATAACTCATTTAGTCTCTTAACAATAGATGAAGCCAGTGTTTCCTACGAATCCGGTTTGGCATACTGCCAATTGTCAGTCAAGATAATACCAACCTGAATTACTATTGTTCCTTTCGAGATCGAGCGCGACCGATCTTAATTAGTCACTGAGTCACTCTATTCGGCGACGTGGTCTCGTTGCTTGTGGGCGGCAATTTCGCGACTCGCTGCTATTGTGTAATAAATGTATCAGCGCGCTGCGAGAGAAACTTTATAATATTTAAAGATTAAAATAGCCTAATCGGTGTCTGCCGGTGAGCCGCGTTGCATAACGCGCGTTCTATTTAAGGTCTTCGAGGAAAAAGTTCTATATTCTTTTATCCAAGTAGTACACCGCCTCTTTTTCATCCACTGAATAAATACATCTCTCTGCCGTAGTTTGCGTACTCCGCCGCGATACATATATATTTCGAATTCAAACTCCGGTAAGGAAAAAAGTACGGGGAAAGTGTAGAGCTATAGTTGAACTGTCTCGGAGTTCATCATAATACATGCGGTAGAACGCGAGTGCGAGGCTATTGATTATTCGTTGTCAATTACACATGCACCCCAGTTCTCCATCGACGATAATACAACAGAAATATCCTCGGTTAATTAACGGGGATGACTTGTACCAGAGTCCGCACTGTCTAGCTTCCCAACAGTACATGCCGATGCATTGAAACAACATTCGGTAGGTGATTGTCAAGTAAAATCAGCGATAATGTCACAGAGAATCAGGCACGTAATAACGGAAACGCCCACACCAATGACCGCATCTTAACTGTTTTTCCACGGGCAAAAGCATAGCTCGAAATCGCGTACAATTACTTATAAAGTAATTACAAAGTCCTAGTCCTAATTATAAACTGGGAATAGGTCACAGTAAATACAAAATGACGCAGAACAACTAGGAAACAGCTGTAGACTTTAAAATGACGACAGTAGCAATTAACTACACGTTTTTAAACTACATAAAACTACGTCGCCGGTTGCGAGTGTGTTAAGTACATTAGCCAAAAAGCTGTTGGCGAGGTTCTGACGGAGGAGGGAGATTATATCAAAACGTCGAAGACTTTCAAGTCAGGTATAGCGGGGACGGCTCGCCGGAAGTCGTCGATGGTGCAGGCGTAGGACACACCCAGTACAATGTCTTTCGGCTGCCAAGTGAGCCACTTTATCCTGTGGCTGATGTCCTCGCAAAGGAAGACATCCTGGGAGATCCTCTCGATGAACGGATCATTCAGGCCGACGAAGACGGTGCCCCTCATGCTCGATGGGTCGTAAATGATTTTCCAATAGAAACGGGGCGCGCCGAGGGCTCTTCGTTGGCCGTCGACGTGCAAGTGTATCGGCTGTTGCTTGCCATTCGCATCTGCCATTGTCATCTGGCCGTGAACGCCGGTGTACACTTCGAGATCGAGCCGCCTTGAGGCGGCGAATCTCCTCACACTGTCTTCTAGGGAGTTCCAATTGCCGCCGTTGAACGATTGCCATTGCGGCGCCGCGTTCACGAACCAGAAGGTCGTCCTTTGCTGAGAGCCGTAGACGAAGTCCGCTTTGGCCGTCATGTGACCGCGCGACAGAAATTGCACTGATTTCTTCAGTCGCGTCTTAGCGATTTCCGTCGAGTTCACCAACTTCGCGATTGTCTTCAGTTGGTTATCGAACTTGTAGGCGGCGTCCACGTTGATGTTTTCGTAGTAGTCACCTGTCAACCATTTCGCCGGCCTGGAAGTATTAATTGCTATTATCGTAGTTGTCGTGCGAAACCACTTTTCCTATGAATTGCATGATAATTTAGTGGTAGACGAATTCTTTACGTATTAGGTATACTTTTACACGTAAAAGAAATTATTATTTAATTATTAAGGCCAGTTCGAATTCGGTTACTCTTCAACGAAAGCGTATAATTCCGAGTAAAAGCACCTTTAAAAAATGTATTTTATTTATGACAAATGCAAATGGCACACTTTTAATTTTAGCATTAAAATGGGTCTTATAATTGAGATAGAAAGCTGCAGGTTTCACACGAGTATGATATAAATATTAGAAAAAAAAATTAAAAATTATCGACCGTTTTGTAATAGTACTTGTTGCAAAAAACTACTCTTGTTACGAAATGCTTGAAATCTTTGTAATGTGTAGGGAAGATTTTTACATTATTAGCTTATCACTCATAGTCGTTGGAACTGGTTTGATTGTCCACAAATTTTATGATTCAGATCATAAAAGATCATTGACCGTATTTTCAACGAAATCTATCTCTGGAAAAAATTACATTTTTTCATGAGAAAACCTTTTTCAAATGACAATACCTCGTTGGCTTATGTGAATTACATGGGTGCATCCATGTGTATATTTTCTTCTATAAACAATGAGAATTTAACGTGAACCAGTAATTTCGATCTAACAGCATTTCTTTCATTAAACTCTTTTATAGTTTGTACTACGACAACTACCTCAATTTAGCTCCCCGTGTTCTGCCTTCTACAATATGGTGGGTGAACTATCAGATAATCGATGGCGGTCTTACTCTACGAGGGTGGCGATATCAAAGAAACGTTATCCTATGCACTTTGTATTCAACCCATTGAAAACACCGAGTCAGCACAATAATTACAAGTGCTCAATCAAACTTTCTGACATAGAATGGAATTGCCTTTCCCGTTACTGATATTTCTGTCCTGGAATTACTATTTCACCTTTTCAGTTGGCAAAACGCTTACATGCAATCAAATGGAGTTTACTCTTAAAGAAACTCCTTTTGAGAACATATGGGTACTAGTTCGTTCTGTGGTACAGAAAATGACAGCTTGAAAAGATGTGGGATCGTGATTGATAGGACACACATATACTTCCCGATTTCTTTTCTACTTTCAGCAGAATAAAGCTAATTTTTGGGCAATTTGCAAGAATGTCGTAGCTGAGTGGGTTAACAGCTGAAACTACTGGCACTTATTCCATTGGCGCTTTTATTCGATGACTCTCACCTGGGATAGCCGGCCTGATATTGGTCGATTGCCTTTGTTATCGTGCATTTCGTGTAGAACGTGTGGAGGGCCTTGTCGTCGCGGCACACTTCTATTGTCTTGAGGAAGGTGTTGTTTAACTGGAATCCAATCTCAACGGTGCTGTACCTGCCGAGGCATTTCGGGCCCGTCCGACGGCTGTCGTGGCGTGGCAAGTAGCTGCACGTCAGCGACGAGAAATTCCTTGGTACGCCGCCGATTGAGAAGATTTTATCCCTGACGCAAGTCGCCTTTGTTTCCTGGAGCTTGCCAAGGTCCCGGAGATAATTGTTCTTGCCAGGACATGCTAGATAAATCGATTGGCCGCTTGGCAACCGCAGTGTACGTGTTTGGTTCGTGGGATAGACAAACTCCGGGTTCTTCGTGTCAGTCGTAAGTAGTAGCGGCTGAAACTCCTGCAGATCGCCGACCTTATAGTCGATCGTCACCGTGCAGTCCTTTCCTGAAGATTTCCAGTTACGTTATTTCTCGATAAAGTCCTCAATACGAAGATTTGACAGTAAACAGAGAGAGAAAGAGAAAGAGAGAGTGAGAGGTGTATAAGTAATATAAAGATTTACCGGCATAGAGAAAGTCAGCTGTCGAGAACGCCAGAGACGTAAATAGGATAATGAATGAGAGCATGACTGCGGCTATGTGCTCTCCCCGATTAAGTAAGCTATCGACAGATTTCCTTTCATTTTATATTGTCCAAGCATATCGGCTGATATGTCTCATTCTAATTGACAGCCGGGTTTATGTAATTGCAATTACTTTATCAGTTTGCACGTGTGAGATAGCGATTGGTAGCATATCAGTTCTATTGTTGCGATGATAGGCCAACAGAGCCCCAAAAGATAAGTGTGTTGTTAGCGTCATCCACTATTGGAGTGTATGATTTTTGATATGATTTCAATGGGTCTGAATGCTCTTTAAGGTGAAAGTCTTTAAGACGCTTTATAAGACGAAAGCTGTGTGTGCTTAAGCATGGAATTTTCTCTTAGTGGAATTTTATTTCGTCCAATTTAATTCGGCTTTCTTCCGTGCTCGCAGCTTTCGTGCGAAAGCGGGCCGGCGTGGAAATTTCTCGGAGATTTCCTGCTCCGCTCGCAAGGGTGCCTCTTTTATTCTTGTTACATTCTCAACATTACATAGCATGTCGTTTATTGCGCCAATTATCCCTTGAGTTTACGTCGGTCCCTTTGTTTGTTTCTCGCATTACGATACTTGTTTAATACGTTTTTGTTTTGTACATTTGTTTTTAGCAATAAACCATCGTATTGTCAATGTGTGGGAGTCATTATTTAACCCTTTATAAGTTCCGAAACATACGAGGCGCTGTGCGCAGTGTGCATGTTGTTTTAAGTTAGATGTCGCGTAAATTCGTTTTCATTAGATACAATTGATTGTTATCTAACCAGTCCGAGTAAAAACAGTAGCATTTGAACACAATTTGTATATCCGGCGAGTGCGAATGACACTGTTTTAATTTTGGGCATCAAAATGAATCATGCAAAAAATTAATCAGATAAAAAAGAACAAGGTTATTGAAAAGAATGATACGAATATTCGAAGGAATATTCAACGTTAGTAACCATTTTATTAAAGAGATCTAATCCTGGAAATGTCATTTTCGCATGAAACTTAATTGCAGCATTGCGGTGATTACCGCGTCACTTCATCAGTATTGTATGAGTGTGTTACTTTAATATGATTCTTTTGTATGAAAGATCGACAGTGTCCAAATATAGCAAAAAATTTCGATAAGGGAACATGGGAGAGATAGTAATTTCTTACATTTGTCTTTTGTGTAGCCTGTAGTACGGCAACTAGCTTGTCTCTATGTCTGATTGCGACGTGCGAGACCTATACTACTGCGCCGTCCCTAATCTTCACATGTCGCAACAAGCTATGTATTTGACCGGTCATGACAGTTATCGCGAAGCCTACTTTCTTAAGATCCTTATCTCTTGAAAACAGTATCTCATGCGATCTCCGTATCCGCCGATTAATCGGCAAGCATTCGAGAGCCCATTGAGTTAGCAGAGATCGATAATCAGATATGTTAACGAGACCGGAAGCTCCTGCAAATTGGCTCATTTAGAACATTCGAAGGAGGAACATTATTTTCCTCGACCTCGGCGGAACTTGCAGGGCACGGCTTTCGTCAGCACGAACTAGGCCATAGTAAAGAAAGAAACTTCGGTCCACTTAAACTCCCTAGTGTAGGAAAGATTGACTCACCGCAGCCAGGCAATTCGACTCAACCCTGGAGTCAGAAAAATCTCCGTTGGAACCCCCATTGTTTCCACGATATGAACTTAGGAACCCATCGGGAGCGAAGTTTCCAGTTTGCAAAATGCTTTCGGTGAAATGTACGTGACTCGGTGGCAGAGGCAAACGAAGTTCCGAGTCATTGTGGGGATAAGCTTATCATTCTTTAAAGATGTATAATGTAATACAGTAGAAGCTTCACTGAAGGTACACGAAAGCCACCAGTCGTGAACTTTTAGGGCAGCTGCATTTTTTGTCGTTACCTTTTTCCGGCTTTCAGAAACCCAATCTCAAAAGCAGGGTCCTTGTTTGAATGTCTTTCTGTCGTTACTAAGAGTAGTTTACAACAGAGATGTCTCCAACTTTAATTTCACAATGTAAATGTTTTCACTCAAGTGGTGATATTCTTAAGTACTTGAGGTAATTTCTTAACGTTGTGCGAGCTTCTACTGTACTTGCATCTACTTATTTGAATGTGTTTACCATCTTATACTTAGGCGACTTGTACTTTGAGTATCTTTGAAAGCAGTATCATCGTGTTGTTGAATTTTCTCTATTAATACTAAGCATAATATTTGTCTCTGTATGTTCTCCATAAATTGGAAAACGGGTGAATCAATTCTTTTATACAGTTACGATCCAGGCAAGCTAGGCTATAAAATATTGCAATATTTATTGCTTATATAGAGTGTTCCAAAGTAATTGCAGTCCTTGAAAAGAAATGATAGATCGCAATATAAATTCCTAAAAAAAATATCCAACAAAGATAGATGATGAAACTTATTATTCTTTAAATTATATCTATTACCGTTAACGTGCATATTATCTCTCTACTAATATAAAGGACAATATTTGTCTGGTTTATTATTATGTTCACGATAAACTCGACAACGGCTAAACCAATTTTAATACGATTTTGTCTCCTACATTGATAAACTATAGGCTATAAAATATTCTAATATTTATCACTTATACCGATTGTTCCAAGTATAATACCCAATTTTGAAAAGAACTGTGACGTCGAGTTATATATTGTTAAAACATTTTTCCACCAAAGGGAAAATTTACAACAGCCTATCATTCTGCAAATTAAGCTATTGTTAACGTGCGCGCGTAATGTCACCCGGGGGTGAAACAGTGTATGACTGCTAGTATCAAATATTTTCATCCGCGCGGTATTTCGTTTTTGTCGTTTCACAGAACTCGGGTGCGCCCGCTGGGAAAATGGATAGCCTCTGTGGTAACAATGGGAAATGGATCTCAACATAAATCCCGAATGAGTAAATACAGGATTTAAGAGTCGGCTGCTGCGTCACGCGTGAAAGAGTGGTACTTCGGTTCGTTCTTTTCGAAAAGCTTCTAAATTCGAGTCGCCCTCAAATACAGAAAGACACACTCACACTCGTGGAATTGCTCGGAAGGAATAAGTCCTGGTTTACAAATCCATTCAAATAAGCGGCCGTCACGAATTGCCAGATTCGCTCGGCGGCAGTTCGCGTGTCATCTCTATGCAAATTGTCAGGCAGAACTTATTCGTTTTTGCCGAGTTGCCGGGCCATGTCAGCCGTAGTCCTACACGAAGAGCTTGGAGTCCGACACATTTATAGCGAGTACAATGTTGGCTTACCGCGCGATGCATCTGGCTATTGCCAATCGATAAAAGAAATAGCGGGGACTTGATGGTGAAACCAGGATTGAATAGCTTGGCTTGGGTAGTAATATTTAGTGACTAACTTACACTGAGACGTACAAAAGTATTTGTGCGCTCAAAATTGTGAATATAAAAATAACTTCTATATTACAGTTGAATTCTTTCTTGTTCCATTTACTATTGTTGATGTTATATTCGATACAGCTGGGAAACTGTTAGTTAATCAATACTATTAACACTTTCGTCTCATAACCAGTCAAATAAATGGTTGTGAAATAAAGGTCAATGTTTTTCAGGTTTCAGTATAGCTAATTGACAATTTAATACGAAAACTAGTGCACAGAATAACGTTTAGGTAATAATAAAAATACACATACTTTTGATTCGATTTTTAACAAGAACAAAAAATAAGTACGTACTTGAATCGAATTTTAAAATCGGTTATTTAAACGGGTGTGCAGTTCAAATTGCAGTTCTTTTTAATTTCGTTCTCATCACACAAATACTTTGGAGCAGTCTGGAAGCTAGTAGATAAAATTGACAAAGACTGAGAAATATGCCAGTGTATTAGAATTACACTTTTTCAGTATCGAGAAGTCGAATCCCAACGCTGTACGGTTTATCTTTGAAATGTATAGACTCATTCATGCCGGTCTACTTTGTCAGTAGCCTGATATCGAAGGAAATACATATACCGCGTGACAAATATTGACAGCATGCCGATAGTAACTTTATCTTCGTAACATAAACCCTGGTGAAGAAATGGCTGTGGCCCTCGAATCCCTTGAAAAGTATCCTTAACCCTTTCGCTATGGCAGCGTTGGCCGCCAGGATTGAATGTAATGCCGCAACACACAAAAAGCACAACCAGTTTAATTTACGTGGCCATTTATTGACAAAGCTGTGAAATTCTAACATAATCCAGGGTATATAACACAACAAAATTAACAAATCAAACAATATGCGAATGTTTGAGAATTTCTCCTTTCCTATTTTGCGCTTTGTCGTGTTTCTCATTTTCGACGCAAATTTATATTTTTTGGGAAATATTCTATTCTATGCATATATTAACGATAGTGTGAAACTTTCGTATAAAGCGGAGAACAAAATAGAAAAGAAATTTCAAACGAAATAAATTATAGTTGGAGAATGTTTGGGAAATGGGCGGTTGTTAATCATTCGTATGACTAGACAGTTCGGAATACTACCATATTAGATGGAAATTATTCTATATTTTTTATTGAAAGGAAAGCTGTTTCAAGAAAGTGTGTCTATGAACTGTGACGACTGAACATGGAATACCTCTGGAACGAGTCGCTTGGGACATTGATTTCAGGGAAACTATATTTATTTCGGCTGTGGTCCGGACAATTCAGCGCGGCGTGTTGAATTTTTCCAATTGAGTTTCCCGTTCTCGGGCGAGGTTCGGTCGAGCCTGTCATGTGCTCGTGTACTGTGTGAGCATGGGTTCGACAAGAGGGCAACAAGCGATGCAGGCGGACTTGCGCTAATGTCAATCGGGTAGCGCGTAGCATGCAACCGAGCATCGCTCTGACATCGACAGCTCCGCAGCTGTCTTTGCAAATAAATGTGCGCTCTCTAATTACGCCGGCGGTCAATTCGTTCGGCGTCGGTTCCCAGGCAGTTTTGTGCACGTTAACCGCATGTTACCCTTCCGAAGCATACAACCGTAGTATTATTACGTACTGTGCTAGCGGCGGGTTCGAACCCTTTGGCTCCCATGTCCGGATGCTCCTTGCACCATTCCGATTCCACTCTACCACGACTGGCACTCTGCAGCCGCCTGTAAACATATCCAGCCCGTGGCAATTGATTCCCGTCAGAATCTCTCCCTCGCAGCGTTAATCTTCCCGACTTCCCCTGGAACGCCTTCACTTTGAACTGGCGTGCACTTCTGTCACATTTCTACTCGCTTTCTCAAAGCCAGTTTCACCATCTCCCTTTCTCCCTGTTTCCTATCTTCCTTTCTAATTCCCTCTTTCTGTCATTATTCATTATTATCAGTCGGGCTGTCGCGGCGCTTTGTTATGAGTCATCGCGCAAGCCAGCCCGGCAGAGATAATGAAAAATAGTCCATTTGAGTGCAATTACTGCATGGATTTCGGTCGTGTTTGTTTTAGTAGTTGCCGAGGGTATTTTAGGGGGGGATTGACCTGTTCGGTTCAATTAATAAGTACCAATTGGGGCGATTTGTCTGCTAATTTAGATGGCGCCGGACGAATTAAGATGATATACGAGAGCACCCGAGGTGAAAGGGTCTTATCATTAAATTTCCCAAGCCTCTTGCCAGATAAAAATACCGGCAAGTCATACCCTCGAGTCTACACCAGCCGCCGGATTATATTAAGAATCACTTTCATTACGAATCATTACATACCAATAAAGTGGCGCTGTCCTGAATTGCATGTCTGTACGAATGATAACTGTGGTGGCTGTTCATACTCTAGTAACCGATCCGTATTCGCGTTTATGAAGTGAACCACCCATTTTTCGATTTTCAATATTTTTAGTTATTCCAGATTGTTCTGTATTTGATTTAAATTGTTCCAAAGTCACAAGTAAAAAAAAAACAAAAATGTGTCGGAAAAAAAGTTTTTTTTGGCTGGTTCCCCACTTTTTGAAAATTCAACTTTTTTGGTGTTCCAGGTTGTTCTAGTTGTTCAGCATAATGTTTAAAAATATTAGTTGTCTTCAGCAACATTTAGGAAAGTTATAGCAAAAACAGTGTGGAGCAACGGAAGGACGCAGTTCTATGACAAAGGCTATAGTTATGAGCCGAGTACTCCCAAATTATATATTTTGGCTAAATATTAATAGAACCTGGAAAAACCTTTAGATTCGCCGGAACATTCATACAAAGGGCACTTTACTCTTGGAAGAGTATAGTTTTTTTTAAGTTTTTCGAGTGCTCTGGCTGAAATAATTGTACCAGCGACCTGAAATTATGGAACAATTTGATTGAGACATAAAACTATCTGGAACAACTTTTGCTCCACCAGAACATATATGCAAAGTGTACTTTACTCTTGGAAGAAAATAGTTTTCAAGTATTTTGGGCGATAATATTGCGCTAGCGACTCGTAACTGCGGAACAATACTCAGGAGGCATAGAACAACCTGGAACAACCTTTAATAACGTGCCCTTTGTATCAATGTCCCGGCGAATCTAAAGATTGTTCCAGTTTGTTCTATCAATTTTTCGCTAAGATATATAATTTGGGACTAGCCGGCTTGTAACTATAGCTGTTATCATAAAATTGTGTTTCTCCGTTGCTTTACACTGCTTTTATAACTTTGCTAAATATTGCTGAAAACAATTAATACTTTGGAACAATGTTCAGATCATCTAGAAGAACATGGAACAGCAAAAAAGTTGCATTTTTAAAAAATGAGTGACCAGCCATAAAACGATTTTTTCTATTTTTCCGGCACGTTTTTGGTTTTTTCACTTGTTACTTTGGAACAATTTTGAACAAACATAGAACAACCTGGAACAAATAAGAAAATAATGAAAATCGAAAAATGGGTGGCTAGCTTCATACGGGTTCCATATTCATCGCTGGTTTATTGCGAATAATTCGAATCGAGCGTTGACAGATGAAATTTGTGTCGTGTCGCGTTACGGTTCACAAGTGAGTACACATCTTAATGCAATCGTCGATTGTTTCATGCATTAGAAATTTAGAGGCTTTATATACTGTGATTCGGAGACGTTTGGATCGATATGTGTTGCAAGTATGAGTGCATATCACACAAGTCTTAAAGCCTTCCGCACACGACAGACTCTTAGTGGCCGACCTTTTTCTCCGCCAGATTATTTACTATAGATTCTCATTTTTGAGACTTTTTAGTGGCAAAATAATCCGCCACCGACTGTCTGCCGTATGCAACCAGCCTTACGCGTTAAAGCTCGCAAGTGAGTACACATCTTTAGGCCTGCCGCACACGACAGACTTTCAGTGGCTGGCTTTTTTCTCTGTTAGATTGTTCACAACGGATTCTTATTTTTGTGCTCCACAAAAATACATTGTGAATATTCCAAATGATAAAATAGTCAGCCACCGCTAGTCTGTCATGTGCAGTGGCTCTTATTAAAGGCGCCAGTAGCACACTGTGGACAAACATTCAAAATGCTCATAGGCGCCAATAGCAAAAAGAAAGGGTTAAGGGTGGGTCTAATCCATGCAAAAAAGGCTGGAGCACGGCAAGTGTCCTTCTCCCCTTCTTCGAGTAGGTGTACGCTCCAGCTTAATCGCTCGTCGTGAAGAGACAAACGAGATCACGATAATTCTGGCGACAAAAGGGACGCGATATCGGATAAGCCAGGCGGTAGAAAGTGGGGGGGAGGGTGTGTCTCCTCGAGATAGTGCCAGAGATCGAGTCTAGTCGTAGACTCGGACTGCCTTCAATAACAAAAAATGCGGTAAAGTGTACAAAGTGATTTCTGTCTTATTTGTACTTACTAAATATGCCGCATTTAGGAGCTGGAGCATTAATATTAGTCATATTCATTTTGCTCCGTCTCCGGAACGGGAGATATTTCGTAAGTATAAATAGGACGGAGATTATTGTGTACTTTTTAGCGCATTATTATATGTTGCCCATGTCCGAAGTGGTTTGATACATTTTAAAACTGCTTTTTACACGCTGTTCAGCGTGGGAAAATCTTTTTATAAGGGGTGCCACCGTGGAGACTCTGTTAAATGCAAACGATTGTATTTCGATCGGGGGCTTTACCTGAAAGTTATGTCTGGACAGACGAAAGTCGAGTATTTCGCAATACTAATGGGTAATCTTAGACAAATTCAACAAACGGGACCACTCCGGAAGCTTCTTACAAGGTTTCTTACATATACATAGTATAATGTAGAAAACTTTTTATCTCGATCAGTCTATTCGTTGCAGAGCTATACCTGCACAAACATTAAAATACTTTCTACTTACTCTACTTCCAAAGTCAGTTCAAAATCAGAACCCTCTAATTATAAGAGCAAATATTATTGAGAAGAGATCAAACTTCTATAACACATGAAGAATGCTCCAGTCATCTACGCTAGCCACTATGAAAATATATGAATTGTGACCATTTGTTATGACAAGACATTAAATACAATACAAATTCTGTTTGAAGGGCTTTATTTGTATAAGCTTTGAAGAATATTTACAGTTTTACAATTTCATTATTTTAGACAAAATGGCGGGGCTAAAGCTCGGCAAGTGAACCCGTGTTGTATTCTAGGGCCAGAAAGATTTCTCTTCCAATTTTCCAAGTTATATTTTGTTAGAATGGCGCACAATAGAAATAAAATTTCTCTTTTCGATATAAAATTACGTGAAATTTTAAAAGAAATCTTATTTCTATTGTGCGGCATTCTAACAAAAAATAATATTTTTTCATTTCACTACGTACTTCTCGAGCTAAGCTTACATAGAATTGAAGAATGTTTGTTTTATTATACGAGGTCGAAAATTAGGGGAGAAATCTTTCCGGCCGCAGAACACTACACGTAATGAGAAGTTTCATTAGCCGAGCTCAACTCCCGCCATTTTGTCGAAAATAATTAAATAAAAAAACTCTAAATATTCTTCAAAATATATATAGTGAAGGCCTTTAAAGAGATTTTGCATTTACTGTATTATCATAAATAATTAAAAAATTTCATATATTTTCTTGCTTGCTAGAGTGGCATTACCCGTTAAATTAGTGTAACGTTAGTTTATTGTTTACTACACATAAGCATTAAAAAAACATATATGCATGAAATTGAGTAACTTCTCATTTTCGAAGTCGACCAAAAATCTGAGAATGACGCCAATTCGTTTAAATCGTCAAAGCTGCGGTGGCACCAACGCGCTAAAGGCATATTTTATACACCGCTGGCAGCATTATGCACGTAAATCCTCGAGGCGAGCGCCCTCGCTCAATTCGTTTAGAACGAGAATTGCCTATGGAAATCTTTCCGGGACGAGCGAGGGCCGGTGCTGTGTTTATCCACCCGGTGCATAAACAACATTTGCATTACCCTCCGGCTGCTATATTAGTGACTCGCTGCATGCTAAACTTCCGGAGGTTGCCGCGACTCTACTTCGCATTTACCTCGTCCTCCTGTCTGAAAGCGGGTCGAAGACAGGAGTTGGTTTCATCGATGACAGCGCACCGTCAGAAGCACCGAAGCCCGCACACTCCTACTGTCGGTTATCGTTTCGTCGCTTCTTGACACCGATCGCTGAGTGCTCCGCCAGGAGCTTTTTTGCGCTGGAGTAATCTTTCGCTGGAAGATACTTGTTGCTCCGTGAAGCACTGCAGTTCCTTGGTTGGATTCATACATTTATTTATTGACCGATGCTCGCCCCTCTCTTCCCCCCCCCTCCCTCTCCCCCTCCCACCCTCCCTCCCTCCCTCCCTTTCGCTAAAGAAGGAATCGGCTTTTGTAACGATTATCACATCGAATGGCTTCGCCATTAAATGCTATATCCTGTTGGTAGATGGGGGAACTCCGGACGAAGCGTGTAACTCCGGCAAAGTGAATGAGAGCTAATTCTGAAAGATGGTGTTAGAGCGTGTAATATAATGGGATTTTCGAAGTACTGAATTTTCTTTCTGGCGTTATGGCATTTTCGTATGTGTATTTGTAATGAAAAATTGGCCATAGGAATGAAATTCGAATTTTTCAGTGTTTTGTTATTATTTTAACGCGATTAATGTCTCAATTTACTTTTCTTTGTTGTTCACTAATTTCAAGTTACATTATTTTCGATAATAATATTATTCAATAATATTATTCAAGTTTTTGCTCTTAGTTTCTTTAGTAGTATGTAAGCAATTGTTGATTTCTGTCATAGATGAATGCGATGATTAATACATTCGCAGTTGGCAGTTTGGATGCAAAAGCCATGAAAATGGAAGTGAAAAGAGAAATTATGGCTTTATAACGTCACTTTTGTAATCACTTCATTATTTAAAATAAAAAAAGTTTGCAAGTAATAAATGCAAATTGACGATATTAAAGATTTCAAAATATTGAAATACTATAAATTTGTGCTTTCCTGCGACAAATATGAAACGATATAGAAATACGTCAGCAGAAACCAGCTTTACATTTAAAAATTACGTAAAATCACGTCAGCAGCAACCGGCTATAGATTTAAAAGTGGCGTGGAATTACGTCAGCGGCTGCGAATGTGTTAAGTACTTGAAGCGTTCACTTTAACGGGGTGGCCAGCGAAAATAAATAACAGCTATTCTTCTAGTTTTGCCTGTACTGTAAATCTTAATGTTTCTTTTTAAATTTTCTACCTTTTATATTGACGAATGATTATTTCAGAAGTAAAAATAGGGCGAAAATGGTTCATGACTCGAATACTTCATATTTTTTCATATATTCCGTTAACGTATTCGCTCTGCTCAAACTTCTCATGATTTACATCCTTTGGAAACTCTTGAACTGTGCGTATATTGGGCGCATAGAAATAGTTATGGGCTATTGCAAAATGATAGTAATTTAGCGGCGCAGGCCGATAGCGGTTTCTCGGTCACTTGAACCGCAAGGATGCGTGCTGGCGTAATGGTAATACCGCGCGCTCGGTTTCCATGGGTTTCCGTGAATTCGATGAATGCGCGCATGGTCAACATTGGGCGGATTATCCAGGTCGTTATCGGGTTTAAGATAGCTCGGCCAGACCAATTGAAGCTCAGGAATGACAGAGACGACCTCTCTTTCGATGAAACGCCACTTAGAAGTGGTTAGAGGTTGATGGATGTAATAAATGTATTAAAAAACGCGATTGGAAACTCACCGCGTTACTTCAATAACTATTTCGAAACTGAGTAATTAATTTTTTCAATTTTGAAAGTAATGATTGCAGAAAATTAAATCATACCTCATTCAGTCGCAGGGGTCAAAATGTATTGTTTTTGAAAAAACATGTTATTCAAGAAACAAATTCATATTTATGTATATTTTCGGATTGATTTAGCGTATCATTTATAACAACCTCCTTACAAAGTAAACGCAATTAGAACAAAATTTTTGCTTGTTTTACTTTTCAGCAAGCCATAATTTAATAAGTTTTTGAATAGTTATCAAGAGTTATTATTTCATCTTTTATATGCTGTATTTTATAAAATAGTTGTATACACTAATATATAGAATTCTATGTCTTTATGAGAAGCTTTTGAAATGCGATTCTTATCTAGATTGTATTTTGTGAGTGATCAAAATGACCCTTTCCGATATCTTTAAGTAAATTACATAGAGAACTTAGGGAAAAAACAACATAAAAAGTAAAGACTGACGGATACAATTAATCATCTATATGTTAGAATAAGAGTCAGAGAAACTTATCCAAATAAAAATATTCTGGAAATGTCTTCTGCTAAGTACCAACAAAAGTTAAATAATTGATTTTGACCCCATTGGTAGTATTGCAATATTAATTCTCAACTCTTCTGGATGTTTCATGTTGTAATTGCATATTTAACAATATTGCATTTCTCTACCTTCATTTTTGTTCGTTTATTTATTATTGAAAAACTTGACTACGGTGGAATGTTGCAGCGTGAACGTTAAACCTATTTTTCATAAAGATAACAGCGTAGCTGCGGATATTATTTTACATGTTTACTGTATCCATCAGCCTTTACACGCTGAGTGGTGCTTTATCGAAAAAAGAGGTCGCCCCGATCGCACGCTTCCCTCGCCGGTAGTAGTTGTTTGTGTGTCGTACGAACGAAAGGGAAGGAAGGAGTAGGCACGAACGCGATGAAGGAAACATACAACAACTATAGAATTGTCCTGGCGTAAGCTTAATTACAAACGGCGATGCCTTTTCTTGTCATTGTTGCAGGGGACCATTCAGCGTTGTTCGAAAATGCACCCACCGCCAGACCGGGCAGACCTTCGCCGTAAAAATTGTCGACGTGGCCAAGTTCACCTCCAGCCCCGGCCTCAGCACAGCAGGTTTGTCTTTGTCTTTCTATATACGAGTCTGCCACACATACATTCGGCGATTTCGCCATTAATTTACGCCGGTGGTGGCTGCGTTACGAAACAAGCCACCTATTTGCGACTCTCTGCTTCTCCTGCTGTTTCCACACGTCCGCTTTCGCACCTTCATATGTGTACATGGTTTTAGATTCACTTGGCTTTGAATTGCCACTATCGAGTATACGCTGTTATTATACAGGATAATTATGAATGATCTAGTAATAAAATTATACTCAATTGTTTAAGCGGTTACATACGATGTCTGGCCGATAAAATAAAGGGAAATTCGGGATTGTTCTTTGATCATTTATCTCACAGTAGATAGCAGTGCAGTACAGTAACTTACCGGCTTCGCTAGAATGGAGGTTGGAACTGCCGTATTTCTTTGTACACTATAGTGACCTAAGCACGATATTCAGGCGATTTAAAACATGGTACATTAAGCTTAGTGCCGAGAAAAATAACTAAGTCTAGTGACGGATATTTTATTTTAAAGAGTTATAAGTTGTTGTAGCTTTTCTTGATGTTAAAATCTTCTAATATATAACAGAAAATTAAAAGAAATACATTTAATTATTGTTTGTCTTCAAGCTCGTCCTACAATTCCTTTTAAAAAGTTTAAAGTTACTCTTGCAGTAAATTTTGCACTATTTATTAGTCATCCATTGTGCAATTAAATAGAAGTGTATTTTGGCAATGTTTGTATTTTGTATTGTACGTTTTTACAGAAATGTTTATTACATATACAGGAATTATTAAGCAATTATTCATAAAGTTGAAAGGCGATTGACCTTCTGTAATGGCTCCTCGATTAAAAATTGTACCTCTTGTATGAATTAACTATACCTGTCAACGGCAACTGGCACACTTTCAGTTTTAGTATTAAAATGAATATTAAGATATCAGTATAAAACTAAATTCTTATAGAAGAGTACGATATAGAATATTAGAACAAATATTCGAAATTATAGAGCATTAATGAGATATAGCAATTTTTATTTTTTTAATAATTGTTTCAAATGATACGATATTCGATCAACGACGATTAATTATTTGCGAACGTACATTCTTTCGATTAAAAGCTGTATCTTTTCTATCCGTTTCTTGTACGACCGGCAAATGCAAATTTGCCTGCAGAAGAGCTTATATGAATACTAGAAAAAATTATGAAAATTATTGAATGTTTTATTAAAGAGATCTCAATTAAAGAGAATTAAAGTTACAGCGTGTAGCCATCGTTACCACTCAGTTTGTTGATGTATCCATGTATAACAGTTCTATATGTGTGAACATTCGAAGGGTACGAATTGATGAGATACAGCAATTTGTACTCTTTCAGTATAGTATGTGCATATACGTATATAATTAGAATATCTGGATAATTTATAATTATCCTTCATATAGCAGTCTATACTCGACAATGGTAATTGAAAGGGTGTTGCACTCCTCTGTACATAGGCGACAGAGCCTTCGGCCCGGGTATTCACGCGGTCCATTGTGCAATTGAATGGAAGTGCGAGCGTTGCCGCCTCGAATCTTTTTTCGGGCTTTACCGTAATATATGCCGAGGCGGAAAAAGCTCGGCTCCTTTGTTTGCCGCTGGAGTGATTAAAAGCACGCGGACACCGTAAATTCTGCTGGTAGGTTCCGCCGACAATTTTTCCGAGCTTTTTCGCCGATTTCGCCCGATGCTACGTGCCAACCTGAATATGTTATTGATTTCGGGGAGAAAGCTCGGGCGCAAATTTTGCCACCCTTAATTATAAGCATTCGCCGCCAGTACGAAACTATACATAGGCACCCGGAGCACAGTGGGTTGACATGATAAAATGTTAGGTATTTGACAGAAAAGATTTCTTCTCTGTTTTATTGTTATTATTATTATTATCATTATTATTACTATTATTATATATATATTAATATAATCATGTAGAATTATTATATTACTATTATAAACATAACAGCAGCTGCAACCGTTATCCGCAACCGCAACGGACGATTATTTTCCACAGTTGCGGAAATTATAGTACGTACAAACAATATTATAGTTCATATTATTTGTATTATTACTATTATAATATTCATTATATTTATAATAATTATGTATCAGTACATATAATAATCGGGATGTTAAAAAATGGTGTGTGTCAAATGATTTCAACCCACTGTGCGGCGGTTGCTTGTCCGCGGCATAATTATGTTGCGTGCGCGCTGCTGGTAATGGAGGCTTTCGGAAAAACAGCACTTTCAAAGGCGGCTGCGGCTTCCACGCAGAAGCAATTACGACGATCCGCCACAGTCGGACGTCTCGGGATTCTTCTTTATGGAGCGGCGAGGACTCGTTAGGAAGTTTCTAGTTTTGGGAGAAAAGTTCGCTGCTCCTGTCGTCGCGCTTCCTTTTCTCGAGAAAGGATTTCTTTCATTGTCAGGGAAATACGAGGGCGGAGTGGACGGCGCCGCCGGTAGAATAGCGACACTTCGCCTTGGCAAACTGAAAAGCTCCTTTTTGTCCTTTCGATAATTGCGTGTAACCTGGTTGAATTTCGTGTTACAGACTTGAAACGAGAAGCGACGATATGTCACATGCTCAAGCATCCGCATATCGTGGAGCTGCTGGAGACCTACAGCTCCGAGGGCATGCTCTACATGGTCTTCGAATAGTGAGTTTCCTTTATTTCTGTTCTTCAATTGTTGTCCTTAATTATAGAGTAGGTTTGTTGAAAGCGGTCAATACTTGAACCTTTTTCGTTCTGCGAAGGCGCTTTATGTGATTTGGTAAATTTTATGTATCGATAAATTAAATAGCAAATACTACCATACAGTCCTAATAATTCTTTTGTTATTTAAATATGTAATATTTTATTAAGATAAGAAGAAGAAAAACCGGAAAACTGTGTTCACGAATCTGTTACAATCAGAGAATGGGAGGGCTTGGTGAAACTTGTTTTTTCTTGTCCATTTTTTTGACATGTCTAACTTTATGCCCAGATAAGATAAAAGTGAATCACAGCAAACATTTGTTCACTTACTGGGGTAGATGTCCTTTCTTTGGGTTTTTGTTACGTCGAGCTACTTATGTCTTGTTTGAGCGTCGTAGTTTGAAATTATTTTTTAGTGTTTTTAAACATAATGAATCGAATTTCGTCTTGGAATAATTTCATCCGAACAGATTTATTTTTGTATGGGGTTCTATCAACTTTAATCCTTCCTGAAACAGGAATACGCCATCAAATTTTCAGAATACACTCTAAAAAGATCACATTTTTTTCACAAAAGTGAACACTATTTTTAGGTCTTTGCTCGCTGTGTACGTAACTCTTTAATACCACGCACTTGCATATGACAACAACCAGGGTGCGCGCACACGCGCTTGCTAATAACAACACGCCAGTACCGCAGACCGGAAAACAAATTTGCTGGCCGGGTTCAGGCGCAATGATTTTTTGAGCGGTTATGCTTGCGTTATTTAATCTAAGATATACCGGCAAGCCTGCATGTCGCCGGAAAGTGGGGAGCTTAAAGTGCATCGTGCGATAAAATAAGTAGAGCAACGTGATGATGCTTCTAAGCGTAAAACCTTTGCAATAGTTTCGATCAGAGAGCATGGCAGATATTGTTATTTCTTATACATATTTAATTTTTTGATAGTTTGTATTCTGTATGTATTTTTCGTAAACTTGTTATGTTAACTTTTAAGGTAGTTGTCGCGGTATATCATGCTTGTAGGAATTGGCCAAAATTTGTATCATGCATAGAGGAGATTATTAAGTAATTATTCATAAAGTTCGAATTCGATTGACCGTCTTTGTACCTTTTGTACGCATTGCCTATACCTGACAACGGCATGGCCACAGTTTCAGTTTTAGTATCAATATGAACGTTAAAATATCAGTACAAAACTACAGGCTTATAAAAGAGTATGTAATAAATATTGGTACAAATATTTCAAATTATTTACCGTTTTGTTAAAGCAATATACAAAAGTTTTGGTCAGAGTGCATAGGCGGAAGATAGTGATTTTTATTTTTCTAGTAATTTCTTGAAACTGTATGACATATAAAGGAGATTATTAGGTAATTATTTATAATGTTTGAACTTCGTTGACCATCTATAAAGGTAGACTCTTTCATTTAAAAACTACTTTTCTATGCGTTCCCAACACGACCAGCAAATGTAAACGGGACATTTTCGATTTTAGCATCAAATGGGTGGTAGGATTTCGATAAAAAAAGTAGATTGCTTATAAAAGACTTTGATATGAATACTCGAAAAAATTATGAAAATTATTGACTGTTTCGTTAAAGAGATCTAGTTTCGGAAATAATACTGTTTTTAAACGAGATTCAAGTTGCAGTGTTGCCGTCATTACCACTCAATTTGCGGGTTTATTACCCATGAATGTAACTGTTCATAGTATACAAAGAATCATATACAAAGCAACGACTACCTTAAACAAGCACTGGCAATATAAAATTCGTATGAAACCAGTCGAAATTTCTTAAGAGTACACATATAACTAATGTTTCACCATATTGAAACATGTAATTTGTTACACTATGGACGAGCATTACTTACCACAGTTGCAATGTCAGAGTCAACAAGAACTATATTTGCAATATTGACAATGGTGTGTCCGAAGTTCATACAAATCCCATCCAATTGGAAGGCCAGCATTGTTTCTCGGTACGATAAAAGCCAGCAATGTATTCCACAAAGTCAATTTCCGGAGCGGCATGCATCCACTCGTGCGCAGCAGACTACTCGGTGTTTTGTCAGCAATCGAGCAATTAATGGCGTATGTGTTTGCGAGCGCGTGAACGCGAAGAATGATCGTGTTAACGCGAGCCGGCCGAATTATTATCAACTAAAACAGGCACGGCAGGCGTATCGTAATGCAAAATCTCGTTACAATTGTCTGTATAATTAGCAGGCGAGAGCGAGGCGATAATGGGCTCTGGGTGCGCGATTCTCGCCCGGCCGAGTGAAACAAGCGGCGCGCTGGGTTTTAATAATAATAGCGTAATCCAAACGGCACGTCGCGTCCATTGCTATCGGGTGCCAGTATGATTGACACCTTCATAGTGCCTCCCTTGAAATGCGCTTTAATCCAACGCGTCTAATTAGTAAGCGGTACTTCCTTTACGGCCACTTCCGTGTGCGCGCTGCACGCGGAGGCGAGATAATAGCTCGGAAATTATACCGCGTTGCAGAATGTAATGCCAAAGCAGACGTGAAAATGGATTCGACAGTTCGGGCTGTTTGGTATAGCACGCGCCAGATACGACTAGGTTGAACGGATATTCCTGTTGTTGTGCCAGATATTTCTTGCATGCGCCAGTCGCTCGCGCACTCGGACCGTTTGATGGAATATAAATGATATGTTAATTTTTTGTTTCTTTCAGTATGGATGGCTCGGATTTATGCTTCGAGGTCGTCCGCCGCGCCACAGCCGGATTCGTCTACAGTGAAGCAGTTGCCAGGTGAGAACGATGCTTGCACATATGACGATTGGTATTTCGAAATATGATTCTCTACTATAGAAATTTTAATAATTCGTTATTTTAATCATCCACTCGCGGCTCTCCGAAATTGAGTAAGCATCGGCGCTCTCGAAACTCCTGGAATAAAACTCTGTTTGCTTTTACTTGCCGCTTGGTTTCCGCCCCCCGGGTTATATTGCAATCACAGAGATATGCGCGATGCAAACGATTCTCGAATTATATGGCGCTCGGGATTTCTGGGTGCTTGTGACGGATGAAGTATCGATAGATAAGAGAGCGTTGCGAGTTTCGCTCTTGAGCTTTTACACCCTTGAATTTGGCGCATTGGCTTCGTCCCCGAAAAAAATTATCATTCGACACAGTCGAGCGTGCTTCAGTTACACGCGCCAACGATCTCGAATGTCGACACACTCGCTTCCGATGCGAGGTGTTGCCCGGGAAATGTCGAAATTATTTTTCCGCCTTTATTGCAAAAAGGGATATTTCTCCGGGAATTTTCATTCCCTGGTTTCGAGCTTTACTATTCGTGGTTTCCGGCGAGCCTGTGACGCAGAAAGATCGAGGCACTTTCCTAGTACGTACGTGTTTCGTCTTAATAAAAGAGGAGATCTCACTGTGGGTTTTCATCTCGAGAGAGTCGTATATCCCTGTCCCGATAAATCCCTTCTCGCATTTGCTCGTCCCCGTGCAGCTAGCCTGCTTCTGACTCCTCAAACTTACTTGTAAATGTCTCTTGCACCCTCAGGGAGCCCATTAAAAGTGGCCGAGCTGTCTAACTAATTTTCATGTATCGCGCGGAGAGCCAGTTTGGAATACTTCATTAACGAATAATCTCGCAAGTTCAACTCAAGCGTGGCACAACAGGCACTTGTGGATTATCCTAGTCCTTAACTAGAAGAGAAGTATATTCAAAAATTAACAACTCCTGAATTGCTTAATACTAAATATTCCATTTCCGGTAAAATTACTGGTTTTAAAATTCAATTAAATTGTGCTGTTTTTTGTCCGTTCTTGTTAAAAGTACAAATAAAGATATATGATTTTTTATTACCATTTAAACGTTAATTTGTGCATTTATTTTCGTATTAAATTAACAGTTACTTATAAAGTCAGACAAATATGACCTTTATATTATAATCCGTTATTATCCCGGTTACGGTAGGAATAGCTTATAATATAAATGATAAAAAATTGCAGTTAATATTAAGACCAGAAGTAATTGTTTTTTATTGTAAATACTAAAACTACAACGCAGAATAATTCATGTCCGCAGGAATAGCAGACTAAATAATTTAATATTTTCAATGGGGAAAGTAAACTCAATAGTTCAAATGGAAAGATGTTTTTACAAAAGACAGGACTGGAAAACACATAAAAATGGTTCGAAGTATTTTATTAACAGGAATGCCTATTCTTGGGAATAAAGCGTAATTCAAAAACATGGGCTGTATTGTAATTTTCGAACCTGTTAACCTACAAAAACGTGTGGAAACAAATTTAATCTGTGAATCTAAATCTAACAGTATTGCAGCCTTTACCACTTTTACTTATTTAAGTCTTATTATTAATAAGTCTTAATCAATTTAAAGGGTCTTTCCAAAGTAACTAAAAGGAATTGTTTTGTATAGTAAATACGAAAATCGCAACGGTTTGGGAAAAAGTCTGCTATGTTTGCAAATACCTCCAACTATTACTGCACCGGTATTCTATCAAATCTTCATATTTTAGACATTCGAAATAGAATTTCTTGCACAAGTGAAAATCCAAATTCTTCCGGAAAAGCGTACTCGATCGTGTCACAGCAACTGTCACGTCTGACCACGCTTCGGAACTACTTATCGCCGAGACTCGGCCGAGTCTTCTAATAGGATGAAACGATTATATCGACTCTACGATAATGAGCAGCCCTTTAACCTTCCCAGTTTTGTCCGGCTCACCTTTCGATAATGTTTCCGCATGCACAGTATTCTCGTGCTGTTAACATTTTCAGCATGGTGCGCGCTCAATCCCGCCAGCGCACCGCGCGCATGTTCATTACGGTTAATCACCGTCGCTCTAAGTTTGCCTTACCCTCAACGTACATATACTACTAACTAAGCGCCCGGTTACTCGCGCGCCTCCGGGATAAGGTGTATATATTGCGGCAACTGCACCACGCTCTGCCAGATATTTTTAATTAACGCGCTCGCATGCACCTCGGATTTAGCGGGGCGCTGTGAGAGCGATGCTGAAAGAGCAAGCACTCGAAAACGCTTCGTTTCGGCCGGTAATTCACCATTGGAAAATGAAACGCTGCCTGCCTGGAGCGGGGATTACGGGGTGGGGATGGGAAAGGGCAGGAAGAAAGAAGGGAAAGGGTGAGAGAGAATCAACAGGATCAGCTTTGCTGGTCAGGTGACGGCGGGAATACCTTTTCAAGTGAGAACCCGACCGCTTTGTCTTTTGTCGTCGTTAAAAGCGTCAGCCCCTGGAGGCGAATTCAAATTTTATTAGATAAG
>OU343035.1:8675588-8767769 GCA_910593735.2 Ectemnius lituratus
AAAAATTATTTGTTACTTTTTAGGGAATTGTTTGTGCTGCTTATTTTTTTGGTTTTCACCTCTCTGGGACACTGTCAGTTTTTTCAAAGTCAATCATATATTTTTTATTTAATGCTTTTTGATATAGGAAATGAATAGAACGATGGTTCGCGGTCGATTTTATTTCAAATCTCGATGCACTGGTGTGCCAGTTATAGACGAACAAATGAAGCCGAATTTGTTGAAGAAAGAAATACTTGTGGATTGTGAAATTTACGCAAGCGGGAGTACCTTGAGAACTTACCCTATAAGTTAGTAAAAGTCTCATCCTGATCGAACAAGTCGTCCCAAAGCTATCGCCGGACAAACGAAATAGCGGTTTTTATGCAATAAAAAGCTAGTGTTAAACAAATTCTAAAAATCTTCTAACAAGACCGTTTCATCGGTTTAAGACCGAAAAAGTTATCGCCGAACAAAGGAAATATTGTTTTTTATGCCATAACAATAGCTAATGTTAAGCAATATTGAAAAATGTTATAATGGGACCATTCTAGAAGCTTCCTCTGTAAAATAGAAAAGGTATTCCCAATCGCCCAATCCCAGTCGGCCCCTGCGGCGAAGAGATATTGCCAAGCAAACGTAAAGTCGGTGAACAACACGGTCTCTATGTAATAATAATAGTTAATGTTAAATAAATTACGAAAAGTTGCAAGTAGGACTACTGCGAGAGTAGCTTCTACACGGTACAGAAAGGTTCATTTCGATCGGTGCATCCGCTGGAGAGTTGCCGCACATCCAATATGTATCGAAGAAACTTAAAATCGGCGAATGAAAATTCGGTTTTTATACAATAATAATAGTTCATTTTAAACAAATTGAATGTTCTTATATACGACACCATTTTGGAAGCTTCCTCTTTAAGAGACAAAAAATTTCATTCCGATCGGTCCATCCATCGCAGAGATAGCGTTGGACAAACGCAGTATCAGTTTTTATGCAATACCAATAGTTAACGTTAAACAATTTTGAAAAAATGTATAATGGGACCAAATTCTGAGCTTCCTCTATAAGATATGCAAGGTTTGATGCCGATCGGTCCATACATCTCAGAGATATCGTCGGACAAACATTAAACAAATATATATATATATATATACATATAGCGGTCGAATTGAGTACCTCTTCCTTTTCGAAGTCGGTAAAAATACGCTAAAACATACACAGTAATTTCCGTCTTATTGATACTTACCAAAAATCTCCCTTTTCGGAAACAGCACAAAATAAATCGCCATCAGTTCTATTTTCCTCTAAATTGTCTCGTTGACGAACAAACGAACGTGTAGATTGCGGTATCCTTTGGCGAGGGATGGAAATTGTCGGAAAGAAAGAGGAGAAATGCGAAAGAGGATCAGGAAGATCCTCAGAGGATTTTCCGGTACTGGAAGGTTGTCTTCCTAGTGACACGACGACAGGGGTAAATTTCAGAATAAAAACCTAGACCTTTATGTCTTTTGCAGCCACTACATGCGACAGATCCTGGAAGCGCTACGCTACTGTCACGAGAACGATATAATCCATCGTGATCTAAAACCGCAGTGCGCACTCCTCGCAGGCAAGGAGAATTCAGCACCGGTAAAGCTGCGTGGCTTCGGCGTTGCCGTACAGCTTTCTTCGTCTCAGACGAACGGCATCGGTAAGTTCTGCATCTTTTCCCTCTCTTTTCTTTATCTTTGTCTTGTTCAATCTGTCTCTAGTTTTACCCTTGCTGATATCCAGGTCTTCTTGTTCTCCCGAACAGAGTAAGTCGCTTGCCTTTGAATCACCACTGTCGGTTGCTGCTGCATATGTATTAGATAATTATAAATTGTTCGCCAACTTTAATTATACATGAATATTTTCCAACTTTGTCCTATGTTCTATATGTATGCTATATTATAGAATGGAAATGTTAATGGGTCTGCCGCTGCAGAGGGTGAATCTGCAGAGCAAAGGGAGGGAAAGTGTCACGGTATTGTTCATTTTACGCTTTCGTGTGTTGATTATGGCAAGTTAAAAAATTAGTGTAATAAGCGTCCGAAAGCGAGCAATCCCCTATGCAAGTCACCCTTTGACAGGTCGGACAAGCTTAGCAAAGTAGGTTACGGTGACCTACTCTCAAAGTCGAGTCGAGTATCAGATTAATACAATTTCACCTATTTTTGAATATGCTATAATTGACAAATGGAAGCGTAAATGGCAAAATCCCATTACATTTTTTCTTTTTGGCCCGCAGATCTACCCCTGCAATGCCGGACACATCAACATATCGACTCTGTATAGTACTTGTTGTCCTACTTTACTTCTCTCGTGTGACATTTCACGTACAGATTAACAATAATTTATTTTAAAAAATAATAGCCTGTTACGAACACCCTTTTACAATGTATAGTTCAACCTTCCATTCCTTCCGAATTTTTGGAGTTACTTTTGAAGCAGTTTATATGAATAATAATTATTGCTATATTTTAGAGCCGATAGTTTGCCTCGATAATAATTCATAATTCTGTACAGGAGGGAAAACCGCATTAAAATCGTTTGAGCCGTGCTCAAGTTTATCGCGAACATAGAGACAAAGGATGTTCTTTATACAAATTCTATGTATAATGCTTAATAAGATACATGCATGTCTGATAAAAAGTGGGGTATATCAGTGCTAATTCAAAGGCAACTGAATTATCCTGTACATCTGCGTTCCACTTTGATTTACGTACCTTCAGATACAGCCGTGCGATCTCGGCTCTCTCCGCTCTCGTTTTTCGCTCATCTCTTGCTTCTCTCTCACCGCTGCAGTATGTATGTTATTTCTTCCTGCCGAATACTCGGTACTGCGACTGGGAATTCTGGGAACAGGTACAAGTGTGAGTGGATCAATCCACTTGAATTTATTCGATATTTATCGGATAAACAATTAATATGAATTCTTAAGGTGTTTTTGTTTTATTAGAACAGCAACAGAAAGTTTTTTGTTGATGTCAAACGTTTCTTGCAAAAGTTGCAAGTTACTGCTGAAACTTTATTATAGCTCTTTAATATTTAAAAGTTCCTCGATGTTCTTCCAGTGAGCATGCAGCTTTAGGGTTTGCATCTTGAATTCAAGTGGGTTGATTAGTTCACACGATTAATGTAAATCCAGCTTAAGGGAACCCATGATCCAAAAAATTAACCGAAATTTTAGTTCATTTTGACTCGTTTTTTCAGGATCTGACGAAGCAAATTTAATGCAAGTTTTTGTGGGGCATGGTACGAAGTTATTGAGCATATTACGTGAAGGGGAATCAAAAATAATGCCTGCTATTGAAGAAGGAAATGATTACTCGTCAGGTTTGGAACGGCTTATTAAGTATCTAGTAACTTTCTCATTAAAAGATCGTCTCTATAAAAGATACTTTCTTTCTATGAAAAGATCGTGTATTTCATTTCTTTCGCTCTATTTCTGGAGCAGGTATACGATCAAAATTTAATTGAACTGTCTTCACTGGTCCGGAAGAAAACGGGTCATGAACTTCGGCAATTTACCACGAGAATGGAGCCCCGCTGTGGGTTCCCTTAAGGCCGGAGAACAATTTTATATTTATTTCGTTCCCATTCTCTTCTTCTCTCGCTCTCCAAATTGCAGTCGCAATTTTGAGGGTTGAATTGTTTGCACTTGCAGTACTATGAGAGCGAAGTTATATCATACATTGTGTTCCATCGAAATTACTCGGAATTTCCTTGGGAATAAAATCGGTGTAAATAAGAAAGTAGGCTTTAGTCTGTCGAATATATTTTACAAACAAGCACTTTCTATGCAAGCAGTTTTGCGTACATTCAAATGTGTGTCGGTGCTCGTTCAAGTCTCACAATCACACAGAATAACTCGGTTTCAACAGCGGGAATTCAGAAAACAGTGCTCGCAGAGAGGGCGTTTCTGCTAGAGTCCCGGAAGGACGCAGGAAATCTTTTTCACGCGCTAACTCTTGGGTGTATTGTATTATCGTACGTACTGGCAAGGGAGCAGCTTGACTAGACTGGTGGAAGGATTACTAATTTATCAGGCCCCGCTCGCTCCAGTTTCCACAAACGACTCTTGGGACTCGGCTCCCAGGCCCATTGACACACAGTGGATCGGATCATACTGGCATTCACTAGAGAAGCATTAAAACTTCATACTTCAAAGCATAGCTTTTTGAAGCACATTTATTCGAGTCAGGAAATACTTCTCAGAGGATTCTCTTTCATTTAGTTTTTTTTAAGTTGCACCTACGCCGAGGTCATTAGCGACTATTTAAGCCGTGAATTATGCTAGGTTGTTAGTTCAATTTTACAAAGCACGTAAAGCTTTTGAACAAAATTGTAACATCTTCTCGTGGAGCGATGCTATTGTTAGAATGCCTCTGCAATTGTTGAGATTCTTTCAAGTATTGGCGGAAGAATTATTGAGTTTGCTGAGCCAAGACCATTTGGAGACTGTTTGCTTGTTAGACTGTTAGCTTTGGATTTTAATCTTAAATGAAGAGGAACTTTCTGCCCTTATTTCGGAGGAGGGTTAAGAAGATTGCTAGAGAATCAGGCACGTGTGCCAACTGTGCAGTAATAATTAAAAAACTATCTGATCTTCATGTTGGATTAGAGCAAGGGAAGTTGCTTATGTCGCAGTTTGAAAAACTGACTTGCTCTTTCGCGAGATTAATTTTCTCTCAATCTGGAACTCCGTTTACTTAAGGAGAGCCGATATCACGTAGCAGCTGGGCGTAGGAGAAGTCTGGGCAAAGCGGATGGATTAATAGAATACAAAGAACATAGTAAAATAACAAATTACTTTAGTTGTGCCTTTCATTCTAAAATAATCGATATCCAATTAAAAAATATAAGGTAATAGAAATGGAAGCATTAAGATTGACTGTACAAGTTAATACTAAGATGATACCTTTTATTTACGATGATGGATTTGTTACTCTTCGGGTAACCGACAAAGTGAATAATGCTAGTAGTATATACTTAATCATTTCATTATATAACTATATAATGTATAATTAGAGAAGCTAATATTAAATAGTACAATAATACTGTCATTCCAAATAACCTAACTCGGAATCGTGAACAACAAGTAAAAATAAATTGAGATACTCATCTTGTTCGACTAATAGAAAAACGTCGAAAAAATCGAAGTTGCTTATCACAGCCGAGTTTTTACTACAAATATAGGACTGAAAGTGATATGCCATCGAAAAGAAATCTTTATTTCTAAAATGTCATTGTAATGCTATTTAACATCATTTCTGGAAATCAACTATTATTCACTTTGCTCAGACTTTTTTCAACGCCACGAATATGATAACAAATCCATCAAGAGCAGAAGATCTCAACTAATTCAAACCGACGCTTAGATAGGAAAACGCCCAGGCCGCCGGCGAGCATCGAAGGGGCAGCATTCGTCGGAGGGTATCGGCTTTCTCAGTGAGCTTATTTTCCGAATGGCCGGAAAATGTAATGCTATACGTTTTCGAGCCTGCGTATCGATCAGCGAGATACAGGCGCCCCTCGAAGGGAATCTCCCACTTCGACACACTTTCCAGTTACTTGCCGAGCAGTGGCCTTTTGTGTTTGCTATCGGTTTTAAAAGTATTCCAATTAACGGGCAGAGCCGCATATATATATACTATATACATATATATACATACATATATCAGGCGAATTTCGTTAAAGCTCTCGCCGCTCGTATTTCGAAAGCATTAGCGACACCCAAATCGCTTTTTGTCCGGGAAGCACTGGAAACCAAGGGCAGCGGGGGTGCAATGGAATTCATTATTTACGGCTGGTGACCTTAACGAATGTTGTCGAGCGGGTGCGACCTCCTTTTGCCGGGTGCGGCGAGCTGCGGAAGCCTGCGCTAAAAGATTCAGCGGCGGCGGGATGAGCTTACCCCAAGGGTGAGGACATTATCGCCGCCGGCAGGCTGACATATTTGCAGACAAAGCTGATTAATTTGCCGGAAAATAAAGGCTGCCGCTTAACTTCAGATCGCCCGGCACGCTCTCACTCCCGGATATCCTTCAGCTCGACTGGGAAGGATCTCTCTCTTTTTCTCTCTCTCGTCCGGTGTTAATAACCACCTTGTCATAAGGAGGTTTTATTTAGCGGTTTTATTTCGACGGGCTTTGAGTGCTGCCTCTTCGATCGAATTAATTAGGATTGCGACGCCCCAGCTGAAATTACGTTCGCTCGAGCATAGCGAACGTCAAAGAGGCTCCGTGTTTTTTTTCCATTGATATCTCTACTTCTTTTAATCACTCTCTCTTCTTCCTGTTCTCCTTTTCTCTATTTCTATGTTTCTCTCTAGTTCTGCTGTATGCCCTATTTTGCGATTCACCATTGGCAGGCTTGGTCGATGATTGGCAGTCATATACGGAACTCTTCTCTCTTTCTCTGGTTCTCTTTCTGGCTATCTTTTTCTCTCTTCTCTTTTTCTCTCGGTGTTCGATGTGCAGAATGCAACGGCTTTTATCGGCTGTGCCATTTCTTTGACGAGTTCTTCCGGTAACGTTTTGGTAATTACAATCGGACTCGTGGTCGTCTTTCTTTTTACTTTATGTTGTGCTACTTACGGTATCGCATGAGCTTCATGGTAAGTAAGGTGTTTCTGTTTCTCTCTGCATTGCGAAACGCCGTTCACCCTTCTTCAGTTCAGTTTACTCACTATCAGGAAGGATGTAGAACGTTAATAGACGTACAGTCGGTGTTAAAAATAGTCGTACTGCCATCAATTTCAATTAAAACGTAGAATTGCTATGTTTGTTAAGTAATAACTAAATTAAAAAAAGTTTGTGTATATTTGCTAATGGCTCTGGAATTTGTTTATCTCATATTTTTCGTGGAAACATCAGAAAATATGTGCAACTTTATTGTTTCGCGGGCATTGTTTAATAAACATAGCCATACGATTTTGTTAAAATTGTTTACTGTAAGAATAAGTCTTTACACTGGCTGTAGCCCTCCGTCGAGAGGATTCTGGGTATTTGCACGATCTTATGCCCATTTATTTCGGTGGCATTTCTTCGTTGTCTTTTCTAGAAGTAATGACGAGATGCAGAGTTAATCATACGAACTCTGATTTGATGCATATTGGATTACTGCAAATGAAATAGACAGTTTCAGTACTTTATAAAACCGAAACTGTTGAGAATATTGCCACACATGATGCATGGATTCGCAGGGAAATCCTCACAGATTTATTACCCATTGCTAATTTCTGATTTTTTTATTGGGGGTTTGTTGGAATCGGTTAACGTTAAAATATATTAAAAAGCAGAAAAGACAATAAATTAGAAATGAAAGAATAGTGCGGCTAAAGAATTGCAATTTTTTTCTCCTGGAATTTTATCGTAGAAATGAACAATTGCAACTGTTTATCTAGTTTAATGCGAGCGCTGTAGTTACTAAGCACGTTACTGACACAAGTTTGGGGAAATAGAATTGTCATGTTATACCTTTCATGTAAACAAAAGCAGTGCACATGAAGCACATCACACGTAAAAAAACTTGGAGAATTTCTATATCGAAACACGCAATGAGTTTATATGCCATCAGTAGCATTGATTTAATGCAATATTGAAAGTGTCTGCTTCGTTTGCAGAAATCTTGTTAGTCCCGCGAATGTTTTATTCGTCAGACTCAGATCTCATTTAACTGTAAACTGTGTGACACAGATTGTATCCGCCGTTAAGAGCCGTTGAGCGAATGCACTTTGATATATCAATGAATCCACTTTGCCCGCTACTCCAAGATAAATGTTTGTTTATCTGTGCTCGAACGGTAGGATTTTTATCTAATTAACGATAGCCGATATTACGGAAACAGTAGGTTGTTACTGGCATTATCTTCGTGGAGGTTTGTAATATTCAAGAGAATTATGGCGCATATGAAAATGAACTCGAAAGCCTTTTGCTGCTGCAGCCGCCTTTACGAATTCTCAATGAGAGGAAGGTGGAGAGAAAGAAATTGGCTTCGGACAAGAAATCCTTCGCAGAACACAGGGAAATTAATCCCCTGACTGTCACGCCCGACAAGTCGGCGACAATTCTTATTTTAACCCATCACGATTTCTTAAAGGATTCAACAATTTTGCAAATGGTTCAATCCCTACAGCGTGTAATTAATTTCCGTAACTATTTTTGAAAAATGTCAATTATCTTAGGAAAGGCAAACACTTTAATCTTTAAACTTTCTTCATCATTCGAGCTACTAGCACATATTTTTATTTCGTAACATACAACTCTTTATCTATCAATATTTCATTAGGTATATATCTTTATTTTTGATCATTTAATTATAATTGAAATATTAGCTTATAGTCAATATTTCCGAGAAAAAATTGTTCAAGCAATGGTTTTGATGAGAAATCGACGATAAGAAAGCGGATCCAGGTTTTACTAGTAATCTGGCAATGATAGAAAGTAATTCAGTCGTCGAACAGTACAACAATGTTCATGGCTGAAAAGAACGCTTGTTCCACACGAGACACAGCAGTCTATTTAAGCGGTACTATACGGAGAGTGTATGGGACAGATCATACAGAAGGGCACACATACGTAGGAATACCATGAAATAACTCTGGCATTTCCCCATTCACTGCGAGCTGACGTAAGTAGGAAGTAGATACAGTTGGCCACAAAAGTATCCGGCTACCCCGAGAAATTATGGTAACAACCAACCGGCTATTTCCGCCACTTTTATTTGGCATCACTCTCTTTAGAGCATCTTCTCTCTGCATTTCTAATATTTTATCTTCCCGGCACTGATGAATGCTCGCTTTGTAATTTTACAGTATACATATATGGTAGACCAGCTGCACTCCTAGAAACTCTTTTCTTGGAAACTAGAAGAGATATTCGCAACATTTTTCTGTGTTTTAAAGTTAAAAACAGCTTGTTATTTGAAATGTGAAGAATTGTCTTTTCGAGGAGTTGATGGTGGTCATCTCAAATTTTTGTTATTTAAATTAATTATGCAAAATCTGAAAAAAAGTTCAAAATAAATTGACATACAGGAATAGTGAATTTTTATATAAAGTTCTCTTTGACTTTAAAACATAAAACAAGAATTTTTCCGATATCTCTACTACTTCTGAATGAAAGAGCTTGTTACAGTTTACATGGTCCATGTTATACAATTGTATGTATCGCAAATTGATTACGACTATTATGCTTGTTAAAGGTTATCATACTATAATGAAACGCGGCTTTAAGAAATGACATTGCAGATGTGCACAAAAGATCGTTTAACGGGATTGACACAAAATCAGACTGGCGAACATAAAAGGACAGTTGCTACCACAATGGTTAGAGTGGCCGGAAACTTTCCAGACCAATTCTCTGCAGGAAATACAGATACTCTCCTTATAGAGTCAGTATTCTCATACACCGAGTACAAAGTATTGCGAACTTCAGGGAAGAACTAGCATTAAAAAATCAATAAACAAATAACAAAATAAACAAAAAAATCGCGCTTCTACAAGTAACACGGTGATAATGTGAGATTTGGTTTTGGAATGAATACAGAGTATTACACGACCGAGTATCGGCAGTGTCTGAGCCCAAAGGGGCAGCTCTACTTGAAGGCCGACAACGAGGGTAAGCCTGACCTAACGTTTAATCACCACTTCTGCAGGAGCCTTGTACCATCTCACGCCATATGTATCACAGTTCGCAGACACGCACACACGCCGACACACGAACACACGCATACTTATGCGACATTATTACACAGATTGTATTATGCCACATCTCTGAACTCGATCCTCTCCCTATCATGTTACTCTCCACACTCATCCCTCACTCTTTCTCTCTCTCTCTCTCTCTCTCTCTCTCTCTCTCTCTCTCTCTCTCTCTCTCTCTCTCTCTCTTTATCTCTTTATCTCTTCTCTCTCTACGCACACACACGTACCTCCGTCTTCCTTCCACCCCACCTTCCTTCTCTCCCCCCCCCTTCTCCCCCCCCTTCTCTCTCTCTTTCTGTACTATAGAAGCTCCGCCACTTGCTTGCTTTGCTTGCTTTCCGCGTATACGGATTTCAGCGGCGTGGGCTCATCGATTCTCACGCGTGTATGCGCTCACACACGTTTTTTTTTCTCCCTCGGAGGTGTCTCACGACATTTGACTATGCCCTTATTAATGTCACTGACACGACTAACTAGATCAATGTCGTGGCGAGCAAGCGCCGGCGTAATCGTCTTATCCTCGTAGCATGTATCTATGCGCGCTCGTTGGTTTTAACGCGCAAGTAAGTTCGCTCCGTAGTAATTGAGGGATTCCGGCTTTCTTTCTTCGAGATAGAACCAGCTAAAAGGATGCGCTCGGCGAATCTTGCTCGGGAAAGGGATGAAATTCTTGGTTCTTGCGAATGCGCGCTTCACGGGTAAGGCAAGGAATTCTGAGACGCGGCAGGAGCCAATTGCCGGCGATATTAGAGAGGACAGATTCAAGACGTTTAAAAAGGTACTCGCCGGCGAGGCAGAGTACATGGGAACTACTTGCGCGGAACTTTCAGTCGGTGAGACGAAAGGAACATGATTCAGAAGCGTTGCCGGTGGAATGCTCGCTGCTCTTTTAACCTAGTTCGTGAATACTTTCCGCGCGATGCTTCTCGCCAGCGATATGCAGAGCAGCTGTGTTCCGTCTTTTTCAAATGGCTGGACTCTGTTGCGCTTGAGCGTGTGGTGTTACGAATTTCTTGGCCGTCTCGTGAAATCCTTCGAGCCCCTTCCTCTTTCTTTTTTCGAATGTCTGCTATTTTCCAATAATACGCAATAGTATATGTAAAAAATGGACTGCGAGTGATATTGGAAAAGTTTCACTAACTTTCGAAAGCCCCTTCAATTTGTTTATTTCGCACAAGGTGTTTGACGTGTACACTACATGCTTTCTCGAAAAGTGGGTCGCAAATTGACAGGGACCTATCTTTCGTTTATTATTACTTTTTAATAATAACTTCTCTATGTATGTACCTCTTCATAGAAAAAAAAATAATTAGAATATTACATGTGATACAAATAGAGGAAATTCTTCAATTTCCGATTGCTTTGAAATCGCTGTATGCAACCCCTGAGTAGAATAAGCAAGCGTCGTGCGGCGCGATTTCCAATCACCACAGAAATCTCGAGACATATTTCTCAGTGACGAATACAACAGTCATACAATACTCACTTACCCCTCCGACGGCAAAACTAGCACAGAAACACCTCGCATTGACGAGGCAAATACATATTTCTAACATGGAAAAAAGCGATGTGGAAAGAAAAACTACGTAGAAAGTCGGTCATTGTATTCTCCGAGCGACGTCAAGCCACTCGATCAATTTAACATCAATGCCACATCGGATTGACACAACAAACACAGGACTACCTTCCTCTGCGAATAACGACAATAGCAGCGATAGCGTGTTCTTATCTAGTTGGAGCGATAGCGCTGATCGCGGCACCGATAACGCCAGAACGGTAACGATCCTTTCTCCTATTTGTCTCTCTTCTTTCGATAGGGCTGACGTCTCCGAGCTGCAATTTCCCTTTCGAGGACCTGACCGACGCCGAGGATTCGCTTGCGAGCGACACGGAGGATAATATCGGTACTCGTATGCCTGTCACATCTGCATCAAACCTGACACAATAAAACGGGGGTAGAAACGCGGCATTCCAGCCTCCGGTCGGTGCGGTGGTCCGACATTCCACTGAGAGACGTCCGCGTTCCTGAAACTCCCATTAACCCACTTATCGTAAATACGCGCCACTCCAGCTTGAGTCATTCAATTTTCGTGGCTCGCCTTTCCCATTTAACTCCCGAACGTAATAGAAAAGCCGGTAACGAATATGCTTTAACGTGAACTGATCTAATCGCCGATACTAATTGAAACGATTTCTATTTGCGTATATTCCAATTTGTATTTAAGGCAGTTTTCACGCTGTAGTAGTTTAAGCATTGAACATAAGGAATAAATATCTCAGCCATGTGCTCTAATAACAACTTTTAGCTAGGTTCCTATATTTTGAATCTTTACACATAGAAGTGTCATATATAAATAAATTGAGTCGCTAGATTTCCGGAGTTAGATCTCATTAACAATATGGTTAATAATATTAAATATTTTGTCTAGTATTCATTCGTATGATGCTCCTTTATAAACCTGTATTTTTTTTTAATCAAAGTTTTAACATCTTTTTGACAAAAATTCAGAGTGTACCATTCGCACTTATCGGATCTGGAGAACGCTTGTATTGCGTAAGGTGCAGTTTTTAATGCTATGAATCTTTGAAGACGATTAATCGAGTTTAAACTTTACGAATTGTTATTTAATAATCTTTCCTATACGCCATACAAATTTCAGGCAATTCTCAAAAAAATATAGAGCGCGACAACTACCTAAAAAGTAACATTAGAAGTATTTAAAAAATATATTTAATTCTTATGTTACTTTTTATGAAGGCAAAGTTAACAAATTGCATGACTCAACTTGTTTTCCTTGTACACGAGGGATGCTATATTTTCCTGTAGAGTATTAAAGAAATATCAGTGATCGAGTTGATATGATATTTGAATGGTATGAGATGAAGAAACTTGGCGAACTCCAGCACGACTTTTCTCAAATCCGTTCCCCTTTTGATTGATTAGACGCCAGTATATGTGTTTGTCTTATTGGTACGGAGAGTTGTGATCAACGGATTTGGTTACTTCTCTCACCCGAAATAATCGAGGCGATGTTCTACCCCCGGCTAAGTTAGTTATGACAGCTTTTGACCACGTAGTGTCCGTGGTGTAGATCGTCCATCTGACGCACGTTGCGACAATGGGTAGATGTGTTATTTGCGGCCATTTGTGATCAATGTCTTCTTTATTCTGATATATTAAGTATTCTTAGGTTAATTTTATTGCTTGCAATATAAAATGGTTCTAATATAATCGACTCTTAGACAGGTTCACTCATTGTAAAAAAGTGTTACCATTGTAAAACTACTTAACATTAGAACTACCGAAGACTAATGTAAATGTACTTCTACAAGAGAAATATTAATCTTAGAAATAAATAGAGTAAAACGGAAAGCAGATTTATAAAATTAACCGTCTACATGTGGCAATAAAAGCCAGGAAAATTGTTAGAAGATCGAATGTTTGAAAAATTAGTACTTGGAATAGTCATTTTCGTCCAAATCATTTTGACTGTTTGGACTTGTTTTTCAGAAAGCAGGCTATTGAAGAAACAAATGCATATTTATACATACTTGTTGGTTGATTTAACGACAATACTAAATAAGATTATTAGTCTCCAAAGTGAATACATATATAATAGCATATGTAATAAATATATATGTATATAGCATAACGTCCAGCCTACTAAGAAAATATGTTTCTTAAATGTAAGTACCTTTCTTGAAAGTGAGTTATAGTATGAGACCTTGCTCATGTCATATTTTCTCGAAACAAAATTTGTTGAGTTTTTAACAAAATTTAGAAATGCGAATATCACCAAGATTTGCCTATAGTTTCTGAGTGGTCAAAATGATTTCTTCCGGTATGTTTAGGTATATACAAATCTTAGAAAAAAAGCGGAAAAAGAGAAAACCAGTTTATACAACTAACTATCTGTACATTTCAATAAAAGGCGGGCAAAATTGAAACCATTAAAACATTTTAGAAATGAATTATAAGTATGAAGATGTATTAAACAACTCATTTTGACTTTATTGGCTCTTGTTAACATATCAGAATAAACAAGACACCGAGACCACAAATAGTGCAATTGTCACATATGGTACATCTGTACTGCGTCTCTGTAAGATTGTTGTGCAGGTTGCGTAGTGACAGATATTCGTTGTGCCGTCATGCTGTCTTATATGTCTCGAGGACGAGAAGGAACGAGGCTGATTCTGTTCTACTTTGACGTTCTCTCAACCCCATCGCCACCGCCGCCGCTGTCGCCGTCGCCGTCGCGCACAACTCTCTCCCTCTCTCTTTCTCTCTCATTCTTTCATTATTTCCGGTCTGGCTTCGTCATGCGCCAGGAACGATTTTTCGCCTTATCGAGAAGTCGAGTTGCATGCCGAAACTATGCAAATCGAGCTGACAGTGGGAGTTTGAAATTGCGTCGTCGTCGATGAGCGCAAGGCGATTCTACTACCGGATTCGGATGCCGGCAAACCCGACCTGACTTCCGGAATTGGCATAGTTTGATTAACGTTCCTTCCGTCGTGTTTAACGAACCCTTTTTGAGAAGCCTCCATTTTTGGACTGATTGCGCCCAACAATCGGCACCGATTGCTGGGCTTGTTTGTGTCGTCATTGTTCGTAGCGGTAGACTAGCCTGTCTTTGTGTGTCCGCCTATCTGTGTGCCTTTGTGTTTGCTCGTACCCTGTTATCTATGGCGATTTCAAATGTCTTGCCACATCGGTAGACTGACCGATTTTCTCAAATGACGGCGGCGTTGATCATAGAACGTGATAACGGCTGTTTGCACAAGTCTCGGGAGCACTTAAGTGCGCTAGTATTACCACAACGGCGGAAGTATGTGCGGAATATTAATTGGATCGTTATATTCAAGAGATGAAGTCTCTGTGAGGTGCCGAATAAAAATGGAAATACACCACGAGAACTCGTTTTCGTAATACTTAAGGGTGAACATACATATAGGAGGATCAAAACATAGTCTTTTCATAAATCATACATTATGTTTCTTCGATCGATAGTTTTATCCTTTAGTTATATTTTCATATCATTTTGTTAATAGATTTTCAAAATTGATATTCTTGCAGTTTATGATAGCCGAGGATTATGGTTCAGTTTAATTGTTACTTGAAATTTTGAATTCGTTTTTCTCGGGGCAGTATTTTTACAAATAGTTCGGTAGGTAACTTTTATAATCTCGAATTGATTTGACTTCATTCTTTTAACGAGCCGCTTAGTTCTTTTATACGATAAAAATGATACATTTTTATGTATTACTTTCAGCGGCATAGTACGTGGCACTTTAGTAGCCCAAATTAGTAGCAGCTTCGTCAAAATTAAAAACTGTCCATGCGGTGGACTAATTTTGTATATCCAAGCAAACGAAATTATTTAATTCTCTTGAAATGAAGAATAATTACTGAACCACAATGGGTCCCCCAATTCGGGTTTTGGAATGGAGGCAATGACGTCTGTGGTTCTAGCTTAATTATAACATTTATAGAATCTGTTATTCTAGTGACGTATTTTAATAAACATTTAATAAACCTTGGATAAACCATTTCAAATTTAAAAACAATTCCGAATATTAGCCACGTTTTCGCGGTTCCAGGTGTATGTTAGCCCTTAATAAGAAACTGTCGAGACGCAAACTAGTTTCTTGGTGCCTGCTTATATTTTGCTCACAGTATTACAGTGACAGACGGTTTTAGCTTTACAATGTTCTCACGCACAGCCTCGTACGAGCCACAGAAATATGATGCAGAGACTTACTGTGATATTACAGGAGCCGCGTCACATTCATAATTTGCATTTTGCAAAGTTAACCGGCGGCTCATTAATCTTTGCTCTTTCATCGCCTTATCGCTTAAGCGTTACCTTCTCACATCGCTAGCCTTCAGGATCTTTGATATTAAAATGAGTGCCTGCGAATAGGACATTCAGCACTTTTAAAGCGGCCATTTAACAAAAGTTCGCCTATTTTCACTCCCGATGCTGTAAAGAGTGTCGCATTCAAGAGAACTGCATGCTGCGTGTTCGCCCATCTGAACATTGTGTTTGTTAGTTACTAAGCATTACGCACACAATTCATCGTTCTCTGCATCTGATCACTTTTCTTGTCATTCCCAATTTAAAGGATCGAATCCTGTCATTCACGCTAAATGTATTGCATTTGTAACCCTTTGATTAATTCGCCTGGCGACTGTTCAACACGTACACCACTTTCGCTTTTTTCACTTAATGGTAGAATCTGCTCATGTATCAACTCAATGCACACTTCCGTATATTGTTGCACTCTCCTCTTCTTTCTTTCGTTCTCTCTCTCTCTCTCTCTCTCTCTCTCTCTCTCTCTCTCTCTCTCTCTCTCTCTCTCTCTCTCTCTTTCTCTCTTTCTCTTTCTCTGGTTTCTTGATTTTAAACGTCAAACATTACACATTTCCTCCTCTCGTGGCAAGACAGTTTGCTTTACGCGTTGTTGTCTATTACCATTACTCGTAATTCTTGGTGCGAAAGTAATGTTGCAGATTTCACAATTCCAAGGGATGGTGTGCGTAGGAAAAGTCGAGTTTTCCTCGAAAAAACTGACGTATTTTCGGTATAGTTTGACTTGCCTTTTGTCGAGTCTTACATAACAACTATAATCGGGATTTTCTCTAATATGTGTATATAAATGAACGGTTCTACTTGAGCAATACCGAGCCGACTAATGATAAGTTGAATAGTTGTTAAGTAGCAGAGTGTGTCTTGGGCAGTTCTGCCGCAATCGCTTTCAGCTTCGAGCGTGCGTAGCCCTGAGTTTCCTTTGATGTCGTGCATTCGAGTCTTTATTTTGATTTGTACAGCTTTGAATGGCGTGCGCCGCTGCTCCCGGTAGATAGGGACGATATCGAGGGTGACTCTCTTATTAGCACGATTCCATCATTCACTAGACACACAATTCCAGTCGATTGACCGGGTGGTAACGCGCGCGAGATACGCTTGGAGGGGTGGGCCAAGATCCTCGTCTCGGGAGGCACTTCTTCGCCGCGGATCGATCCATCGAAATCGCTCGCGTTCATTTAGCGAGCTCGATCCATTAATATCCGGAGAGTCCGACACGGGGGGGGGATGAAAGAGACGGGTGTTGAAACCGCTTTCATCGGTGGCTCCTCATTTGGCAGGAGGTATAGCGCGCCTCGGAGTTTCGACTGGATCGATAGGAGAAGAAAGGTGCCGCTCCGCCGCGCTCCGCCGCGCCGCTCCGCGTCGCGCCGCCGGGAGCACCGAGCGCGCGTCAGCCGCCGAATCTCGATCTCGCCTCTCGCTCGTTTGCAAATCGAAACGACCGCGCGCGCAAAACAAGCTCCTCGAGTGGTAGCAATCGCTCGGGGACTTTTGACTCGAGAGGAAAAAAAAAAGAGGCGAAGTTAAAAGGCGGCGTAGCTTTCTTCGGCCCGGCGAAGTTGCTCCTCGTGGGCTCGAGATGATTGCCGGCTTTGAACCCTCAATCACTCCGAAGCCGAGCGCGCGCGCTTCAACTCCGCCGGCAGGATCGATCGATCTGCCGCTCGACAATTCGACTGACGATGCTCTCTGGGTGATGCAGGTCGCATCGGATGCCCGCACTTCATGGCACCGGAAGTGATCCAGCGGAGGCAATACGGGAAGCCCGGTGATGTTTGGTCCGCCGGAGTCCTTCTTCATGTCCTGCTGACCGGCACTCTCCCCTTCGTCGGATCACGGGACCGTCTGCGCGAAGCCATCTGCAGAGGACGAGTACAGGTAGATGACACACACGCATATCTATACATTGATCTACACCTTTACATACTTCATATACCACACAGGCATCCATATACGCCTGTGCTTTCTCATGCCGCGTTCACATCGGTTTTTCCGGGGTCTCGGTAAACGGGCGTCGACCTACTTTCCTCTACCGCGTTCGTTCTCTTCGCGTCCTCGAAGAGACGAAGCCACGCGGGATATTTCGGCGTCCAATCAATGCTCACAAACCTATCAAACGATAGAGGGTGAAATTGGTGGCTAGTAGAGACAGCGTGGTGGGGTCGAATGGGAAACAAGCGCTTGTGTCTGCCTGTGTGTCTCTCTCTCTATGTGTGCATGTGTGCATGAGAAAATAATGATCACGCCGACGTTCCAGATGGAAACGGCGATATGGGATTCGATCAGCGAGCCGGCAAAGGATCTCATTCAGAGGATGCTCACGACAGACGTAAATCACAGGATCACGATCCAGGAGGTTCTGAACCACAAGTGGCTCAGGGTAAGTTTAGTTTACGCTCGTAAGGTACCCCGCAACCGGACTACACGTTCCCTTCACACGTGTACACACGATAACACACTTGCGGACGTTCGCCGTTGTTGAAGGAACTCACTCCCGCGTTATGTACGATAATTGTTCAACCTACCTTCCCGTGGGAGTGATCTGCAAGTATAAATAAATTGTTTTATTTTGGTACCACTCTTCGGCACATATCGGCGCCCTTCCACTTACCGGCCTCTACCAACGGCGTATTTGCCCCGGCTTTTTATATCGTACTAGTGTGATTCAATAAGCGGCCTTGTTCCGTTTTTCTCTCACTCGCTCACTCTCTGCGTCTCTTGCCCCCCCCCCCCCGGCAACCGACCCGTGTTACCGCGCGCACACAATTTTTTTTCTGTTTCCTTAATGCAAACTCCGGCGAATGTGCGCGCACGCGTCTCTGTCCTGAGTGTGTGTGTGCGTGTGGGCAGGTGGGAGGGTCGCGCGCGCGATACAAAGTGTGAACACATAGGCTCCGTGTAATAGAACAGTTAGCCAGTGACCTAAGGTAGAGCACCGCTCGGAGTATCCCCCCATACATCGACGCAATACACATGCAACCGGGCTATTGATCGCTATAGCACCGGCAAACCACCACCGGTTAATGAAAATAACTGTAGTGAGGCGCACACTTGCCTGCTAAGCTTATATGGTCCTTTGTGCGCGCCTCCGCGTCGGGTCCTTAAGAGTTTCTTGGAACCGATCTGACCGCGCCGTTTGCACGCTCTCGTTCATACGAAATTATGCGCGGCCCGCGACGCTCAGTCCCTGTGAAAAAGACGAGTCTCAGAAGGTTTAGGTTATTGCGAGAAACCACTTTTCCTAGAAATTGCTGGGCACTTTTCATGACGTATTGAAGAGATTATTTTGTTCGTACTAATTTGTTAGTATTGAATTTAGATTAAAATACTTCCTTTTCGACACGTTTCTTATAATTGGCAAGTGTAATTTGTTATTATATTAATGTTTGGATCAGAATAGATATTGAGAGTTAGATAACAAATTACACGGTGATAGAAGAGACCGATATAAATATTAGGAAAAGTATTCAAGTTTCGTTTTTCTTCTCTACTAATAGAAAGGGCAACATTCGTCCGGCTGTCTGTATGTTTGCGATAAACGTGAAAACGGGTGAACCGTTTGATGCGATTTTCCCTCCTTTATAGATTTATAATACAGGCATACTATAGGCTATAAAATATTAAAATATTTATCACTGATACCGGGTGTTCTAAAAGTAATTGCAAACTTTCAAATGAATTGAAACGTCGAACATTATTAGAAGTTTTTTACAATAGAGATAGCTGTAACAAGCTATTTACTAAATTAAATTATTGTTAACGTTCGCATGAAATATCACCCGGGTGAAACTAGGTATGACAGTTTCTCATAAAACTGAAACTGCGGGGTTGTCACGATTACCGCGCCACTGTCCTCTTTTTGAACTGGTTTATTTATACAGCTGGCATCCACTCCGGGGTTTCTAGCGACCACGCTATGTACATTTGTTTTAACAATTATTAGACTATTAGTTTAGCAAATAACAATTTGGTGAAGCTCCTGACATCCGTGTACATTGTTTGGATGTATTCGCATAGAATATGTCAGGTCGCTTTTATGTATAAGAGTCGAAAGTGTATAAATCTAGCCAAAAGTTACGATTACTGTCGAGCAGAGTGCAGCTTTTAACGCGTCACGACAATAAGATCAGCCATACAAATGAGGAAAAGCCTGCTCTTGCACATAGAGTTAATTCTTCAGTGCCGATTAATCGCGCGCTTGCAACAGCCGCAAATGCATGGTCGGAATTTCTCCTGGCGGCGATTCAATTGGAAAGAATTCCTCGAGCAATTGGAACAATTGGAAGTTAATTTCGCGTGACAATTAACAGGCCGGAGTAGTCGTGTCTGAAGGCGAAACATAAATCCAATATCGGATACCTGTGCAGACTTGCAATTAGTTACCGCTTTCAACAACGAAGTTTCCGCTTTGCAAAGCCGTAGGCGCTTGCGGCACTAACGCCGCAAATTATTCGGGCTTTCCGTAATAACGTTAGGCGCACTAAACTCGGCAAGAGGTCCATTTAATCAATTTAATTCGGATTGCGACTTCATTCACGACAGCGCGTCATACTGTCGATCGCGCTCAGAGATGTTCACGTATGTGTATGTGTGGTAACTGAAGAAACTTTTTCTTGGCGTTTGCAGGACCGCGACAAGGGCCCTGCTCGGATACACTTAGGCGAGACCATAGAGGAGTTAAAGAAATTTAACGCCAGGCGAAAACTAAAGAATGCAGTGAGAGCGGCGGTCTCTTCGGCAAAGTGGCATGCTCCATATTCCGAAGTGAACAGCGATAGTTTTTCGGACGTCGGTGATGACGAAGTCACCACCACCGGTACGTATACATACATATTTATGGCACAATCGATTTCTACCTCTCGTTTTGTACAATGAATTTTTTATTTTGATATATTGCATTTTTATACCTCGGTAAAATTTCAAAGGGAAAAGGATTGTTGTTTGCGATACGGTACACCCTTATGATTTATGTATCAGTGGGTCAAAGTTTGTTTGATAGTTTCGACGAAGTTGGCAAGGAGTAGAATTTCCTATCGCACGACTTTGTAATAGAAAACCGGTGACGAGAGCCGCCTACGAAGATGCGCTGGGTATTGATAAGTCTCCAGTTCTTCGCTGTTTTATCGTTAATTACTTTCCACTATGCGGCCTGCGCCGAGTTATACCGGGAACGCGTAAACTGTGTCACAGAGATTTTTTTTTGAGGTCGCGCTTTTCGAGCCGCTCGCGTTTGCGCTCTCTAGATCGATAGTGAGCTTTTCATGATTATCTCGTGATGACTGTTGATACAACTATCAAGCGATATCAATCTTAACAAGCACGTGATGTATTATATTAGACACGTGAATGGTTAGTTGCTCTAAGAAAGTTGAGAAATCTTGTGAATATCTTACACGATCTAATCAATAATCATTTCAATGAATGAACTGAACAAAGATGGTCTTTGTAGGCGCTGTTGCTGAAATCTTGGACTCGCTTGACGATATCGAACTACTTCAAGAATGTGGCAGGTTGACAAGGGCTGAAATTCTCAACGCCGTTGATGATCGTCGACTTCGGCCAATCTTAGAGGTAACGTATCAGATTTTACAGAATTCTTTTGCCCACCAAGATGCATTCGGAATGACTTTCTCCTTTTACCAGTCCGATTCTCATTGCACTGCTTCTAAATAGTCTCTTGTGACCAACGCACAGTAAGGAAGAAATACTACTTCCCGAACAACGATTTAGTTGCTATCGGTAATACAGAACATTTCTTTTTTATCACTTACTGATTTGACGACGGTCGGTTAGGAGGAGAATCCTAATATCTTTTACCCTCCGTTCATTTACCATCCCTCGATAACACAAACACAGTGTAACCCTGTAATCTGAGCGAAGTGGAGAAAATTACGAATATTGTATGTATCAGTTTTGTTCTCTCTATTAGGGCTTTTATCAGGCCTTTTTTCGTTATTAGGGCTATTAATAGGTTTATTATCCGCAGACCTATCAGTAGACCCTGATAGAACCCAAATTTAGTATTTGTTAATTAATCAGTAAGCCGCCGATATCTGTCGTGATTCGCTCCGTGTGGTGCTCAGTGACACACGACACAAGTGACATTACACGGCTACCAAAACAATTACGCAATGTCGGTATTACCGATAATTCTATGGTAAAAAGCTGGTTCCATTCTATCTGTTACACCCGTATTAGTAAAATTTGCTTCTTTTACTGAACCATCATCCAGCATCGGACAGTATAGTATCAAAAAACCACTTTGCATTTTCAAATTTTCCAATTTCTATCATAATCTTTTGAAAATCAATACAAAGTATCTTGTAAATATTTTCAGCAAATTCTTGAAATTTCTCTTGACATCGGATTACTCAAATTTGAAGCATTGTGTTAACTAAAGTAAAGATTTCTGTCTTCGCTAATCGCTCAGACAGCAAGTTACCAACCCCCTACTGCGAAGGGGTTGTAGATTTCTCCGGAAGGCGGCGTCGACAAGATCTTCCTAGCCACCCCCGATCGAGCTAGCCGCTTTCGGGTGACTCCCGTGAAGGATATCCCGTGGGAAAGTGCCGCGGTATCGCGTGAAACGTGTAAGCGCACGCGCCAAGCTTATCCCGGCCAGGGGAACATGGCTGCCTCGGTGTCCCGGTAAACAAAATGCTAGACAGGGGGTTGCTTTCGGCGAAGCGCGTCTTTGGCCGGCGAGATATGTAGTATACGTGCTACACGCGGTGGTAGTTGAAGTGTCACGTGGTCCAGGGAGCCACGTGTCAACCGGCCTATGATGGTTGAGGGGGTGGTCGAGGGCACTAACTCCCTGTGGTAACACAGAGATGCACCTTTGTCAGTTAATGCTCATCGGCGAGGCCGAGTTGGCCGGTGACCTACTTGAGATCGCAGGTCTCTTGGTGAGTAAACCGGCCTTGCCTCCCGAATGATCTCGGTCGAGGACACCGTCCTTGACTTTCGATGCAACTGTGTCACACATACACACACATATATACATACAGCCCGACGCCGAGCACTGCGCTCTCCCTGTCACTCACTGACAATGAGACTCTCCCTTAATTTCACCCTGGAATGAAAGATGTGTCATGTGGCGTCCGGATGGAATTAAAATCTACCTTTCTGCCACACCTCCATGTGACAGATACGATTTCTATGTAATTTTGGTTCTGTATTTTCTAGCTAAGTTAATATTATATGCAGTATTTTGATAAGGATTTATGTCTGTTATGAGTTCGAGTAATTTCGAGGAATACAGGCAAGCATGATCACCGAAGAAAACATGGCTCCGATGTTTATGTCTGTGTTTTTCACTGCAGTTTGATTATAGCATGAATATTAAGTATTAAGAATTTATTTAACCCTACCTGGTTTATAACAGATTAAAGTTCTGTAGATAAACAGCCGATACAGATACTGTCAAAATATTCAGCGGAAATCAACAACAAACAATTTTTTTGCGTTCATACAATTAGGGCACAGTTTCAGGAGACAATTTTTATGACTACCAAAAATAGTGTAACACCCAACGTACCGACGTATTTTATTGTATATACCTATTCCTATTGCGAAGGCCACATTTTTCCGATTTGGGTATAACTAATTATCAATTCAAGGCGAAAAATAATATACAAAATAACATTTGGACAATAATAAAAAAATTATATATCTTCACTTTTATTTCTAATACGAACGAAAAAAAGCAAGTGCATACTTGTTTCACTCAGATATATAATTAAAAGAAGTATATAATTTCATTTAGTGCTGAAGTAACAAGCTATTTTTTGAAAGCATTCCATTCATCCGTACGTTTCGGTTTTTTGACTGCAGTTGTACGACCGAATTTCGGGTCGTGTGCCGACACCATGCCGAGCGCCACCGACGGATGCTGTTCACAGATCGCGAGAGGTCGAAGATATTCTTCGGAAGATCGAGCATTCAGCGATACGGACTATCGATAGGACGGATGTTCTGGAGCTCCACGAAATTCTTGTCCAGCCGCATATGAGGGTGAGTTATTGATCTGCCTACCAAACTATCTTCCAATTCACAGATTACAAGAGTATGTCTCCTTGAATTCTCCGATCACTGAGTGATATCCGCTTCAATTCTATACTATACAGTATAGACTGTACACAGAGAAATATATGTACAGGGTGACTCATTTGCATTTGAATCGGCATTCTTGTACTACACTTTTTATCAGGCATAGTGTATGTTACATACATTGTGTATACAATATAATACTATATTTCCTTCCTGAGAATTAAATATATAAACCAATTTAGTACATTTTCATGCCGTTTGTTTAAAATTTTCAATTAAGGGAAAATCAACTCATATCTGTTTGCATATCATAATGTCTTTATGTGTCACGTGTCATATAATTGAAGAATTAATTCATTCACTGTGTCAATTATACTCTTTTGCGTCTCTTGCCAAGCTCACATTGACGAATTTCGTTTGTTTAATTCCTAATGCTTTTTACGCCATGAGCGATAAACTAAAGTACGCTCAGAATTTACGTCGCACGAATATTTGCACACATACTGTGTATAACGCATATCTTAACTTAACGGAAGGAACGACAGCATTATTCGGCACAGCTTTTACCATTTTGCTCTGCTATTAAATTCACCGTGTGCGATAAAGAAAAGTTCATTTTTTTCGCATTAGCCGGCGACATCGCAGCGACAAAATGTTCACAAACGTGTTCACTCATCTCTGATTTATTTAGACGAAGACAGACGAAGTTCGAAATAATTGAACCGTGGGTTGTTCATGTGTTTCAACCGATTATGACTTCTACTTATTAACACCACAAATGGCCGGTCAAAACGGTCGAAAATATCATATACGTATCACGATTTTTCAAATGACAATTGTAAACAAACAAAGGGAAATTTTGTAAAATCACTTTATCATTTTCCATTCAGCTTGACCTGAAAATCCACGGTTCAAACATTTCATAATTTATCTGACACTCTACGTGAAGCATTCGAGTGCCCGAATATTTATGTAATTCACTGTGTACATATACAGCATAGGCAGCGGTGCTTCGAAGGCGAGTAACTCGCCTTATACATACGCCGGTGACATTTACTTCGATGACCGTGTGCCACAGCCTCTGAGAAAGGCCAGCTAATTAGAAGAATTTAATTACGACTGATTTCGAGTGCATCGCGCTTGCTTGTTTCCGATGCGAGTGATTGTTCGAGGGCAAAAGTGCCGACGTTTGCGGTGTTTCCGCAATTTCGTGGTGCCGCCGCTCTCCATCAATGTGCCCTCCCCTCGCGGTGGTATATTTACTGCGGTGTTTGACATTGCCAGCGATACACTGCAAATAGGGCGCAGCAATGTAGGTCGATCGTTAAAATTCTCATTTAAAAATCCCGTAACTGTAGTGAGAGGGAAGGAGAAAGGCCAGCGGGAAGGAGAGAGAGAGAGAGAGAGAGAGAGAGAGAGAGAGGACCGGATGACTGGGTGAGAAAGGGTGAAAGGGAGAAGGAAGGTAGAGAAAAGAATGCATGAAAAAGTATGTGGATAGATACGCGGGAAATGGGAATAGCGTCGGATAGACTAAAAGGGTGTCCGGATTCCCACAAAAAGAATAGCTTCCGATAATCCAATGAATCTATGGTCCTCCACTTTTTCCCTTATTAATTTCTTTTCAACTTCATGGACATTTCCCCAACTATTTATCACTAGAACCTGTCACCCCACGCTCTTTCTCATTGCCTGTGTAATTTCATTTCAGTTCGGTTTTAATCTTCATTGTGTACCTATAAATACCAACTTTTTATCAGAGATTTCCACAGTTGTACATATGCACGGCTGTTCTATCTTCAGTATATATGACAATATATATTATTTGTATAATATAGCCTGCTGGAATGAATATTTTATTATATTGTCCCAGCTGTCCTAGCCGATTTTATCCGCATGACATTTCGTATGCAGGGTAAAAATTATTTAATTGAAACAATGATAAGTTATTGTATTGCGGGTGGTCCTTTGATCGGCGAAAGATTTGGCATAGCGTTGGGACTGGGGAGAATCGATGCAGCATTCCACTTCGATTAATAGTGCATAAGTAACCAACGAATATAGTCCAGTGTCCGCGCTTGGCGACTGTTTCTATTATCACGCCCTTCCCTGGAGTATCACCTGTCAATTCTCGATTTATAACTGCCGCAGTCACGTGACATAGACATAGAGAAATATGGTCTTTATCGTGTAAGGGACATCTGCTTATATTACCGGTTCAGTTCTCGTTTAGTTTTCGATCTTCTGCTGTAATAAACCTATTCTGGCAAGTTGCATGCACGGCCTTTTGATACAAAGGCACTGGGTTCGATCGTGTATTGCAGCATCTCTATTAGGAATATGCGAATAGTTCCCTGTTTTCGTCAATCTAAAGCGCATCCTGCGCATCAACGATCAAGCTTTTTCCCCTTTGCAAAAAGTTACTTTCTCAATTTTCCATTCATGAATGATGAAGAATATAGCGACTTACACAGAAAAAGGGAAGGAATCAATTTATCGGAGACTGACATATTTGGCAAGAGGAGGGTGAAGTTTCTGCCTTAAGTTTGCGACTTGTACTTCAGTTTTTGAAATATACAGTTGTATGTTCATAAGTTTTACGTTGGACGAAACCATTCGGAAAACTCGAGGAATTAGCGTAACAGCTAACGGAGAACTCGTGCAAGTTTTATCTCACCTCAAACTTTTTAGACTATCGTTCCTTCAGAGTTGTAATGTTTCGTCCTTCCCGCACCGGGTAATGTTCGGTTTGTAGTTTTATTGTGCATACTCACAAATATCACTGTTGCTCTTGATGGTTAGTCTATCTTACTGCGATGGGAGATAACTTGAGGAAAAAGCACTGTAAATGTACAGAAAAGATCGTCTGAGTTGAGTGATACGAAACCAGACTAGCGAAAGTAAATGGATACTTACTATTTTGATCATCTTTTACTTTCGATTCACGTTCTTGCTAAGGAATTTTAAAGCTTTCGGAGGTGCACGTGGACTAGCTTTTATTCGTTGACCAGTTGATTAATTAACTTAACTTAAACATTTAAAGACTAGTAGATTATTGCGAATGTTTTCTAATAATCGCTCGACCTTGAATTCGTTTTGAAGTTTTGGAGTTACTTTTGGAACACCCAGTATAAGTAATAATTATTGGAATATGTTATAATTTATAGTTTTCCTTGATCTTTAATTGATTTAATTCTTTATTATTGGTAAAAAAAATAAGAGACTTGCTTATCCGGCTCCTCCCCGGTTTCGTGTGCACATTAACAATAATTTAATTAAAAGATTAATAGATTGTTGCTATTTTTGTTGCAAATATCTTTCTACACTGTATAACTCGATTCTCATGCCTTTAAAAATTTTACATATACTTTTGGAAGACTCTGTACAAGCGAGAAATATTGCAATATTTTATAGCCTATACTTCGGCCGGCTTATAATTCTGTACAGGAGAGAAAATCGCATTAAAGTCGGCCAGGCCGTTTCAGGGTTTATCGCGAACATTCTGACAGATAAACGCCCTCTATATTAGAAGACAAGAAGATAATATATGATCATCTTTCGTAGCGACGCTTCCTTGAATTATTACGTGGCAACGTGTGGCACAGCTTGATGAGTGGCTGCTCGTTTTCAAAAATGCAAGAAACCACATATTATACACCCTGTGAATTAAGAAGCTCTTTTTCGATGTCGGTTAAAAATAGCAGAGTTTAACCACTCCAGCAAGCGGCCTTTCGGAGGTGGTATATTCCACTAGGAAAAACGTACTATAGATGGGACAAGTGATGGATCCTTGCCAGGGCCGGGGGAACGTTTCTCGTCAGAGTTTGAGCTGAAAGCAACATGCAGACCGGGTAAGCGCGCAGGCTTCCTCGAGTGATGAAGAGTAACTACTGTTCGGTAACTCAAGCGTACGGACTTTATCAAATTTGCCATTAAAGCTCGATGATGTTTACCGTTTTATTCATGTACTTTCGAGACAAGTACACAGAGAAAGAGAGAAAGAAAGAGGGAGAGAGAGCATCATGCGATAAACTCTCCAATAAAAGGAGCAACTGTAAACTGAGGCTCGGTCGTGTTGCGTTGTTAAGCGGATCGACGAAAGTAAAAGCGAATTGCTCTCATTTTCTCGGCATCGCAGTTCGCCGAGTGTGTGTATCCATCAGGGCTCATAATGTTAACGAGTGGTGCTATACTTTTAAATTACCAGGCGTTTGAGTGAGGTCGTTACCAGCGCAGCGAGTGCACCGGCGAAGCGAGTACACGTCATAAAACGGTCAGCTTTCAGCCAGTTTTTAGATTCAACTGACTAAATGGGTCGGCAGTTAACTGCTAAAAAATGAACACCTCCTTAAGGGCGACGGTATATCATTGCTTCACCTTGCAGCGAACTGTTTCTCCGTGCAGCAGAATATTCATTGCAACGCAATTAGGAATGACGTGTCTGCGAGGAGTGTTCGCGGAAACCAATATGGGTTGGCGGCGTTTCCCTGTGTACTTGGGCATGGCAATGCTAACATTTGTGACTCGGTCACGCCAGAATGCTTACTGTTCTAGGATGCTTCAACATCCCATTTAGTCTCTGGCAAACTCTAACTTCCATTCGGAGAGATGCATATAAGTTATTATGATGTGCTCTATTCCGGGACAATTAACAAAACATACATATGTATTGATATTTTTGCGCATAAGACAAAACTTTAGAATTTTAAAGAGGTTACTTCTGTTAATCGATATGATCGAACAATGTGTTTAAGGTCGAGGGTGCTTATTGAAGAAAAACTAGATAAATCAGGCTTAATAGCACTTATTGAAAAAAAATTACCAATAAACCTGCGAATGGTTCATTATAATTGCTGCCGGATGGATAGAACGAAGTGTGCTCCAGATGAAGCATCAAACCGGGGCAAAAAGTGGTGCGCGCCATTATTGTCAGTAATGATTTCGCGATGCATTTATCATCCATTCGGTGGCGTGATGCGCGTTGGCGCTCACTGCTTCGGCATTATTCCCCATCGGGCAACCAATTTCTTGGCTGCTGGCTGTTGTCCCGAATCCAGAAACGCCCGCAGAGACAATGCGTACGCGCGTCGAAGACGAAACAATATCCCAGCGCCGTGGCTATTCAGTTGCACGCCACTGCTAATTACCGGGTCTGCCTGCGCGGCCAACTTCGCAATGGGAAAACGTGGTGAGAAGAGGCGTAACCATCCATTAAATAAAAAAAATTCCTATTGCCAGATAGCACGCGGTGTTTCCCGCCATTAATTATCACGTCTCAACATCAGACTCATCATACCTTCGACGCGATCGCTTTTCCTCTAACCGAACCTTTCACCAAGACGAACCTATAAACGGTATATGTGTCTCATGACGATTCCCAGTGACAAAGAGTTGCGTCAGCATGGAGTAATGGTGTGGTTGTCAGTGAGGATTGCAGGGTTTCCGTTGGATGATTGGTCCGACGGCACTTGGCCGATCGGATTGTTGGCCGGCGATTGATTCGCGTTACATCTTTAACAGAGGGACAGAAGGGTCAGCAGAGTGGCGAGGGTTTCGTTGTGACGAGAGAGGACGGGTTGGTGTTGGTTGCGGGGGTGGCTGGTGTCGCACGACGGCAGTGGCGGGAGTGGCGGCGGCGGCTGCTGGCGCTGGACCAGTTGAAGGCGTGGGTGCGGGTGCGGGGGCGGGGGCGAGTCAGAAGGGATTGCTGGCGGAAGAGAGTGGGTGGGTGGGTGGGGGGGGGGCGTCGGAGAGGGAGGGCCGAAGCAGTAGGGCAGGGAGAGCGGGGGAGGGGGTGGAATGTACCGAGAGCGCACTTGGTGGAAGGGGCGAAGCCGGTCGGTCGGGGGTGGCGACGGGTGCCAGGGCGCGAGAGCTAGTATGCTGCAGAGCGTAGATCGCGAGCGACGTGTTCCGCCACCCCTTGGCCACGGTATCTCGCCGGCAATCCTGTGCCTCTGCCTCTACCTGCCTGCCTACCTACCTGCCTGTCTCCCTCGAGCGGTTGCACGCCTGCACGAAACACGTGGAGAACTGGCCGGCTTTATACGTGGGTTCGACGAGATAGAAAGGAAGCGTTTGCCATCGGCGAGGCGGAGTGGCCGCCGGTGCACGAGAGGGTTGTAGCTGCTGCGCGCGCGAGCGGTAAACAGCCGGCAATCGTTCGGCCAGCTCGACCCGACCTCTCGCGAGCGCCGTGATCCTCGCCAATATCTCGTGCGCCCCTTCTTGTTGTGCCCCTTGTGTGATGTAAACGCAGCCGGACACCTCTCTGACGGCCAGGTGTGATGATGCGGATCCCGGTACGGCTGAATGCCCGATTGGTCCCCTGCCTCTCCTTTGCTCCAGTTTCCCCAGCCGCCTTTTGAGACGCGCACTCCACTGACCCCGACGCCGACGCCGCCACCGCCGACGCCACCGCCGACGCCACCGACGCCGCCACTGCGCCCGCTTTACCTTTTCCTGTATTTTCATTTCATCGCTCGCTTTCGAGCGACGGCCTCGTCCCTCATGCAACGTCACTCCTCTCTTCCATGTGCCGCTCGGCACGCCGCTCACGAGTGTGGAACAGATGATTGATGTGCCGGAGCTCTTTTTGCGGTGCGCTCCCTATGATATACACCGCTCGCCGGATTGCTTTCCAGGTGGGATTAGGTTGCGCGCGCTTTTCATACCTGTTCCATTTCCGTGTAATCTATTACCGGCGAGCATTCGCCTTCCAACTTGTGGCTGGACACATAGGTTTCGTTGCTTTTACTCTTGATGTGTTGATACGATCGTGTAGCTCTCGTTTTTTTCGAATGCAGTCTCACTGGCGCGCTCTATGGTAGGGTAGAAGTCTCGTATTTGTGGAAGCAAAGGGTCACGTGTTCAGACACTGAGAGGTGTGCCATCTCTGAGTTCATTGAACTTCCTTGTCCGAGATTTTGAATGGATTCCGACAATCCTCTGCACGAGGAGTGGGGAGTGTTTTGTTGGGTGATGGTCTTCTTGAACTTAAAAGCGATGCATTCCCTTATTACTCACGGTTAGCTGTCTTATACTACTTACGAGTAACATATATTTAAGAAAGTAACACAACTTTCACATGTTACACGCAATGTCGATTCTTGTTAGTTTCGACTATCTAACTTATGTAACCTTTCTTTACCGCAATAAGGTTCTATTGCTAGCTCTGAAAGCCCTTTAAATCGTTACGATCGATTTGATTGCTCTTGAGTTCCCAATGTGCACTGGCTGTAAGAGTCTTCCTGCTGTTCCCTATTTTCTGAAGTTAAATGCGACTGGTGGACTAGATAAGTCTAAAATTATCTGCCAGTAGTGCGAGAAAAAGGTGGAAACGGTGGTTCGTTAGCCGGTTAGTCGCGACCTCTGATAAGTGAGTCTGGGAGAGACCGAAAACCAATAATTTCGCTGCTTCTTCGAGGAGTCTAACCACGTCCTCCATCCAGTGTATTGAGTTCTTTTCCAACCCCCGCTCTTCTCTCTCTCTCTCTCTCTCTCTCTCTCTCTCTCTCTCTCACTCTCGTTCTCGAAAGTTCCAGCATATTTCACATGCAGTTCCGTCCCTGCCATAATTGATTTACCGTGCCAAGTAGAAGTAGCTTCGTCGATATCGGCCGATCTTTGCTCGATCGGTTGCACTTCTGGTGTCAACGACGCGCGAGCCCCGGGCAGTAGACAGCTCTTCCGAGTCAGCTGCTAAAGACTTTGCCATCGAGCAACTCGGATGGAGCGAGTGGAACAGATATATTGGACACTTATCGGCCCACTTGAGATAAGCCTGTAACATCTGATCCGCTTGACTGGCTCTGACGGTGCCCTGCTCGACATCCTTTGCTCCGAGTCTTATCAAACACAGCATAGTGCACTTTCCGATATCCTCGAATATTACGATCGGAAATGTTACAATTGTTTATTTGAATTGATGCAATGATATTCGGCACATTTTTGTGCAATCCTAACCGGATGGATAGTTGTTAAATGTCAGTGTTTCATAATGAAGGTTTAGAGAGGTGTCTGATTAATATTGCTGCTTTGACTTTTATTATGAGATATTCGGCCATAGCTAAATTTTTTAAGAATTAATAAAGTTAACAAAAGTGAAAATATATGCGTCGTTGGTAAATAATAATATGCATTCAGTGAGTCGATAATTCGTTTATATACTTCGAAATTTTAAGACTTATGGAGGTATTCTTTTTTTTTTAAATTAAAAATTCATCTTTCTATTACGTATACATATTACTATGTCGTCTAAAACTCCTTTGTATAGTAACAACTTGTATGTTACAGTCGTATAAATGTGCAAGCTGGTAATATGAATGAATTTATGTCGCATTTTATATGAATGCTATTAATACAAAAACAGGACTCTTTTTGCTCTAAAATTAACACTTTTAAAATTGGCGCAAGAATGGATGAAATTCATTACGTGGTTGCCTTGTGGCTGACCAGAGCTACATTTATACTACTTACGGCGGGCGCACCAGAGCTACAGTCATACTACTAGCAGCGGCCGGCTAAATGTGGACTTATACTACTTACGTCGAGGTGTACAGTTTACACAGACGAACCGCACTTCCCCGGTTTTCTTATTCAAAGTCAAATTTTTTCCCTTTTCTACAATCGTAATCGTATTTCGGTGTCCATGCATTTGTGTCCATTTTTGTTTTTCAACAGGGACTCCACCATGTGTCGCATAGATATGAACTTTGATATGTTGCGTGGTGTTTTTTATCGTGATCTACAGGGTGATTCACTTGTTTTGAACCACCACCGACGGATATATGCTGGTGTATGTAGGATAATTATAAATTATTTAGTAGTTTTAATTACAGGCGAGTGTTTCGCAAATTTTTTTTAATATCCTATACATTGTATGTATAATATATTAAAATATTCTATTCTGCACGTTGCATAATATTACATATAAAATATATTTCAGTATCATGTACATTATACATATATACATGAGGCGCGCATGTATATACCAGATACATGTGTAATGAAAAAGGAGCGCGACAGTCCAGATTGAAAGCCAAGTGAACCACCCTGTATACTCCACGCGGCAGCTGTCGTACTACTAACAGCGGCCGGCTAATTATGGACTTATACTACTTTACCGGGCTGACTCTGCACAAGCGACCCTTACTTCTAATGAACGGATATTCTATTCCTTTATTCCGAAAATAATCGTTTTTTACTCTCAATAGATTTATTTCCACTTTTGTTTCCCAACTAGGAGACCATGTTTGTCCATAGACACGAACCTCGATATATTGCGCAGCATTTTTTAACATGGTCTGCGCTCCCGCGGCTTGTACGTGCCTGCGCTTCGGGGAATTTTATTTCGTGCATCACTTCACCAACAGAATATCGCAGCGAGTTTTTTCACCGGCGTCCATATTTGCAAGCTCGGAGAACAAGCTCATTTGGAGGAAACGCGGAGAATACGATGGGCGGCGCTGAACTAGTGTTAACGAACCCCATATTACTGCTAATTGCGTGCATTGGGTAACCAATGCGAGCTAATGCATTCAGTCAATCGTGCATTACGCTTGTGCGAAACGTAGAGCAGCACGCAGGATGAAAGCAACCGTGTGTTTTTGATGTACAGGATCTTTTAGAGTGCAGCGATTTTTATTTCCATCAATTTGAACTTGAAATATTGGCTTTTTTATACAACTGAGTGTCAGGGAAAATAATACCTTGCCTCGGTGAGAGGTCGAAAATCAGTTTGATCATAGCTTTGCTTTTACCGTCGATAAAGTGTACCACTGTCCTGTATAGGATTTCCGTGGAAACACTAATCGTTCTCCGCTTTTCGATGCTTTTCACCTCGGTTAATACATTTTTTACAATATATTTTTATAATATATAGTATAAAAAAAAAGTTTATATATGTGTGGAGAAACTATTCAATCGATTTTGATAATTCTTTCACTGTTGGAAGGTACAGTTCCACCAGATAGGAATAGTTTATAATTCACTACGTTTGTTTCTGAGAAAATTGAGTAGTGCGAGTAATATAAATGCACCATAAAACCGATTAAAACAGCTTTTACGCACAGGAAATTTGATATGATCCCAAAAAGATATAGATGCGACAGTATTGTAGAGTGGAAAAAAGTTTACAAAGAATCGCAAGGAGTCAGATGAGTCGGTTATGGGAGTCGACGCAGACTAGTCTAAAATAAGTTTGAGGACAGGTATGCTCTTACCGCAGCTGCAATGTAACATTATCCACTATGGGATTTCCATGAAAATACTTTATCTTCTTTACCAAAGCCGGCGTAGGTTTCAAAGCGTTCGTTTGTCGAATGGAAGCGACAGAGCCGAACGGCTCGGTATTTTTGCCCAATTCGTAGACCGATTCAGCAGAGCGAAATGGCGCGCGATGCGAAACGTTAAGCAAGCCATATGGCCGACCACCATTACAGCCCATGAAAAAGAGCAGCATGAAAAGGGAAAATCCGTCAAGGCGAAATTGCATACATTTCATCCAGCGTACAGAGCGTACACTATGCAAGCGCAGCACGCCGAGCATGTAAATGCTTTGCGGAGTACAGAATAAATGTGTGCTTCAGAGAAATTCATTACGTGGATAAAACTCTCGCACAGCACTGGTAAACCTGATTAACCAGAGGGATTAGCGTTGCCTCTTCGATGAATGAAACAGTGTGCTTTAATGGTCGTATAATGATCAAGTTGTACTTTGAGCAAGTGAAACGTTGTTTTCTTCGTGCGAACATGAGAACAGCACTGCACTGTTCGGGCAGTATCGAATTCTAGTATACAAGGTGTCTCATAAATGTCGTAAACGGTTATAACCGTTTTGTAGAGAATTGTATAGAGATAAAGAAGGCTATTTTTAAACTTCCTATTCGCGCTTCCTTTGATGAAAAGCGTAACAATTGTATGTTAATGAGGTGCATTTTGTGTGCCAAGAAACTAAACCGACCTTTTTCGAAAAAAATATTTATATTCAACCACTTTCCCAGCAACAATTTTTGTTTTTATCTTGATAGATGGAATCAAAGGTTTTCCGGGGAATTCAACCATAATCGATTTTCCCACTTCCTCCTCTGAAGAACTAAAAGACAATCAGCCAAGAATCGTCAAGTGTTCGAAGGGTATTGCCAAAATTATTATTGAATAACTTGGAATTGGGTACCAGACGAGATTTTCGTAAAAGTCATTTTCTCCTCTGTCCAATTCTTTGTAAGATGGCAATAGTCATTTGCGACATTATGAAACACCCAGTGTATGCGCATGAAATCGAGAACGTTGGTATTATCGTCGTCGGGAAATCGGGGTCTCTCGGTCAACTGGTAAGTTCGGCGCCAGTTGGTCGTTGCTCCCTCGTCGGTTTGGCAGGGTGCGCACTAAAATTCGATACTTTCCGGATTCTGAGCTATCGGGTCAGCCTTTCAGCTATGCTCTTGCCAGAATGCGTGCATATAAACTCCGCATAGACGCGCGCCCACCCATGCACCCACATTAGACCTTCAATAAATCCCATAATTGACTGCTTCCTCGATCAAAGCTCATTCTCTCAAACCTCTCAAAAAATGAATGCCACTGACAAATCCTCGTTTTCCCAACACCCGCACAATACGCTTATTCACACTGCGCTCGTTTTTCCGTCGGGTTTTGCAAAAACAGTAAATCCACGATCGACGTGCTTCGTCACCCAAGTACAAAAACGAACTTTGCCACGAGTAACTTCATACGACTCAACAATTTCTCGTTCACGCAACGAATCGTTCGCTGTGCCAGAGATCCGGCAATTGTTAGTCACAACTATATGTGGCCATAAACTGCAATTTCCTAAAACCGCACAACGCTTTAAGCACTCTGTCTGTCGACTAAATAAGCCGACGGTGTGGAGGTGGTAACCGTAAACAAACAAGACTGACACGCAACCGTGGTAGAATTTATCAGAGACGTAGGCGGCGGTTCACTGGGATAAGAGAACAGGAGCAAACGCGGCAAGCAATACGAAGAGATCCAGCAGTAGCTGCAGTACAGCAGCACTCGTCGACGAGCAATTATGTGTTGGCCGCGCGTTGGAAAGACTTTCAGTTTTCAGGAAAAAGGGCTCGAAGGCCAAGAGCAGATATAGGTGTGCAGACGCAGGAGGCCTGCGCGTTAGAGCATTGATTGAATTTTGTACTGCCGGGCCTAGGTAGACTGAGTGAGCAAGGGTGAGGGAGAGGGATTGGGGGGGAGGGTGAGATTGGGTCGCCGGCGGCAGCGCCGGGTGTCGGGGGTGGAATTTTGATGGTGGGGGAAGATCGAGGGAGGATTTGGAGCGCTGGGTCGACGGGTCGTCGGTTCGGCGAAAATCGTGCAACTTGCGGAGAAAGAGGGATGAGAAGCGGAGAAGCCGCTGAAGTCAAGAACGTAGCATGGGAAGTTTTCCCGCCCCTCTCTCTTTCTTTCTCTCTCTCTTTCGCTCGTGCATGTTCTCGCTCCGCTCAAACTCGCTTCGGAATCCAAAGTTAAGCTCTCGTCGCGCTCGTCTTTCTCACTCGTTTCTTCCCTCGTATCCACTTGCGCTTGTGCGGCACACGGCTGCTGTCGCTTTTTTCTTCTCGTTTCCGTCTCACTTGGTTTCCCCGTGCGTCGACCGAGATTCGTGTGCTTGCATAAACTTCACGCACCTGCCATCCACCGAGAGACTTGCGAAACGAGAATTTCGTTTTCAAAGTCCTGCCAGGGGCTCTGCGGCAAAGAAACATGAAGATGTATTTCGCCTCTGCGTATTTTTACTAGAACGATAGAAGAGTACAGCGCTTGTTGGATCGGTGTTCGGGGGTCATTGGTCACTGGGAATGGCGCCTATCTTTTCGTACGACTCGCTTGTATCTGTAATTGATGTTCGCCGGTTTCAAACTTTTCCGAATGGTAGTTGGGAAAGAAGGGCAACAGCAGTGGAGAGTTCTAGCTGCTGTAACTTGGCCGAGATAAAATGGAGCAGAGAGAGCCTCGTTAATAGATACTAAAACGAATTTAAGGAGTGCTGCTTCAGGCTGTCTTTGCGCATGAATTAACGCCCGGCACAAGAGAGTAAAAAGAAACGTTCAGTGGACGGCAGTCCACTTGTAAACTTGCGGACAGAATATTTATCATCTCGTCGAGTACTATTTCGCATGGTACATAGAACTGCCGCTTAAGAGTGTGTCGGTTGATAGTCAAAACGTCGGATTCCGAAAGCTTGAAATAGTCATTGCAGGACTCCAGAGTATTTTATTCACGAAAACAAGCGTCCGAAATCGGAACAGTTTGCGGTGGTGTATTGAAATATTAGTTATCTCAAGCTTTTGTTTTCCACGCTTGTTGAACAACTCTGGAATTTGCTAAAATTTCCGTAAAGCACTATTTCAAAATAAATACGATGTCGTGTTATATATCGTTAGAAGATTTTTTACTAGAGTCATAATTGGAACAACCTATTATTCTTTAAATGATACGAAATGTTACCCGAATGAGGCCTGTTGGGACAGCTAGTATACAATATATTTACTTCTTGTATATAATATAGTAACTGTCCTAATAGACTTCACCTGGCTCGCATTTCGTGTGGCTTGCATTACTCGAAGTTCTATAGGGGCTTTAGCTGAATAAGAGCTAGTTGTACTTAATACAGTATTTTTTAAGGAATTTAAATCTTTGGAATTTGACTACATTTATTTTCTTTACACGTTTCCCTATAAAATGGTTGAAAATAGATTATTTCAGTCACTGCACAAAGTTGCTCGGCCCTAAGTTAAAAGGGGATGGATTTTGGGTGTTGTTGGGTGGGACGCTTGTATTATTTTTTCTAAGATATCAAAGTATATTCAAATGTCGAATTTGGTGCGGATACATTGAACGGTATAGGAGCCTTTACGGCACATACATACATATTGTGACTTTTTATATATTAAGATGTACAATTGTACATATAGAAAGAATGGCACTCGCCTGAACAGCGAAATAAGGTGGATCCTGCCAGACTTGGCGATCGACTGCCCCAGGGAATTTGGCTAGATATTACTAGTTCTTGTGTATTTCCTGCAGGCAGGCATTGAGGCCATGCAGGTTTTGTCATCTGGCCTCTTTGTTTGCGTTCAGGCATGAAAATGCGCTCATTCCGCGCTCATCTTCCCCCTTGCTTTCCTCGCCCACTCACGTTCTCACTCTCCCTATCTATCTATCTATCTATCTATCTATCTTTCATTCTCTCACTCACTCACTGACGCCTGCGATACTGTTTTTGATTTAGCACACTCGTAGCGCGATCGCGTGTCCGTGTACACGCTGTACCCCCCCCCCCCCCCTCTCTCTCTCTCGCCTCTTCAATGCCCCTGTCATTTCTCACGCTGTTGACAATGCGGAATGAGGAATTTTTTTCCTCTCCCTCGCCATAGGGCCCTGCATTGTGCTCACCTCGGGTACCTGCAATTCACAGAGCGTTCTAGTCACACCCAATACTCGCAGGATCACACTCAACGTCAGATTAGAAGTGCTAAAGCAGCCTGTACGCGTGCTAGACGCTCTCAGGCAGACACGAAGAAAGTGACTTCTCCGATCATTTGATTTGGTAGACAGGATGATTCCACTTACCTTTGAATGACTACTTCGAATGCAGGCTGCTATGGGAAGGATAATTATAAATTATGTGATTACTTTAATTATACACGGAGCGCAAGACTTGAGGGTTAAACATTTTAATTAATTTCATTAATATCATAATTACAACATTACTGTCACGGATGTATGGGTGCGTTTTTACAAATCACGATTTATGGTTCCCATTGTGGGTTAGTTAATTTTTATTTGGGACAGATGGAAGAACTTTTTCTTCATTTAAAGGCGGTGCGCAACGTGGTCGATTTTGAAAATTTAGTTTTTGATGGAACTGTAGCCTTTTAAGCTTAAAAAAACATTCTCACCCTTGAAAATTACCATATTTTTATAGATATTTTTGACTACCAGGCGCAAAATCACCCTCTGTATGACCCGACAATATGATTTTTATACTCCTTGTAAAAATCAAGTCTAAAGTTTCAATGCAAGATAATGAAAATGATAGTCATTTCTTATACATGTTTGGTAAAATCTCGTCTTTGCTACCCTAAACTGTTTTCATATCCGAAATCAGATAGTTATACAATATATATAGTTTAACATGCCGATTTAAGTCTGTTGCACAATGTACGAGGGTATTTTTAACAAGGGATGCTTTGATTATATGCGAATGTGGCAGTGCTAGTCATAGTTAAATGGTAATATCGGAACGGTCGGCTCGCATGGGGCATTGCTTCAAATGAGTTTGGCATCGGGTAAATCCCCGCTAGCCTTTAATCCAATATAACAAGCACGGATAAGCGCGACGGTGTACTTCGGAATATGATCTTGAAGCATATTTCCTCGCGAGCACACCGGCAATATGATTAGATGATGTCCTTGCGTGGAGTAAACCGGGATTAAAATTGTTTTTGAATGTCTGCCAGGTCGGGCCTTCTATCACGGGATATTTTATCGCCTGCCTTATCGAGTATCCCATCGAGATATATTCGTATACGTTTTTTCGTTTCGCTCCTGCGGCATTTCTCTCCTCATCCTTTTTCCCTCGACCTCGTTGCCCCCCCCCCCCGCCCCTCTTCATATTAATCGTGTCACTGGAGTAATCGTGCTCTTTTTGTGAGTGTCTCCCACGGGTGCACGTGCACCGAGGAGCGATGCTTCGCCACCGAAAGCCACTGGCCTAGGGCGAGCGCAAGTGCTTTTGAGATACTGCCAATCCTTTTCCACATGTCTACCCATCACACTCATGATCGCTCTTGCGAAGAACATTGGCGCAATGAGGTTCGACGGGAAATCGGAATACAAGTGAGTCCGTGGAATCTGGATGCACAGAAGGCGCAAGGAATGCTATGCGATCGAAAGCAAAGAACTGCAGGGAGTACGGGAGAGGATTCGGTATGACTCTTGGGAGTGCCGTTTAGGGGAGAATGTTCGCTTCGTGGCTCGATGCCCGAACCTGTCCTTCATCGGAGTAAGCCGAGCGGAGAAAGAGAGGCTTACGCAAACAGAAATACAGTTTTGTAGAATGCGGGGTTTATGCACAAGGAACATGTACTTTATTTCGGTCAGGATTATCATTCGTATACAGTTATCGATCGCTTCCATTTCTTTCGTAACACTCTCCACAACTGTCCAACAATTGTCATCAAGTCTGTATTTCTCGATCGCCAAGCGTTTCACGGTTTCATGTCAATGTTTTTAAGGTAGCTCTCGCACTTTATATTATTTGAGCGTCGAAGTAAAAAATTGTTATTCACCTTTGCTTTCTGGTTGAAACTGTTTGCTAGGTTTTTACACTTTGAAATCTAATGTACAGAAATATCATATATATAAATACACCTATACAATAGGAACTGAGTGTCATAGTAATGGTGGCAGTGCTGCAACTTCAGTTTCATAAGATAATCACATTCTTTGCATTATTGTATCTTTTTGAGAAAACGGTCAATAATTTGTATTATAATAGATAATTTGTCTAGTATTCATATTATACTTTTCTATAAGCCTACAGCGTTTGTCTATCGAAATCCTAACATTTAGTTTGATACTAAAATTGAAATTGTGCCATGTAGAGTTTTTGATAGGAAGTTTTCATAGACGGTCAATCGAGTTCAACCTAATGAATGGTTGATTAATAATCTTTTCCGCATATCATGAAAATTTGAGGCGACTGTTAAGAAAGTAATATAGCACGACAACTTTAAACATTTAAACATTTACACCGATCTATACAATTTTCAATATCCAGATTACTAAGAAAAACGTTAGAATCGGTGAGCATTATAATACGAACAAAATTCCGGAGAACGAAATAATTACCAGTGAGGTGTAAAGGTTCCAACGTGCGGCAGATAAATTCGAATCCTTGAATTTACACGGAGCGAGTGGTTCACATCATTAAGGGATTACAGATAGTGAGCGGGTAATTAAAGATTGATTTCTTTGTAATTAAAAAAATGTGAAGTTTTAAGAATATATTCATAAAATTTGACGGCTTATTTCCAACTATTAACAAAGTTACACTTAAGTTATAAAACGTAGTTTATAATAATGAACCTAAAATCAGGCGCGCTTTTCTCTCGAAACGCAATATTAAAAATTTGTGGTTAACATAACTCAAAAACTAATTGTTCCATTGGCACGAAATTTATACCACATCTTCTTTTAACAATGATTTAAATTACAATCAATTACATTATAAACAATAGAATACATTGTTACCTAAAATATCAAGGTAAAACTTCGGATCGCCGCCATTTTATAACAAAAAGCGCTATTCAAAATTAGGTAGGATAAATAATAGACAATTTCATTAGTCGTCAAATGCCGTTTCATTTCTTAATTTTGGATAAGTTATTTGATCTCTTCATTGGTCACTGCAAAATAGTGTTTCGAAAGCCGGGCCACAAATCAGTATTAATATTTCTTTTGTTTGTTAAAATTTTTTAATCAAAATTTATAACGCAGCACCTGAGTACATCTTTTCATAGAAAAAACGTTGGTTTGCATATCGCGTGTGGATAAACCAAAAAAAAACGGAATTTCGTGTGCAAAGCCATTGAAATTTCAGGATCGGTATGGGTAAAAATACTAACAAAATTCGGGACAACAAAATAATTATCAGTGCGGCATAGGTTGCTGCGTGCTGCAGATATATTCGAATTCTTCGTTTTCCGTAGAGCGCGTGGGCCGCTGTCACACGGCCTCACAAGTGCTATCGGCACCTCTCAGCTGTCAATAATACCGCCGGGTAATAGATACGCGCCGTTTAATCGTCTTTACAGTCGCTGCCGGCTGAATGAACTTTTCCATACATTTTTCGATACGCGGCTAGTTTTATCAATAGTCAGCTAAAGCGGTCGCCGAGTTGAATGCGCGGAGAACGGCGGACAGGGCAAAAAGAGAAAGAGAAATAAAGGAAGAGATCCGCGCGTGTTTTCCGTGGTGGTGAGAGGGATGATATCAAACTTGGGCGACCCCAATATGTTGATTCTACGCGGGTGGCACGCAGACAGCTTCACTCAGCCTTGGCTCTCTACTTTCCGGCGAAAGGCACGCTTGTCCAAGAACATAGAATACATTCTGTAAAATCACGCTCCACCACACGCGCGATCTCAACTGCGGATGCGAGCACGCGGCGAGCGCACTTGCAATCGGAAGAGTGGAAGTGTGCGACGGATAAATTGAAGCAAGCGGATTCAATGCGATTTGAGAAAGACGCGATCTACGTGCTGCTGACCGAACCTATCGAGCAAGTGCGTCGCGTTGGTGCGCTCTGCCCGTGTATCGTCGGCGAAGATACCCTGGCTACTTTATCGTCGCTATTTTATATTCATAGCCACACGGTAGCTGCCCATCCTGCCTAAGCGCTTTTCTGCCCGCGAAACGGCTCGATCGTTGCCAAAAGACCTCTCTCGAGGCCGCACGTCCTTGTCCCTTGCTCAAAATTCGCTCGCCTGCCCGCCTTATAATCCTCCTCTAATCACACCCGGTATAAAATATGCAACGCATATTAATGCGACTAGAAGCCGGATTTCAGCTGGATGCATTTAATTCGTAGTAACCCGGTGACATCCGTGACGTGTCTGATTAGACGCTCTTCCTGGTGAACGAATCAGTCTGTCAGGTTTTCAAATTCAAACGTTCCTCGCATTGATGCCGTGGAAGCTTGCGGTTTTATGTGCTTGTTAACAGTAACTTAATTTAAAGAATAATAAGTTGCAACTGTGCTTGTTGCAAATCTCTTCTAATAATATACAGTACAATTATTTCTTTCAATATCTGAAGGTATTTCGGAACATCCTGTATAAGTAACAAGTATTTCAATGCTTCATAGTTTACAGTTTACAGTTTGCCCGATATTATAGCTATATACAGAAGAAGCAAGCGCATTAAAATCCGTTCAGTGGTTCTTGAAATGAATTAAGTTTTCTGTGCGTAAGAAGTTGTTTTAATCTACCTTTTGGTGCATTTGTACTCACTGCTGATTTCCCCAAGGAGTATATTTAATTAAATATAGCTTATGTCCATCTGGAGGAATCATACTCGAAATTGGTTGGGTAGTTTATGAAAACTTTCTCTCTTTATTTGTTGTTATAGAAGTAGAATAAAAAATGGGGTTCAACTATGTTCGTTCAAAAGCATTACTTCGCGCAGGTGGATGTGAATCACCCTGTAAGCTGCTTAATAAAAAAATGTTCAAGGCGATGAGAATTTCCTATATCGACGAATCGATAGTAGTTGCTGCGGGAATCTTTCCAGGTTTCGTTAGTTATTTCAAATTGAAGGAATTCATTTCGTAAGATTACAGCACGTGTCAAATGTTTGTCGCCTTCTATCCTCTTTGAAACAAGGAAGGATTATTCAATAGATGCAAGACATGTTCGGCAATATTATTCCTATTTGCTCTTACATATGAGCTATTCCACGTTTGGTCATAATCGTTTATTTGAGGATCTTATAGTCTTCAATGACTGGAATAAAATGCGAAATAAAAGTTATGAAAATTATTTAAATCTATCGAGGTACGTAGATAACAAAACTGGAGGTAATACTTGTTTAAAAAATAATAATTGTACCACTATGAAAGATATATAGACGTGAAAAACGGTATATTATTTTGAAAATACAAAAACTTTACAGAGAAATAGAGGAAGACTACAATACTTGTTTACAGTACAATAGTTCTAGTTTCTTAGATGTGCGCAGCCAGTAGATGTAACGTGGCAGGAAGTTTCACAAAGATAAATGTTCCTGTCTCGTACAATTTTAGTTGACGTAGATACTCGTGGTTGCTTCCGGTGTGTGTTCTTACTCACGTCCCAATGTAAAGTTGCACTTCTTACGAATGCAAATTACTCCCGATGCGCTGTGTGCCTCTCTCTCTCTCTCTCTCTCTCGAGCAGGGATAGACTCGGCGTTGTCATATTTCGTTCACGGTTCTCGCACATTTTCTATTTGCCAGGCTCACGCTCGCCGAAACTTTCTTCTTTATGCCCTTTTAATTCAAGCCGGTGTACCGGCCGCGCGCTTCCCATTGTGGTCCAGTTGTCGGTGCAGGCTCTTCCTCTTTCACGAAAATCTCAGCGCGCAGAGAGATTCGAGCATTATTCCGGGTGTATGTGTGCCGGTTCTCGGCGAGCAGCTGGTGCTTTCTGCGCAAACATTAAGATTTATGCTCGCGGGAGTGACACGAGCCGTGAAAGGTTGAAGCCCGGTTCACGCTCAGTAGAAAAGCATATCCGCCAATCCCTCTCAGCGTCATTAAAAAATTAATGCTTGCGAGTTGAAGTACGTGTGAGCTCTTCCTTCATTCTTGGCTCGAGCTTCCTGCTTCAAACTATCCTTCGTATTCGAACTATTCCTAGCGCTAGCATCGCCGGCCAGCCCAGTTGAAACTGCCGTCGGGTCGAAAGCCACAAATTACTCGGCGCCGATAATCCCCGTCGGTGGATTCCCCGAGTAACCCAATGAAGATTAAGCCCGAGTCGACGAAACTCCAAAGCGATCGCTGACCGCGGAGCCAAGTCGCCATGAGCTCGAAGGATCCGTTCGAGATGTGTGCGAAGAGTCGGTGAGCGGGCGCGGCCAGGGACCGAGGGATTCTTCCGGCTAGAGCGACGCCAGAGAGCGGTCAGCGAAGGTGGAGAGGGGGTCTTGGATCGGGGAGAAGAAATGATGTAGTGATGTGCCAGGTTGGACGGTGAGAGTGTCGCGTGCAGTGGTCGCAGGGAGAGGAAGGCCAGGCGAACGCTCTTAATGGGATGTGAAGTCCGAGATGAACCACCCTGCGACCAGGGACCCGCTTGGCTCCAGGTCGCTGGGATGCTGCTACCATTCGTGGAACCCCCAAGTTTACCCGCCCTGCAGGATCTGTCAAAGGCCGGTATTGACGTTGCAACCGTGCACCTCCCGAAACCCGGCGCCTTTGTATTCCGGCCGTTCACCCTTTCACGGCCAGGAGCCTTCTCAAGAGCGCACCCAAGAGCGCACCCAACAACGCAACCAAGAGCGTTCTGCTCGTCAACGTTCCGCCGAAAGCCCATCGCCTCGCCGACAAACTGATATCATTGATAGGCGACCGGCAACGAATCCGCACTACCTCACACATCCTTTACCGAGTTCCTCGCATGGCCATCATTTGAGCAAATCCGTGAGCGCTACTCGATTGGGATCACCCGGCGGATCTCTAGGGCAACGCTCTCCTGGAACTAGAGCGCCCAAGCCTCCCGGGCTCGAAGCCACCCATCGATGGATCGGCGAGGAGACCAAGCGATCGTTGCCCCAACACGTCTACAAGTATTATCTCGCGCAGACCAAGGAGTATCGTCGCCAGAATGTCAAGGTAAAGTCGAGTGCAGATAAAACGATCCCAGTGATTCTAACAAGGAGAGTATCAGATCAGTCAGGTTGAAACATACCCTCATCTTTATTTATAAGCTTGTAAACTAATGTAAAATACTCCTCCATAAAATCAGCTGTGGTATATAATGTGTTAAGAACTACGTACGTTAGATTTTCATGCACTTAAAGTATGTGGCAGCTGAAATTTTGAAGGTGCTGTTTACATCACATTATGAGCAAATGCCGAAAATATTATGAGGGGTTTCGAGTTGACAGGTATGACATTTTAAAATAACGGATGAAGTGCTTAAGCGCTGTTCGAATAGGGAAAATTTGACATTTGGATGATTTTTAAAAAGACCTATAGTTGACTATGGTAGCTGAATTTTTAAGTAAGTATATTCTGCATTAATATACGAACTTATACAAAAAAAAATAAGCACATATTTCGTCCTGATACGTTTGACACCCTCCTTGTAAGATTCCCCACTCGAGAACCTGCTTTAAGGCAGGCGAAATCCGTGTGAAATGAGTCGCACTTGTCGAATAGCATCGACACCGATTTTATTCGCGTTGTTGCTCTCAGATATTTTGCCGTGTTCGGCATACGAAATCCAGCGTTTTGTATTCGTTCACCGCTTTTGTATAAAATCAAAGGTCCTATAAATGGGCTGCTGTCACGATGATTCTTATTCCAAGTCGTGCCGCACTGCTCTGCGAGAACTCCAATCGTCCGTGCCTCTTGATTTGAATGCTTTGAACGCCAGTAATGGTGTCACGTAGACAAAATCAAAGGGGAGGCTGTCGATTTCCCGAGTGAGCCGGCATTTAGATGCGATTTTAGTTCACGCTGAGATGTTTGTCAGGGGTCTGTGGATCGGCAGAAGACTTTCGTGAACGAGAGAATCCTCGGAGGATTTTGTTTTCCTTTCCAGTGAGGCCGAGTCTATACTTATACGGCGACGGTTAAAAAATAAGGTGGAGTGGACAGCTAATTTCGAACATGAATGGTCCTCACTGCATCGTGTTAAGTGGCGCTCGTTACCACAGGAACGACTTAGCCCCGGTTAGTGTTGCCAAAATAAATACTCGCCTTTCCGCGGCAGCCACTTGCCCCGGAATTTCAAGTGGCCCTTTCACAACTAAGATGTTACTTGGCCCCAAAATGTCAGACATTGCTACTTGATCGCTTTGCCACTGCTGATTCATTCGCTTCTGGATAGGGCGGACGGCACTAAGCTCTGCGTTGCCGAGCTTTCATAATCTATATCCTCGACTTTCCTCTCAGTTTTGCCAGAAGAAGCTTGAGAGAGCGTGCGCAGGCGAAAGTCAAGGATTCATTTTTAACGCGAACGTTTTGGCACTTGGCACTGGGCAGATGCCAGCCATTTCAAGCGCACTCCACCCGCCACTATAAACTCCGAAACTGTTCGGTTTTCTTCCATTCGTTAGAAGGGCTCACTGTCATTCGTATCATAGGATTAACTTAATTAAATACCACCGACACAATCAGTTACGAGCGCCGCCGCTCTTAATTGACATCGGTGGATTTTGGCAACGCGATTGACACAATTGGTTCCCAGCTGGTTAGCAGGATGCGAAATACTCCTATCAATTTGCTCCAGTTTCACAGCCGCCGCTCTTCACCGCCGCAGTCTCTCGTGAATAATGCAGTAATAAGTCTTCAATTGCGGGATCCTTTTCAGCCCTGCACAATTCCTCGACCGTCTTGAGATAGTAATGCGAAACGGTTTCCTTAAGAGGCTACATATACCTGGAGCACAAAAATTGTGGGTTCATTTCAACATTTCGGAAAAATATGAAAAACATTTTTGTTTTAAGCCTATAAAATATATGTATAAGTATATGATTTAAGGTATATTATAAATGAATCTTATTCATCTATCGGTCATAATTACATAATTATTGCCATGGTTCTATGGACATTTTTTTAGTATTCACGATTTACAGTACCTATGTAGGTCAGACAAGTTTTATCTGAAACAGGTGAAACAATATTTTCTAGAAAGCAGGTAGCTAAAGCTAGCGGGCAACGGGGTTGATTTTCAAAATTTCGATTTTTAACCAAACAGTAGTCTTTTAAACACAAAAATAACTATTTCAGCTTTGAAAATTACTGTACTTTTATAGCTTTTTGAGATTAAAAGGCTGTAATTTTCTTAGAAACTAAAATTTTGAAAATCAACCCCGTTACGCACCAGCTTTCAGTGTCTACATTCTAGAAAAAATGATTTCATCTGTTTCAGATAAAATTTGTCAGACCTGTACTCCGTATCGTAAATCGTAACTTGAAAAAAATGTCCATATGTACATCCATTACAATAATTTTGTAATTTTGACCAATAACTTAATGAAATTAATTTATAATGTTAGGAGAGTCGGTAGACTCTCGCGCTAAATACTTAGCTAGAGTCTCCTGTTACCTATATAAATATGTATACCCGCGCGCGAGCTGAGGCCACTTATCCCGACGTGGAGCGGTTTTCGATCGATACAAAACTTTCACTTCGATTTCCGAAAAAGTTACGGCTCGCAGGTATAAGAGCACTAGACGTAGTGAACTAAACTTACCTGTGCACTCCAATGAAACTGTTTTGCTTTAAATTCTCAATTATATGGTAACCGTATGAAGTCTTAAGTTATTTCAAACTTGTGTGAACTAAATCTCAGACAAGCGGGCTATGATTATTAGAATGAACGCTTGTTAGTTTAAATTAATACAATTTCCATAACAAGAGTAACCGTCGTGGTAGACGCTTAATTTACAATCTTGTAGCGCCAGTTCAATTCCTACTTTCGTTATTGAAATTATATTAATTTAAATTAACAAACTTTCATCCTAATAATCATAGACCGCTCTTCATAGATTCAGTTCACAGAAATTTGGTACGAGGTAAGGGAATATAGTTACCATATAATTCTGAATTAAAAAAAACAATTTCATTGGAGTGCACGAGTAACGTTTCCTTGAGATTTTCCATTTCTCAATTAATCGATAGGCCGTCGGTATCTGTTACTAATGTCACGATTCACTTAGTAGTGCTCAGTAACACACGACATATGTGGTATTACACAGCTAACCAAACAATTACGCAGATGTCGGTATTTCTGATAATTCGATGGTAAAAAGCTAATTTCAACTTTAGTACATCTTTATGAAAGTAATTAAACACATCCCTACTCAAGTTCTAACACAGATAAGAAGTATCCACTTTTTAAATACAATTATAGGCTGCTACAGTTGCCCAGTTAGCAGGTAGGAGCCATTTAAGCGAGGAAGCTAAAATTTGTTGAGCAAGTACTACTTCGGGTCTTTCGCACAAATAATTTCTAATAAAAGACATGAAATGATGAACTTGTACATATATTTAATAAGCTTAAAACAAGTTTTATTTTATCTTTTTTCGAAATTTTGAAGTTAATCCTGAATTTTTCCTCACAGTCTTCAGATGTCTCTACCCCCTTAAATATAGTTGTAAGAAACGAAAATACATTCGAAGGGGAATCTCGAGATAAAGTGTACATGCATGCCGCCTGAAGGAACAATAACATTTATTGTGCGAGATAAGGGCAATAACGCGAACAGTGTAAAACAAGCAACTTCCCTGTTATAACTATTATAGTTTATCCGCTTTTCTCTACAGTCTCGACACTGTCGGTATTCCCATATTCGTTGTAGTCTCTGCTAGAATACTCGAAATGATGATAAACATTTAGTGTGCACAATTCGGCTAGTCGTTTACTGACTACACATGTGGACGTTCCCACACTAGATAGGCCCTCACCGTCCATACACTCTCTTTCTCTGAAACGATCTTTCTTTGGAAATTACTGGCATCGTGACTATGAGTATTGCAGTGCAATTACGACATATTATTGCATAACTCAGGCAATCCTATAATTTCGATCCTACAATTTCAGGAAAATAAAAATATGACTATTAGAAATATTTATAAATAAAAAATTAGGTAATTATTTACAAAGACATACTCAGAACCGATTTCAATGATTTTGATAAATGTTATAGAGTACCCTCTCCTGATTATTTTCATATACGTATATATATATGTGGGAAACTTATAGAAAAAAAGTTAGACACACTTAAAGGCGGATCTTATATGTCCCAGGTAGAGTAACCGGTAAGCATACGAAATAGTCGAAAAATCAACAGAAATCTTAACGTAAATATAGCTGTGGTCTTGTGACAACATTTCAGATAGCTCCAGCGACCTAATACAGATGTAAAACAGACTAAAAACCCAGACCTAACCAACTCATACGCAGTATGGCTAAGTCTTCATGCTGTCAACAGCTCAATATACTACAGTACAGTGGTTTTGTAACAGCATTTCAAATAAGGCGATCTAACAATTAAATTAGAAGGAATTCTATATATTTGCCGGAGTCGGGGTTGATTAGGTCTGGGTTTCAAGTCTGTGTTACATCTGTATTAAATCTCTACAGGTATTTGGAATAATGTCACAAGAACACACCATGTTTACATTACGATTTATCTTGATTATTCGCTTATTATATATCGATATCAAAGATCCGTCTTTAAGTGTGTCTAACTTTTTCCCCATAACTTTCCCCCACATACATATATGTGTATATAAAAATGGTCAGGGGAGCGTACTCTATAACATATGTCAAAATCATTGAAATCAGTTGTGAGTATCTCTTTGTAAATAAATACCAAAAATGATTATAAAAATTGTTCTTATTTCAGAATTGTTACATTGTTAAAATATTTTTTTCTTGAAAGTTTGTTCCTTTCTCTTCTTTTGTCTGCTCCGTTTCAAGTCATTCCTTGTTACCCTACGAAGGGCAGAGTTCCGGTAGAAAAGCCGAATGCCCTATCGTAGGTAATGGGAGAGTTCGGCTGAAGAAAGCTGGACGCCCTCACGCGAAATGAATTCATTGTTAAGATTGCCGTAGAAGTTCAGACTTATGTAATTGAATCCCACTACGAATGCGGAAATTTCAAATGCAAATCTGTAATGACATAGATAACTGTATTCCTGTAATGCTTCCTCTCCTCAATAAACCCAAATATTCTGTGTTCCTCGAAATCCTGTGTGTAAAGATATTCATTCCAAATGTCGTACTCGATCTGCACTACAGTATATACATTAATTATTCATTTATATCCTGATGCCGGTGTTTGCTATTATTACTTTACTTTTTATAATGAAAATTGAGTTATGTAGAGTTAAGAAAAATGATTGCGGAACTTGCGGTGCGATGAAGGCCTTCAAAAAATTACTCGAATCACTGCAGCTATTTCCCGAAAGTTCGAGGGGCACATAACAAATCAGACGTGATGAAACTACTCGAGCGTGTGTGCGGCTCGAGCGCCGAGTTTTATCGTTCATTCCGACAGGCTTGGCGAATTGCATTTCTCTCTCTGGGGCAGAAGCTTTCGGCCATTTCAAGAATTCCAAAGCACTTCTCGAGTTCATTTAGCGAACTGGCTAGCCTCCTTCATTAGAGTTTCCCTTCCCTTGGCCCGGGTTTAGTCGGCTTCGCCCCTCGACGTCTCTTTACCACTCAGCTTTATTAATTTCCATCCGAAGGAGACGTCCCCGCCTTTCTCCGAATTTGGGCTATCACGTAATTATTGCACATACTTTAGTGTCAAGCAACCGCCGCCGAGCCGTAAATCCCACGGCGTGAGTACGCATAATTGTTGTGGGTTAAATAGCGCGTGACATACGTGACAAATTCTTGCATTCAACAAAATTATTCGGCGTTCCATAAAGTGCGATTTGGTCCTCCCTAAATTTGGTCAAGCGCGCACTCAAGATTTAAGCGCACCCCGCTGATTGCTGAAAATAATCGTCAAATTCACGGGAGACTATTTTCCTCGGGGAAAACCGTTATTCAAATGTAGCTGAACCTCAGGGAGCTCGTATTCCATTTTTTCGATTTTTTTTGTCGTCACACCAAAAAACACACGCACGGATAAAAAAGCGATTGTTTACTATGCGTCCTCAGTTAGGAAAAAAAATATTTTTTTGTACCAGTTTTATAAAATTCATCTGTCGATTGTATTTATAGACAAAATACCAATTCGGATAGTATCAAATTATTTAGTAACAATGATAGAATTATTGATACAATCAGTTATCAATAATCTATAACATACTCGAAATATCGAACAATACAGCCGTGAAAGTTTCCTCACAATCGATTAGCTAGCTTCAAAGATTATCAGTGACTTAGAAAACAACTTATACCAGTATATATGTAAGTTCTCGATTGAGTGCGCATAATTTAACTAAGAACTTTCACACGCGCTCCAGGTAGCACGCAGCTCTAATTAATCCAGATATGTATATTCACTCGAGTCTCCGTCTCGGTTGGTGTAGGCGAGAAGACTATCTTGAGCAGCGTTCCGTGGCAACACGTATTTCGCCGAAGGGGAATTATTTCGAGTGGCCGAACCGCTCGATATTAAATCCTAACAAGGCAAAGTTTCACGCCTGTTGCGATTTCCACTGAGTTAATTAATACAGCGCCAACAAGTTTCCTAGGAAAAGCCGGGGACGAAAGGATCGAAGTCGGTTTTAAGGGATGAAGCTGTACCTGCACGTCGAACTGCAGCTAGAAACGGCAGATGGCAGAATGCATCCCTTTTGGCTGTTATGCTTGATCTGTATCTACCATCTGATTCCTTAATGTGCCATCTCATTGGAAGAATAATTAGGAAACCGTTGCTGTGATATTTGGCATTTCTTGAAATTCTTTCTGGTTGTCGCCGATAATTCTATTAGATGTTGATTATTTAAATGAAGATTTGTTAAATTTCGACAACAGGAATGTTAGGAAACTTAATATCCAATTAAACTTTAAATTAGTATTTCATTAATGTTAATTATTATTTCATTGAAATTCCTCACGATTCATTTATTCATTCTGCAATGAAACATCAAGGAAGTTTAAGATTTCTGTTATCATCATTTACGACACTTTTATTCGAACAATGCGAGTGTTAACGAGATTCTACTAAGAAAAAATGGAGGAAACACAATGGAGGATACTTCGAAGGAGATTACCATATCTATTCAAGCTGCAAGAAACAGCAGCAAGAAACAAACTTTCATTCATTATTAACACTACACTACGTACAATAAATCTGCTTTGTTTCTGGAGCACGAGCAGCTCGTTATAAGGTACAAACGAAAGGACTGTAACAAAAACAAACTCTCGCTTCCGTAATTATGTTGCTTGAGTGTAGACAAAATGTTTCAACAAGTTGCTAACTGTAGGATAATAATAGGACATTCAGCAACAATGAGTAATACAAAGTTCCACAATGTTCCTCCGGCGAGGAGACGGCATTGTTGCACTCGTCGGAGGAAAAGCCGTGCCAGCCGTCGTGCCGTCGGCATCAAGCCACTGGAAATTGGCCTGCAAACGCAGTGCCATCCGTTTCTTTGCCCCTTCACTAGGAATTCATGCATAATTGAACCCGGCGGACCGCCCCGCCCAGTTATCTGATTCTTTATGGGGCGGAATTCGCGGACTGCAACGGGGACTAAGAACATCGCCGACCCCTTCTATTTTCTGCAAGTATTTGCTCAAAGCTCGTAGCTTTTTTCTTCTTTCCGGCGGGTGAGGAGGATGGGGAGCGCGAACGAGAACTTGAATGTCTTTGGGTAGCTTCGTTGATCGAAAGTCCACGCTTGCCGGCACTTTAATTTCCTCGAGCGAGGTTCACTTGTGTTCAAAGTAATTAGATTGAAACTCGACGAAATGAGCGAAACAATTTCACCCTTTGCGTCACGGGCCGTGTGATGCCTTTTTAGCATCGGCCGCTTCATGCCCAAAGTAAATTGGGTGCATTAATTTAATTTCACGTGTGAAAGCCGTGCGAGAATAACGCGAAATCGTAGGTGAGGAGGCCGTTGGCGCCGCGCACCGTCACCGCTTGTTATGAAAGCGATGAAAGTCGAAGGGAACAAAAAATTAATTAAAAGCGCGTTACCGAGTGGAAGAGGTGGGTGACCGCGCGCATACCGCACAGATGAATAATATTGAAACTGGGTTAGGTTTGCACTTCCGGGGCCGAACAAATATTGTCCCGTAACCTTTCATGTTGGATTGAAACACAGTTCAACCGTAATGTTCACTGAGAGAGGAACGCCCGAGACTGCTTTTCAATTGCTGATCTCTTCGATATTCGTCGATATGGGGATTAACGTATCGCTGCCGAACAGAGTAGTGCGGATCAACTTTTTCTGGCCTAGTCGCTGGCCAATATTGGTATACGGCTGTGCTCGATGACAAATCGTAACTTCCAACCTGCCCTTGGCATCCAGATAATCACACGGGTGGGCGGAATCATTGGCGTGAATTATTCCTCGGAAATACGTAATAGGTATGTGCACGTACGCTTCGCTGCTGCCACGCACTGTGTGCCCTTTGGCGTTGCGGAAATTGCTGTATAGTTCTCGGCTTCATTGACGAGAACTCCCTTTCAGCAGTAAAATAAAAAACAGGAAAGGCTTGTATCGAAAGTGCACCATCGTGGAAAATAGCCACACTATTCAGTACGTTTTTTTGCAAATATCTTGTAAGCCTTTGTGAAATTGGTATTGATTATAAAAATTGACGAGTATACAATTCAGTTTAAAAAAGTTTACATTTATTGTTTGATAATTGCAATATTTTAGAAGCAAATTAGCAGTAAATACTGACACAAATAATTAATAGCAGTAATAGAAGTAGTTCCACAACATTTTTCACAAAGCGGTAAATGATTCTTTCATCAGTTAGTAGAGTACGAAACATGCTAAAAATTCCGAAGAACGTTGAAAGTGTGCCACCGCTGTTATCGTAGAAAATAAGGACACTTGTACGGTTTGTTTACAAATATCTCGTAATCTAATTTCATGAAATTGGCATTGCCAATAAATATTGAAGATCATATAATTCTGATCCACAAATTTCTTTTTTCATAACTATAATATTACAGATACACATCGACAGTAAATGCTGCGCTAATTCATTACTGCTAATAAGTTTCTCTGCAGTTATACGTTCCATTTTTTAATCTTCCAGTCATACACTAGTTTGACAAGGTTACAGGCAGACGCGGCTATTTTTTACGCAACAGTAAATGATTCTCTTATGACTTAATACAGAGCTACTCATCGGTGCCCTGGGGCGTAGATAGTTGTAAGATCCTTGATACATTCTGCCCGAGTCAGAAGAATTGGCCGACATCTCCGGAAGGCGGCTTTGAAAAAGTCGGCCTTGTTCCTGCACTCACGATGCATTATTTACTGATCCCCAGCACTGGAGAATTCCATTTGTAGCGGCCTCTGAACCCAAAGCATCCTTTAAGCAACATTCTCCATCTCCCGATAGTTTCCTTTTCCCGAACAAGTACGAAACGCCGACAAAGCACAGTCCATTGCAATTTTTCTACAACACCCTACAGCTTTTCAAGAACGTCCTTCTTTCTTAGGGACAGTTAATGATAGTACACGCTTTTTTGTATGTTCATGAACTTCTCAGACGCAATACGAATTGCGTTGGATTGCTTGTGCAATTACGTAATAGACGAAGAAGCATTGGCAATCAGGCCTTTCACTGAAGTTACTTTATAAACGACAGGCGCACTTTATCGGTGGAATTTTCCCGTAGCTTATCCAGCCATTTTCTGTATTGATAATATTATTACGTAACTAAGATGGGGTTAATAGGAAACTTTATTAATTAGACTGCAAATGCTACTTCACAGAAATATCTCAAAGAAACGTATCCCTCCCCAACTCCCTTTTGTGTGATTCAACAAGAAGTGAAATGTAAGACTTGGCGAGTGATTTTTAATTGAATTTCACTTGGGTTTCGCATTTCTAGAATAGCAGTTGCGCTTGATAAATGTTATTAGAATTATTTTAATGGATAAGTCGAATAGTTGTGTCAATCGATCGTCGGAATAATCAGAATATTATGGATGCCCATAAGTTGAGTATCATTTTGCTCTAATCTTTGCTGGTAAATTAAATATCCCACGATTCACAGATAACTGGCGAAATCATTAAATTACCGCTTTAAGATTTCCAACAAAACTAATGATGCAAAAAACATACTTAAAATATGCGAAAGAAATTTCATATCTTGCCATTTATTTTCTTGGGGGAATTTTGACGATTATATTATGTAATTAAAACGAGATATTCTTGGCACGTGTAGACATTAGTCAGGAATTCGCAATGCGATGTTTCTCGCTGCGAGATGTCTACGATGCCAACAACGGCAGAACGTGTCAGATTCAAGGTAAAGCTCAGATCATAAAAAAAGGTATCGGAGGATTCAACACTTAGTATCTGAATCCCCTAATCGAATGTGGATGTTATATATCAAATGTAAAACGGTTCTTTTTCCTTTTTGTTTCAGGTAAGTGTCGATGATCTATGGCCTTGTTTCCAGGGGACTTTACCAAATGGGTGACTATACTTGCTTGCCATTTTTCTTTCTTCCCAGCCAATCATACCTGGTACTTCGTTAATAGTTATTGCCGGAAACAAAAGGGATTGCGCATATGAACATGCAAACTATTTCTCCATTACTATATTAACTTTGTTTCCAAAGCTTATTATATAAAGTCGCTTGCCTTCGTTGATCTTCAGTATTATCTAACAATTTCTGCGAGCGCAGGGATTGTCTTTATTTTTGGATAATCCCCCAAAAATGAATACTTAAAGTCAGTAATCGACTAACATAAATTTGTTAACATAGATTTGCGGTAAAACGAATCCGACATGATTCAAGACTTGACGATTCTTCATCTGCTTTTTTACTCTGTTCAACGGAGTATAGCATCTATTTCGCAACATCTGCAATTGGAATCGTGGCGCGTATGCGAATTTATCAGTTATTCGCACAGTATTTCAGCATACGCTTGAAATATCACTTGATTGCTTCTTCTTTACGGTTTCAATTCTCTCGTGTGTCGTCTTGCTTGTTGCGTCGTTGCGAAAGAGCAGTGGAAAAAGACGCGGCTTGCACGGGGGCGAGGACATTTTCTTGAATGGATGGATAGGCCAGTGAGACAAATAGAGGGCGAAAGGGAATATGGAGTTAGTCATTTCGCGCGGAACTCCTAACGAGCTCGGATGCCAATTACGCTGCTCGAACTTTTGTGTGAGCTCCTATTAATAACACAAAGAGCCAGCTATCTTTCACGTGTCTCCCCACAAAATTTATACTTGTACTTACAGTCAGTGATCTATATGCCGACTATCGGAGCGCGGTGCAAGCTTCGATTAAGATTCGCAGCGGGCACGATAATTGAATTTCAATGGGCTTCACTTTATCGGACTTACTAATCGCCGAGCGCGCAGTAAGTTATGCTCGCTACGAGACGCTGATTTCGCCGAGTGGCCGTAAATCCGGTGCGCGCCAGCACGGCAACTGCCTACATTCTGCTGCAGCCCCTGGGCGGATTGTCGGGAAGTTGAAATTGATAAGAAATCCGCGAGGATTTAATGGCTCAAGTTATGGAGAAGCTGGAGATGTCGGAGTGGCTAGTTACGATCGAGGGATGACGGTTGCCTATGAAACTTGCTCATTGGCAGTGGCGACGTAACTCTTAACAGAGCGCACAGATGGTGGTCTGATTATATCAAGTAATTTCGACGGTCTCGTTGCCTCGACAATTTGTATTTGCTTCCTCCGCTTTACTTGCAGCTATTAATGCCTGTTGATCCGAATAGCCAATTACTAATAACTTCGATTGACATTCGAAAGAGTTTTTTATAGGATCTTTTTACTTTTCCAAAAGCTTACATTTGTCGTTTTAAAGTTAATCGATTTTTGCAGTATTGTCGCGTAGCGCGGCGCATGCGGGTTTACCCAAGGAATAACTGCCTTCATCAAATATCGTGCTAAAGCACTTCTTCTCGCTCTTTTTTGTTGACACGCGGGTATGCTTGGACTCTTTGGAAGCGTGTATTTCAGCTTGTCGATAGAATGTGCTGCCGTACCAGCTGCTGGTCTACCAGAAGTTCTCGGTCGGATGGGGAATAAGGTGCGCTCGGCTACACTGTACTTCACGTCTCATCGACATCGTGTAATTAAGGGAGTTCCGGGATCGGGGCGAAAATTCCTCCATCGCTCGCAGCTGGCCAGACAATGTTTTTCGGTGTGCTGTACACTACGGATGAAGCATTGCTTCGGTGTAATCCTGCGAGGCCCCATCTTCCACCGGCGCTACCAGACAAGCCAGAATTAATGATGCAACGCAGAGATTCGAATATTTCTGCGCGAAACTTGGGAGTGAGGATCGCGCGTAAATAATTCACCAAAAATTCTACCCCTCCGAACATAGTAATGGTTGTTCCCGGATTCTGCAGTGGCACAGTTTGCCATAAAGCTTGCGCGAAGCCTGCAGTGTGCTCGGTTTAACCAAGGTTGACAGTATGATGTATGATATACCGCTCGTAATATGAATCCACTATCTTTGGAGGAAGCATAGCTTCGCCTCGACTCACCGCCGCCAGGGTATATCCGACGGTTACGGTCGCATTTAATTAAGATTCTTAATTGACCCAATCAATTTCCGGCGGGCGGCCGGGAAAAAGGTGGGCGGCATGGAAGAAGAAGGAGAAGGAGGAGAAGAAGGAGAAGAACGAGAAGAACGACGGCGCTGGTTGCTTCGGTTTCGTGCGACACAGGCCTTATCGGTGAATTGAGAATTCCTGGCAAATAGAATAGGCAGGCGTCCATCCTTCATTATTACCGGCTTTTTTCCTCGGCGAAAAGTCTCGAGGCGACTGGCCTGGGTTCGGTGACGCGGCGAGTCGTTAATCTTTCAGACGGTATGGCCTGGACCGAACCTCCCGGCTGTTGGGCGGTCTCCGGCTCCCTGCATAGAGCCAGTCTTACCCAGCGAACACCCTAGCGCTCTCTTGCCTGGTGCGACGAACATCCGGAGCTCACGCCAATGGCTTCCCCCGCTAACCGCCATTGACACTGGGCCGCATAAATTTATCCTGGGCCGCAATTTACGTACGCCGTTCTGGCAGTTCGGCGGAGCGGTATGTACGCCGACCTGTTTGCACCGCGCATTAATGGCAATCGCTTTCCCACCGGCAGCCGACTATTTTCCCTGACATCTCCGTGTCGATCTCGCATAAGCATTAGCTCTCCCATCCGGTCCAAGTTATACGCCACTTTGCGGAGAGACATTGCTCGTTTCAAGCAAAGTGGCTGCCGAGGTTTCGAGCTTGCGGTCTCTGACCATCCTGTCAGTTCGCCTCTTCGCTTTATAGTCGATCGCCTGTTACGCAGCAAGGAGAATCTCTCCGATTGAGAGGCTACGCCACTTTCCCGCCATGGACCTGTTTGTTCTACGAATTGCTGGCCGAGTGTGTTTGCTACACTCCTTTCGTTGAAAGTCCTCGATAAATTCGCTAGTCGATCAATAAGGATTTTGTGTTGGGGAAACTCCGGCTAAAGTGAGTCAGGACTGATTCCTAAACACTACATTAGATAGCGAAACACAGTGACGTTTTAGAAGGATTTTCAGGATGCTATGTCGCTTTCATCAATGTTTATTTTTATTTTTTGTTATCAGTGACTCTGAGTTGCGACTTGTAACGTTGGTAATGCATAATAAGGTTGTGTAACAGTTTCCAAAATTTTCCACACGTTTGCATCATTAAGTTCGGTTTCCCACGACCTTAATGCTGGCACGTGTTGAACGAGGGTACTCGGTTCCGAAGGACTTATTAGAAATCAGGATCTCTGCAACCTGCAACCTTTATCAGTATTTTTGCCGAAGTGGCCATTATCGATGCCGGGATGCGGGCGGAAATCATAAAATATATCCGAAACGCGAACACCGTTCTGAATCGGAAGCGCAGCGTTAAAGTAAACCTGTACGTTGAAATTTTACAAACGTGAAGCAGAAGTTCACGTAAATACGATATTTCCGTTATCACGGAAAGTCGAGGGATGTACATATAGTCTCACATAAGATTTTAACAATGTAAAAAAAGCGCCATGTGTTGGCTTTAAAGTTTAATTGTATGAAAATACATTACAATCAGGGGTTTTACTGACCGCATTCAAAATGTGAAAAGACATATTTCGTACGTTTGGTTAAACTGATGCGTACACCTGGAGCGCAAAAATTGATGGTTAACTTCAACATTTGGAAAATTATAAACAAATTTTTTGTTTTAAGCTTATAAAATACATGTACAAGTATATGAAAAAGATTCGAGTCAGACAGTAAAGAATGAATCCCTTCTGCCCGTTTCTTAATAACACCATTCTACATCGAAACTCTACCTATCCGTTTTGTAAAATGGGATTACCTTACCTCTCTAACCATCCATATATCCTAATGTGTAACCTATTCCTCAATAAATCCTTTTACAGCACATTCCTGACTCCGAACCCTTACCCTATGGCTGCACAATTTAATTTCAGGAAGAACCTGCGCATAAATTACATCATTAATACATGTATTATTAACCAAGCGTACACGTGTGTGTGCACAAATTAAATACGTAGAGTCAAACTCCTGATTCCAATATTTCTCATGCGATGAAACTGGAAAATACTTGCTTTTGCTGTTTAATTTTTCTAATATCTTTTTATGTGACTTCACAAATTTTGTATATGATAAAAGACAACATTGATAAGAAGACGAAAAATTCATTCAGTTTGTACAATAGTGCCAATTGACGGAAACGGAAACGTTATGTCATTATTTATTCGAGACAACTTAGATGAACATCCACATATACAGGCGTGTTTAGGGTAATTGTGGAGAGGCAGATGTCGAAGTGCTTTAGATTTTGACGGGGTAATAATCGGCAGGAGGCATTATTGGTCGTGCAATGAAGGTGGATAATATGGTGTTGGCTTTACAGCCAATTAGTTTCTCCGTCTTTGCCTCGATTGACTTAAGAGGATTAGACGCTTAAGTAGAGGAGGGCCTTTGAAGTGTCCTAGCTCTGTGACGGAGCGTCTCTTGAGCGACTCGTTCTGACCCTGATCTCTCACGATCCGTTCGCTCGGGATCGCTCGACAGATCTGTCCGGCTTGTCCATTTCGGATTTGCAGTGGCACTCTCGAGCCGCGTGTAAGAGACACACTGGGTTGGCAACTTCGCTGCTGTGCGAGAGAATACGTCGGGGATTAGGAAATGCGTGGCGACCGATGTTGAGATCCCTCAATGTGGCTTGGGGCAAGTCGAGCAGCAGCATAGCTGTGCGAGCAAATAGAGCGTCGTGTCGGGGTAAACGTCAAAATTAATGCGGACTAACTGCAGGTGAAACTTGCCGAGTGAAACACGTTTCCACCGACAACGCGACGCGATGAACACTTTCGTTACGTGAGTTCGCCGCCGCGATACTGTGTTGACAGTCACTCGAGCGCTCGACCCTCTCAATGTTTGCCAAAGGTGTAAATGTGTATTTTGGATCGCACCGGTTCAAATCGGACTTTATTTCCTTTTTTCACTGATGCACGATGTTCCCGAGTATCGGTAAACAATATTGTAAACGGGATATCCAGCGCCCTCTACTTCACGTAAACTCGCTTTTAGGTTAGGTGAGACTTACACACGCGATTTTGCGAAGCTAACACAAATGCTACTAAAAAAAGCCCTCTCTTTTTCGCAACTGAGATGTTGCAGTTGTGCAACTATATATATTCACTCACAGAAATGGAGCGATAATTTTTAATGGAAACGATCATACATGTAACTGAAAAATAGTCGCGATTAAAAAGTCAAAAACGGATGCATTTTCTTTGACGCATAGGCAAGACTGTAATTTTGTCGTTGCGACAAAAAATTGCAAATGTTTAAATATTCATAAAATTAACGAAAGGCAAGTCATGATAGTTCACCGCTCAACAATCAACGCGCGCAAAATTTGACTTTCAAAATCAGTCGGCAACGAGCAGACGGTGAATTTCGTCAGCTTCGAAGAACGGAACCATTATAATTCGAGAATTCGAATATTTTAACGAACATATCAGAGAAATGTAGAACAAGAGTGCCAACAGGGTAGAAATGCATGGTTTCGATCGAGCGAATTGGTCTCGAATTAATGCGATCGGCTAGTTTGTCAGAACAGCGACCTGTCAGAGTTCATCAGCGATGTTGTTGACAGGAACGAAACAAGATTAAAGATGGGTCGATGGTCGAACGAGTGCAGGGAAGGGGCAACAAGCGTTGAGAACTCTTGCCATCGATGAAGGATGCTCCGGGAGAAATAAAACCCGGCGGGAAAACGTCGAGCGATCTTCCCCCGATGCTGCCGGATGATAAAACGCGCGACAGGGAACTCGATTGGCGGATCTCGCTTTAATATACACCGCTTGAACTAGGTTGATTAGCCAAGTGTATTGAGGCTAACGAATCTTATAAATCTTCCACAGATTTTCCTCCGCAAGTTCTTGCTCGGGTCAAACCATCTATATTGCGGCAGACCTAATTTTTGGCCCGGAAGGAGGCCAGACCGCTTTGCCCTTGTTCTCGGTTCCTCTTAAAGCGGAAGGGTAATGTTGCGCAACCCCAGGAAGCGCTCAAGCGCCGCGAACAATCATCAAACTGGCCCCACTTCCCTCTGGATTCATTGCATTCTCTGGCGCAAGGCGCCAACCGCGGTGCGGATTTCACGTGGGAAACAAACGCTGGCAGATTAGTTGTTGTCAGTCTTCCCTAAATTCAACAAAACGATACAGTGCCCGTAAATGTCTACGGGCAAGCTCGCTCTGACATTTAAAGAGACATGTACTGTACAGGGTGAGGCGTTTCCCTTGGAAGCAACGACGTCGTTATTGTATAACATATTACAAATATTAAAAATGCGGCTATTCTCAATGATCATTCAGCAGTTTGTGCAAGCAGTAATGCAACTAATAGGCAGCAATAAATGTAATAAAACTGATTTATTTCGCAAAATTTATAGTGAGTGAAATAAATATCAGTAAACCTTAAGTAGCTTGCGCAATCTGTAATACAAATCATCAGCAGAAATGGCCAAACTATTTCATTTAGATAAATTGTGCGCGGATGAAAATACTTGGTGATTCTAACGCGTCACCCTATACATTACTAGAGGAGAAACACACGATGGTGCAGTGTCATCAGACAAGTTTCAATTCGAGGCGGGCGCAAAACGCTCGAGCGCAATCAGCGTCGAGGAAAGACATTGGGTCAATCTTGAATGTAGCCGACAATCCGGGTTACTATGTGCACGAGCGATGGCTACGCAAGTACACACTGCTGGCATCGATCCCCTTTTTCATTCACGCGCTCTCTGCCTCGACCTGCGCCACATGTATAACAATTCCTCAGCCCCTTTTCCCCCTTTCTGTAAGTACGGCACTTTCTATTTGGCAAAAGCTCCTTTACTTGCATGTGCTTGACCTTCATTCAAACGCGCATACGTTAAAATGAGCAAGTATTCGCAGCAACTATTAATTTGACGAAATAAATCAATTATATCGTCATTATTGCTGCCTATTAGTTTTTGATATTTGTAGTATATTATAGAATATCGACATCACTCCAGGGCGACGCGTTTGCGGTAGAATCAGAAAGCATTACCATCTACTGGTAATTTTGCAAAATACATTAGTTTTATCGCGTTTGTTGCTAGTTATTGGTTGTGTTATTTTATGTTCAAATGACTATATTGATAGTCCTTACGATTTTAATATTTTAAATATATTATACAATATCGATGTCATTAATTCCAAGTCAAACGGATCACCTTGTACTTATGGTGCAGTTAGATGATCTTTCTTTTCTCGTACAGTATTCTGTTGCTTACATTTGTCAGTTGCATGCCTCATGCTACACAAAAAGAGGCATCGTATGAATATAAATGCACCTTTGCAGCACCACTTTTGGAAACAAAATGGCGTGATGGTTCTCTTTTGTTGGTGTTTCCTTGTGTAAGTTTCGGCAGTTCTTAGGATGATGACCCTTTATCCCTACTGTGTGGTCTTGTCCTCCTTTAGGAGTTCTCTTGGAAATTACATAGAGGTTCTGGTTCTTGATGTTTGTATACCAAGTAGAGCAGTCGTACCCGAGTTTATCTGAATGATATTTTGTGGGCAAGATAACAATAATTCAATTTAAAGAATAGTAAGTTGTCGCTATTATGTAATTCCTTTTCAAACATTCAAGTTACTTTTGAAACACCCTATATAAGCAACAAACATTTCAATACTTTATAGTCTATAATTTGCCTGGGTCATAATTCTCTATAGAAAATAAAATCACATTAACATCGGTGTATTGGTTCTCGAGATTATACCAAGTTTTCTGTGCGCAAAGTAGTTCTTGTAATCCGTCTTGCGTTGCATTTATTCTCACTGTTTGGTTTCGTGACGAGTAAACGTAACCGTATATAGTCCATGTCGATCCTGTGGAAATACACTTTGCAATGATGAAAGAATTATTCAAATTAGTTGAGTACTTTCAGAGATTACCTTAGACAGAAACACACACAAGGACGTCTCTCTTTATACATTACTATAGTTAATAATACAAGTTCTACCAAGTGTTCCTAATTTATTCAGGTCTCCCTTATTCCAGGTCCACAAATTCCCTCCAAAAGATGCTCGTACCTTATTACAGTCTTACACAGTCACTTCCTGCTTCAGTGCCACGTAGCACTCGAACAACTGCTTACTTCCTCCCTTTTGCCTTAATTAGACTATTCTTACAACACGCTATACATCTCTTTCTTTCCACAATCGTACGAACATTTCTCTTGGCGGGCTGCAAAGCATCCGTCGACAAAGATCTCGCGCATACAGCCCTTAATACACGTGCGTTCCTCTGACAGAAACATCAGTGGCTCATCGTCGTGATAACTGGTGGAATCAGCCGTGAACGTAGTTTTTCTCGTGGTAGAATACCTGACGTTAAAGGTAAATCGAGGGTGGTCGCGGTGTGGTCGGCATGGGATCGCTCGGAAACGCTTCGGTACAAGGGACAATAGTGGAGAAGAGAAGTCGGAGGCAACAAGAGGTGAAAGAACAAGGAAGGTACGAGTGCGCGCGAACTTGGCCGCTCCGCACGCCGGAGATGGTCGGTGTGAGGGTGGCAAGGGGTGAAAAGAACTAGTGAGGAGGGGGCGCATGGGCTAGGGAGGAAGAGAGAAGGTCTCTCTCTCTCTCTCTCTCTCTCTCTCTCTCTCTCTCTCTCTCTCTCTCTCTCTCTCTCTCTCTCTCTCTCTCTCTCTCTCTCTCTCTCTCTCTCTGCCCCCCCCCCCTCCCCTCTCTCTCTCTCTTTCGAAAGAGAGAGAGAGAGAATTACTGGAGAGGGCGATCATTGCGGTCCAGAGGGACGAAGGAAAGAGAGAGCTGGGTGGTAGGTGTAGGATGGTGGAGGTCGGGAAGGGTGGCAGTGGCGACGCCGGGGGATGAAGAGGACGAGGAGTACGAGGAGGGCGAGGTGGAGGAGGGAAGGGGCGAGGTGGCGCACAGAGCGTGGGAAGGGTGGTTAGTCAGAGGTTGGACCGACGCTCCGGGGGGTGGGGGGTGGGGGAGGGGGTAGCAGGAGAAGGCGGTAGAGGGTGGGTTCGTTGGTTGGTTTGCGTGGAGGGAGTGCGCGACAGTCGAGGCCGTGAGGCTCAGTGCTCGGGAGCGCGGCATCGCGATGCGTCGGTTTCCCGTTGCTGCCGCACTTGCTCACGGCTTCTTCCCTCGTCGTAACTTTCACCCCTTTTGAGTGTCTCCACTTAACTCTCCACGGGCCTTCCAGTGACCCTACGACCTCCTACCACCTTCGTTAGCTCTCCTTTCCTTATCCTTCTCTTAGCCCTCCTGCTACCCTTAATCCTGTTTTCAGTATAGGTTCGAAGTTGCTCGGGGAGCGTTAACTCGCAGTGGTCGTAAGCTCGGTTTGAGAAAGTAGTATCGCGTTTGTGAGGCGGTGTTAGCAGTGTGGTGTGCGTGAGTGTGTGGCGGCAGTTCGGGTAAAAGTCGTCGGTAGGAGGAAGAATATCTGCGGTTATATCCCAGAGGAGAGAGGAGAATCAGGCATGATGGCACCGGACAGGGCCATGTGGTATCCCGTGGAAGCGTAGGGAGCGGTGCCCCGGCTCCGACGGGCCGCAGCGGAGATGGATCCGTACGCGGTCGGTTGGGCGGCCCAAGGTCACGCTGGTGGTAGCGGAGGCGTGAGCGGCGGCGGCGGTGGCGGTGGCATCGGCGGCGTCGGAGGTGGTGGCGCGAGCACGGTGCCACGATGCTGGGACAGGCCGTGCAGGTCGACCGATCCCTCGCCGATGCGGCCGATCGAGCACAGCATGTGCTCCAGCGAGGCAATGAGGTCGATGGAGTCGATGAGGTCGATCGACTCGGTGATCCGGCAGCCCCAGTCCGACCCGATGCGCTCCTCCATGGATCACCATCAATCGAGTAGGTCGATCGAGCAGATACGCACCGAGCAGCCTCGCTCGATCGTTGATCATCAAGGTCCATCTTCCTCGGGGATCTCGCCGGCGGCGATGAGGGCCGGCATGGAACACCACGCAGCAATGCGCGCGATCGAGCACCCCTGTCGGCTCAAGGATCACGCGAGCTACATGCACGACCACCATTTCGCACGCATGCACGATCACGGCTGCCGATCGGTGGAGCACGTATCCCGGTTACTGGAGCATCGCCTTCACGAGGGGCACCCGGGCAGACCGCCGATCGAGCAGAGTCCATGTCGACCGCTCGAACATCCGGTCCGCCCGTCGCCCGTCACCTACTCCTGCAGGTCCCTCGAACATGCACCTGGAAGACCCATCCCGATGGACTGCGTCATCTTCGGCCCGCACACGCATCCACCGCCCCGATTGCCTGCGGAAAGCCCCTTCCGCTTAAACTGCCCCGTGCACAGTCCTTTCCGCTACAGATTCCCCAACTGTGCAGCCACCGATTACCACTCGCACCAGGTAATGCCTCACTGTCAATAATTTCAGTCTGCATCTCTTTCCCTTTCTTTCTTTTTTCTGCCACCTCACGTTTCCCCTGCTGGCCATTCGCTTCTGGAAAAAGGTGGGGGTGGTTATCGCGCAATCTGTTATGATTAATTAGTGACCGCTGGAGGATTGCCGTTAAATCGATAAGGGGGCAAGGTTTGGCTAGCCTGCTGGTCGTTTATCTTGCATTTTTTGCGGGCCAAACATCCGATAGTAAAACTCTGTGTTTCGAGTTAGTTTGCGCTATTCATATGTAATTTATATAGCAATTCAATTCACGCGTAGTCTGGTCGAACAGTTTGTAATTAACTTCTCCAGCGTGCAGGGAACAGTTTTGCTTTCGCAGAGTGTTTTTTTCTCCTGAAACTGTAGTTTTATGTAGGAGATGTGTCCGCTTGGTTAGACCACACGAGACTCGTAAAGACACGATACGGAGAGCTGGTTACTTTGTCTTTTGCTTAGCCTATTTACATTTTTCTAAAACATGCCTCTCTTTGAGGAAAGGAAGTGCTTGCGGCGACGGCACGAAATTACAAATTTCGTGTGTAGACTCCGGCAAGTGGTTATCTTCGCAGAGTTATTTCATCATCCATTAAACATCCTTCGCCTGTGAAAGCCGTTGACGCTCGGCCAAAAATTGTGTCCTGTAACTCTCTCTTTCGCACCATCTCCCTCTCTCTCTTACACTCTATATACATCAGCACTAAAAGTAGAAAAAATTTGGGAACGCGCCGGTTGCGAAAATCGAGTTGCGCGTTTCATCACGATTCCCAAGTCGGCGGGAAACACCATTTCCTCGCGTTATCGCATGCAAACCTCGTTCTATTATACACGCTATTTGGAAATTCGTGCTTCCGGGAATGCGAGGTGCGAAAACACGTACAACGAGATGAAAAGAGGATGAGAGGGAAGAGAGAAGACACGTCGGTCGCAGCGTATAATGAGTGAAATTTTTCTAACTCATTCGCCAAGATGACGTTGATATTCTCAAGCCAAGTGCGGTGCAAACTGTCGGCTTTTCTTAAAAATGCGGCAGGTAAACAGTGAGCGTTTGCAGTTGTATCGTCGTTACCTCGCTTGAGCTGAAATAGAAAGCAAAATACACTCGTTCCTACCCTTCGCGCCGACGGGAATATCTCTCTCGTGGCGCGTATCTGCACTTAAGCGCTACTTAAACGAAAGTATACCTTTTTCCGAGTACCTTTCTACCCGCATTGCGATCGGCATTCCCACCGCTGCAGTTTCCCCCCAATTGCTTCCACTAATTCAATGAAACTGAACAAGCGTTTCTCCCGTCAAACACTCCTGGCGAGCACTATCAATCAGCCGGACTTTTTGCTGCTAGCCCGCGGCCAAAAGTTGGTCGAGCGAGCTCTTTCCACTTGCTGGCATCATTATTTCAAAGAGGGCGCAAAACTGGCGGTGGGCTTGCGCGCTTCTTGTTCTAGCTTTTTGCTTGCGCCTGCTGCTTTTCTCGCCCGCGATCAATTCGGTACTGGTTCATAGAGTAATGAGAAATGCGATTGGGCAAATTTTATTTCGGCCGGAGCGTGAGCTGCATTTCCCCGGAGCGGAGTACAAATTGCAGTGGTTGGTGCGCCGCCGGTGAGATGGGCGCAGTAGTATAAGCCGGCGCTTCGTCAGACAAGGTCTCCAATCAAGGCGGTGCGCGACAGGCACATATCTCTTGGAGCGCTCTGTTTCGCTTGCGGTAATGTACAACTCTGTACCATGGTAAAATGCAATACCACTATGTTTTTCCTCACACCCCGCTCGCTATTGATCGGCCTTGGTAAAGCCTCACTCTCGCTCCCTTCTCGTCCCCGTCCTCCCTATATTTGGCGTGTCACCAAAGGGCTCTACTTTCCTATCATTTCGTAACTCAACGCTCGGTGAGCCATCGCGTGGCTGGTAATAGGGAAACTATGGAAATAGCGTCGAAGCAGGGAAAGCGCGTGAGGTTGCATATCCCTTAGATTCCATTTTGCGAAGGAATAAGGCTGCTCGAGCGAAAATCGAAGCGAAGTTCCCAGCCTCTCCCGAAGGCTCTTTCGGTGCGTTTTACGCGCGATTCGGGCACGCCTAACAGCGGGGTAATGTCGAGGAGAGGAGGCTCCTATTTATCAAGCCTACCCCAGGAAGCTGGCACCCTCGAAGGTTTGTAGCAGGCTTTCCCACCAGCATTTCCCAGGTCGCAGCTAAAAAGGGTGCCGGAAGAAGCGGGTGGTGTCGTCGTAACAGTGCGGCACGTTCGCGATCTCGTCTACTTTACGAGTCCGCCATGCGAAAAAGCGAAACGCTCCTCCAGTTGAGCCTGCCTGTCTTCCCGCAGCCTTTTCGCCGTCTTGGTTCGCGCAGATCCCGCATCGTTGTGCCAATAATTTGGATCGATCGGCCCCCAATCGATCTACGATGTGCTGGACGACGATTTGGAGTGGCGGCAGTCGATATTCCGCGCTATGCGCACTTTTCCCTTGGAGCGATTCGCGATGGGGCTTCGCGTTCCAATTCTCTCGATGCGGGCTGTGGAGGCGGCTGTCTGCTGCCCAATGTACCGTGATCCGTCATTCCACGGGCACCTGCCCACGAATATGCCAGCAGACCAGCACCAGCTAGGGCTACGCCTTGCTAGACAATTTCGAGCGGCGAATTCGACGAATTCAGCTGGAATCGCCCGATGAATTTCACTGGCAAGCCCTGCAGAATGTCGGAGCAAAACTGGTATTGCAGCCGAGATGCCAGTTGTCCTGGAATTATAGATGCCTTATCCGTGTACACCAACAGCTACCGTCTTTGCTAATTATCATCGCACCTAGCTACCTACACTCGCCTTGAATTCCTGAATATAATGCTCTGTCTATCCTGGTGCGTGCCGAGTCGCTAATGTGCTGAAAGTGTTTTAGACTTGGCGCGCAACATATTCCAGCCGTTTCGACACTTTCCTTTCTCCCCCTGGCACGCAAATCCCATTTGGAAGCGTGGAAATGATGAAATTGGCTCTCGTTTGAGCCGTGGCATCTTTCGCCTCGGGGTATACCTGTATATTGCTTCGCGTAGAGTTTCCCATAAATCAAGGGGATTCTGGCTGAGGGCAAAAACTCGCCGAGGTCGGATATGGAGTCAAGAATTGTATTAGTTATACGGCGATCCAAGCACCGTACGGTGCGGCGTTCGGGAACTGGCTGTCTGCCGTTTCCTATCTGTTCGGGCTATCGTCCGGAGTGTGCCTGGTTTGCCAGAAATCGAATTAGTGGAGAACGCCATTCATCTTGTGAAGGTTGATAGCCCCAGATTGGCGGCTAATTACGATAGCAACGTACGCTGCTTGCAATGTTAAGTAGTCTTTGACGAACATTGAGTTAAGAGGCTCCTCGTATTCAGAGTTCGCACTCCAAATGTGTCCCGAACGAGATATATGACTTGGCTGAAATCCATTCAGATTAGTTAATGCAGGATATTCAACCTTTCCCTATTATTTTAGGAGGCAGCAAAACTAATCGTAACATCCAGCGTGAATTGTTTATAAGAGAGATATGCTAAAGTAGGCTCTCGCACCATTATTATTTCACCGGGTGAATTATGAGAGACTGTGCTGCTGAGATTTGGCCGATGGGGGTAAAGTGGGCGTAGATGGGACAGGAAAGAAAATAGCGGTGGTTCAAGGTGATCCATCAAGGCATTGCTGTCTGATTTATGGGTTAGCTGGGCCCTATCGCGGTCCATTTCACTTATCTTGCGTATTCGTTTCTCGTCTCTACTTCGGCACACTCGACGCGTCAAACGTAAAGCCTTCATTTCTCGAGTGACGCTCTGATCATCCACTTCCATAATGCAGGGAGCTCGAAAATTTCGGTAGGCGGTTGAAACTTTCGCATGATTGACACGTTTCTAATGGATTACATGGACTGCAGCATACTTCGAGGTCGACCTCTCGGCTCGATGCTCGTCTCCCGGGACATTCTTTGCTCCTTCTTGGGAATTTTCTTCAGAGTGGCGTTTCCAGTCGGATAAAGATGTGCAGTCCAATATATACTCTATATATTAGCTATCTTACACGGCTTCGATCCAGTAATAATGTACATGCACCTTGCGAATAATATAATTTAAAGTAAAATAGATTGTTGTCGCTATGTTTATTATAAAAATCATGTAACGATATAAAACTTGATTTCCGCATCTTTTGAAATTTTGAAGTTAATCTTGAAACATCCTGTTTGCCTCGATGGTAACTGTATACAGAAAAGAAAGTTGCATAAAAATTGATTCAGCAATTTTACAAAGTGTTTGGTTGAAATATCAGAAACAGCTGAACAAATCTGGAGGATTATTCGACTGTTTGAGGTGGTTGCCGCGCGACAGTAGCGTTAAAAAGTTTATGGTACGGGGAATGCGGAGATATTCAAATAATATGAGTCCAATGACGGTAGACTTTGGTGCTGTACAGTCGTACTAGGCATTTACACATGGAAGTTTGTGTATACGGTGATATGTATGCGTATTCATGCACTTTGATCGGGGCAAAAGTCCAGCGAAACCACCCCAAATCTCATACTTTAAACATTTGTATCTTTTAAGTGAAACAGAGAATATTTTTAATTCTTTTCATAAATCTTTATGTCATACCCTTCTACTAATGGGTAGTTTTCCATTCAAATTCTATCAGCAGATGAAACACTAAAATTTAATATATGTCGTTAGCTCATTTATCGTGTATCGCAATATATCGAAAAAGTGCTAACTTTGACGGTGATTATCTCAAGTTTGGAACGGAGAATTTTCTTTAGATTGCTCAAGGTTGTAGATATGATTTATAAATAAATGTAGTCCGAATTTTACAAAATTCTTGAAAAAACAAATCTACACATCAACTACCTTAAAAGTTTACTTCAACTTTCCATGTAATATGCTGCATTACGTTTCGACGAAATGGGGCATGAACGATGAGCAAAAATAAAATATAAAACAAATCGATTTTTCGATCATTTTCGTTCGCTAGTTCGTTCGCTAGTCCTATCTTGCACCACTAGAATCTACCCAGCTTCGCTCCGATGGGGATCACATCTGCCGTATTTTCCCTGGAAACTACTTTCTCAACTACAATATCCATGCATTTTCAGAACCCAGTAGATTCATTTTAGTGCACAAAAAATGTATGGTCTGACGATAGATTCATTATAACTCGGACCGATGCGAAGCTCAATAGATTCGGCTAACCAAGACATATCTCCCGGAAGTTATGCGTCCAACCCAGGGTCTTTAATCACACAACGTATATTCGCCAGTCGATGCCGTGAGTTGCTGCTGTTTAAAAGAACTTTCTTGCCGAGGCAATATCGGAAGTAGTTTCTCCTCTACATAATGATACGCGACACGCTGCGTCAGTAGCGGTTAAATTTATATGAAGCTCGCCCATTGGCTGGAAGAAGAAAGGACATAATAATCGAGGGTAGTTTGTGCGGCTTGTTAGCGTGGCGATCGACGAACTATTAACAACGCGGCCCGAAGTAGCTTCAGTTTCTCTAGTCGGACATGCCGTCGTCCCGGCCGGTGAGTCTTGGGAAAAGCCGCTTCCTTAGTGCTCACTTTATTACGAAAGTTGCGCACTCTTCCGTGAGAAACATTAGTACGGTGGAAGTAGCGGTTGAATGGAAAAGCTGTGCAGATCGATAGGAGAGCAGCCGCTGTCGAGTAACTAAAGACAGAGACGCGTGCCGACTCTTTGCGAAACGTATCCGGCCTCGTTCCTGCTTGTTTGTGGTCCTTTGACCGCTCTCGCCCTACCGCCGTGCCGCCTACCTCTCTCCCTTTCTCTTCCTCTGTTTTACTCTCACCCCCTTCTTACCGCTACCCTCTCCCCCATTTCTCTCTCCCCCCCCTCTCTCTCTCTCTCTCTCTCCCCCCCCCCCTCTCTCTCTCTCTCTCTCTCTCTCTCTCTATCTCTCTCTTTCTCCAACTCGAATAGTCGTTGAAATCGATGGCCGAGTTCCTCTCGCACGTCGGCTTCGAATGTACAGTTTCTGCTGGCATTGTAAGAGCCCCTTTGTATGGATCATTCGGCGCAAGATGATGGCTGCATCAGTGGTGCGATACGGCGCGAGATCAATTTTCAAATATGCAGCGCGCAAGCTGCCGTAAAAGTTTGTCGGGATCGCCGGAAGAACAGTTTCGCGCCGTTACCGAAAGAAGACGCATTCTTTCAATTCTAACGGACGCCTGCGATAGAGATGCGAGCCACGGATACAGCGCCGCTCGGAGATTAGATCTGGCGGAAAGAGGCTGCTCCAATTTCGAAGTCTTTCCAGCGAGTGATCCTACCGGGCGAGGACGAGGCTTGGCCGTGCGGCAACCCCCTCTTCGAAACTGCCAGCAACTTTTTGCAGAGACCCGATCTCCGAGTTAGAACTTTACCCGGGTCTCGCGCACTGCCGGCGGCTCGCTCTTGCCAAATACATATTTCACCGGCCACGCAGACGCCTCCTTTATCCTCAGCAGTGATTCTCTAAGTCAGCGCCAGTTAAATTTCGTTGTTGTCACTGCTGCTTAAGCAATGTAGGTCGATTCACAACGTGTATGATCAAATTTCAGCCTCATACGATCTTCAGTTTTATTATACATTTACTGTTTCTGGGTAAAAAAATAATCCAAATATACGAGATTGGGAATACTTTATTTTACTTTTCAATTTGGAGAACGAAATTGGTTCATCCAATACTTTAATTGCCTTTAATATCGATCATGATTTTAAAATATTTTATTTGAGAGAATGATTTCCATCATTTCATTATATTTTGATGACTTACAGCCAAAAAAAAAATGGTAGAATGCCACCAGGGTTTATTAGCGATTTTTTGTACGAATCCGATTCGATACAGGTGTATATGTGGAATTTCGAGACACAATTGGTACAGTGTGATTGGTTCACTTTCCTTTGAAACACTACTATCAATATATGCTTTTTGTATAGAGTAATTATAAATTATCTAGTAGATTTAATTATCCATGAATGTTTTTAAACACTCCACAACCCAGGCATTATTCATCTATGTGTAATATTAAATTGTATTTACAATACACACAATATATCATACATATTCGTTAGATATAAAGTGGATTTCCATCTGTGTACATTTTCGATTTGGTTTTGCATAAAGAATCGCTGGTTAAATTTCGATACACATGTTATGTATCACCCTATGTATCAATGTGGGGTATTTCTGTCGACTCACTGGAAGAGAGTGGCGAGGCTTCCATATCGAGAGGAAACGCGGCTGCTACCGGCCAGATAAATCTTCCTCTGGATGTCAAATGAAAAGTTAAAACCGTGACCCCGATGGCATTACTCCACCGACGTGATTCGACCGTTTCCTAATGGCATTTGAAAAGTCAAATCACCAAGTCTCGAACGATCTCACTCTCGACTGGGAAGGACGCTGAACTCCGAGAATGGCTCGCATTATGCTCGATTTATTTCACCGCTCCGAACGCTGTAAAAAGTACATTAAGAGGAATTGGAGGCATTTCATGGGAATACATGGCTAATGGAAAAAGGCAGGTTCCGCAATATGGGCCTTTTTATGTCTCAGATTCTTCGCGGGTGTTTGCACTACATTTCAATGGAAAAATGATTGGCACAATCTCCTTTCCCGTTAATAATCTTCTATAATATTCTATGATACTGGTGATATATTGTTCTCGCAGTGTGTTGGCATTGCACAAACCAAACATCATCAAAAATGTGATAAAGGCGGCAACCACGTCGGTTTTGAAGGCAAAATAATAACTCTCTATAAAATATAATTTTACAAAGAATATAGCATTTTGAAAGAATACAATGATATGGGGCTAGACTCAATGATTATGTAATTATTATACGAAAATATATGAAGTTCAACAAAACGATATTGTGATGTAAGAAATCACCGAGTACATTTTTCGCAGTCAAAATAATATACATCTATAAAAATACAGAGTCTGTTTAAAAAATGTATTCTCTTTAGTGAAAGTAATAATTGTTTGGAAAGATGGAATAGAAAAACTAATGTAAATTAGTTGTCTTTCTGAAGAATAATAAAATGTTGAATAAAGTGGCACATTGCTCGCACCACATACTAATTTGTAAATCTAGTCATGGCGTCAAATTTATCTGAATGCTTTTGAAGGATGCTTTCAACTGTTTATATTTGCTTACTCTGGCCAACCAGAATTTATTGCACGGCATGCAAAGTACACGTATGTACCTTTGCTTCGAGGTGCCGGTGCTTTGAAGTCGTGCTGTGTCATCGGCAAAGTCGATTTATGATAGACCCGAAATGTGCTCGGGCCAGCGGTGCGCAAAAGAAATTGAAACTCGAAACTATCGATATACGTGGAATGCTAAGCTTTCGCAATCTCCTGGTAGTAGCTTCTCCTTCCTCTTCTGCACCAGCGGCAAGATAATAGTTTAGGAAGCGACGTTATTATGCCGCTAGGAGGATTATCAGCGTCGCATAATCTAGATGCTATACTGATTCCATTGACCCGGTTATAGTACCCACCGATTTTCAATATGTTCTCGGATGCCGAAGGCTCGTTTCTCAGCCTTATATACTTCCACTTCTTAATGGAGTGCATACACTTGGAACGCAAAAATTGAAAGTTGACTTTAACATTTTGAAAAAATATTAAACATTTTTTTGTTTTAAACTTATAAAATGTATATACAAATACACGATTTCAGGTATATTATAAATTAATTTTATTAATCTATAGATCATAATTATAAAATGATTGACATGAAAGTATGGACGTTTGTTCATAAAACTGACATTATAGGTCAGACAATATTCATATAAAACATATGAAACAATTTTTTCTATAAAGGGGAGGATTTTCTAAATTTTAGTTTTTAAATAAACGGTTGCCTTTCAAATTACGGAAAGCTGTATACAATAGAGTACCGGTGCGTTTAAAGTGTACAAACCTATAATAAGCTATAATATTATAGCTAAGAATTTTGATCATAGAACATGTTTGAAGTAGTCGTACGTTTCATCTTATAATATAGTATAACCAATCAATCAAAACTCCTGAACTAAAAAAATGACTCGTCGCATTGGATACGACGGAAAAGGTTCGGCTGGAAATTCGATTTGTGAAGAACCGGGTTCACCAAGTATTGTTCTTTTCTATACATTCACTGAATATCGGAAAATGAAGACTTGCCTTTCAAATGATATCCTTTTACGTTCTTTTGTTGTACCGAGCATGATGTTTTTCAGCCATGGAAGAACTTATAATGTAGTGTAACTATTATCTTAATCTTATCATCTGAGTTGGCTCTCCAGATGGTATTTCTATGGTCTTCCAATGACTTCTTTTCTTCAAGATTATACAGTGATTCCTTTCCACAAATGCCAGTCACGAACAACGGGTCCAGTTGGTGCGATCGGCTATTCACCTGGCATTTTCCACGATATCTTCTGGCCGCTCACAGGCGAATCGATTTCCAGCGTGGAAGAAGTGCGGTAGCAGCAAAATCTAAAGCTCGGATTCTCACTTCAATCTCGCTGTATCATCGTCATTTATCCAGTGAAACTCGAGCCGCGGAATCAGTCGCTTGTTGCTGCTAATGAAAGCGAAATTTCGCCACCGCTACTCGAGCAACTTGACACTGGCTAAAAATGAGCGCCATCAACTTCGTTGAATTAAATTAAAATCAGGAATCCACCTTTCAATCAGCAAAGTCTATTGTACATGTATATACATATGTATAAGTAGCTTATTCGTTTTACCATAGTTTCGTGCGCAATTTTAGTTGATGAAGTTCGATCATCGCGTTTGAGAATAAGTCGAGTCAAATATTTTCGATAGCAATCGGAATCGATCGGTTGATATAAGTGATAATTAAATCTACCATGGAGTTTGTCGGGAAAATTGAGGGAAGAAGAGAAGCGAGTAATCAGAGTAGAGGGTGAATTTATCCGAGCGTCGGCCGACCGTTCGAGGTCAAAGTAACGCTGGTTAGTTTTTCTTCAGCCGGTGGCAATGATCGAATTCTGTTCTTGCCGGGAGGCAGAGATTTCCACTGGCCGAGCATTTACTCTCCTTGAGCACTCGTCGACTCGCACTCGCATCGACTGAAATTTTCATTCCATTTCTAATGTAAGTGGCCCGACGGCTCGGTCCGAATGAGTCGGCCATGAAATGCTCTCTGTCTACTTTTTTCCATCCGCACTCGTCAACGTCTATTTCAAAATTCAGTGGAGCGATTAACTGTCAGCCACCTCTTGTTTCTCCGGATTACTATCCAGAAAAGGCGTCCCTTCCGCGATCCTCCTGACTTGTCTCCCTCGTTCTGACGCTGTAATCCTTAGAATGGGCCAGGAAGGAGGTCGAAATGAATATCGTGCATTTTTCTGGCCGCCCCGGTGATATCGGCGAGAGCAGCGCAAGTTGCAGTCAGGGATTGAGAACCGGGCTTTTGCTTGCTCAGTTTTCTAGTTTCGTATTTGCTAGCGGTAAACATCGGTGGCCTGCTCCGTACGTAGCACTGGTGCACTGAAACATGCAACAGCCATGCACGCATACAAACGGCCTATCCCGTAAACAGACAGTGAGTCTATCCCTAGTAATGCGAACAGAATTCACATCTAATGCCTTGAAATTAATATCTCGCCTGTGTGAGCTAAATCCGTGTTTTGCGGTAGTTCGTTTCGGCCCCCATGATTCCTTAATTAAAGCCACTGATACATGGCAGGCCGGGCTGGCTCGTTCCCGGAGATGTTTCTCAATGCCGTTGTTCAGAGTACAGCACCGATTTCCGAGGCTTCATTGCTTGTACTCGTACAGCGCTATTTTTTCGACCACTATTTTTTTGCTTCCTGCTAGTTCAAATAAGCAGTGCTGTAATTGGCCGCTTCAATCCCCTTTCAATCCCGACTAATCCCCGATACCAGCAGCCAACCGACGAAGTTTTAGTAATATTTGCAGAGCACGTGAATTCGGCCGGAACGTGTGCTATGTGTTGAATTAAATAAATCCGGCGCATTGTTAATGGGCTTGGCGATTTCTGGAAGTATTTCCCTTTTTGAATTTACGAACACGGGAGTTCGTAATAGCTCTGTGTTGCGTACAACAAAAGCATAGCATTTATGTCGTTTTATAATGGCGCGTTTATTAAGGCGTGCAAAATTCTAAGCCGGAATAAAAGTTGCATTCCGCTCGTTACTGTTGCGTAAGAGTATATCAGCTTTAAAAAAAGGATCTCTGGATATTGTATAGCATGCTTTGGCGTACACCGAGTATGCTCTGAACCTACACTAATTAGACTGAACATCGTGTGCTATTCACCAAGGTGTTTTTTTAACCATACCAATTTTTGTGTTCAGCAGCCTACTATTTCTTTGGAAAGTCATATGATTATAACTCTCGCAATTCCCTCTGTTCTGCTATCAAATTTGTAAATCGTTGCTTTCAGTTAGATTTCACTTGGTTTCCTATTTAGCTCTTTTCCGCCTGTCTTTCACATTATTTGCAATGGTAAATCTGTGCGTTTGAGTTTGAGTATGTTCATAAACTTCCAAAGAAATAGTTTTTATTAACGCGTGTGTGAGTGTTTCCTTTTTTTACTATTTATTTCGGGCTTGGCTACTATTTTCTCAGCCTCTGCCAATTGCTACACTGCAGGGAATGATAAATGTATTTAACTTTCTCGCTTCTGGAATTCTATAAACTCCTCAAAATTATCGTTATTTTGCGGAAAGATGAAAGAACACGCAAGTGTGTCTTGCTTTAAACACTGCATAGAATGGCAATTCTATTAAAAGTTTATTATTAAACTCCAAACAAAAATATGTATTCAAACATATGTTCAAATGAAAGTTGTAAAAGGCTAAACTTTATTTGATTACATGCCTGATTACAAGTCTGGCTCGTAACAATATAAACATCTTGCTAGGTTTGAAAAGGTTAGTGACACCAGTGGGAGAGAGTTCGAAACGAGTTCCACTCAGTTGCGGGGTAGCGTTTGGATCTTCACGGTACAGTGGCCCATTAAGGCTGCGCAGTTGACAATTGCGGCGATCAGCATCACAGCGATAGGATGGTCCGCCGGTGCTCCGCTTTTCCACCAAAGCAGTCGGAGTCTCGACGATGCACATTTTAGTTAATGGGTCTGCCCCGCAGCCAGGTTTGGCCGGTCCAGAGATTTATTTCCCAAGAATCACATTTCCATAATCGATGCGTACGCCTTAAAAGTGGGCGTCGACTGCCAACTTTCCGCATTTGTGCTCGGCGTTCCGTATCAAAGATAACGCATTAGAAATGGGAATGGTCATTAAGGAAATGGCGTGGCGCAATTACGAAATCTTAACTATTTTGGAGCCTTTGAATAATTTAATTACCTACATATCATTTGACGATAAAGTAGACGATAATAATTATATTACTGTTAAGGATCTGGCGTTATTTGATCATATTGCATTATATTTCATCGTTGGGTGATTATAATAATGAAAACTTTATTACGGCCTTCCGGAAAGAGCGTATAAAACTCCTGCGGTAGTCAATTTGCTAATAATTTTCTGGGAACAATTTTAGGAATACATGAATACATTTCGTATAATATTTACTTCTATATTATATTAATATTAATAAAATACAAAGGGATAAAGTTTACATGTCCCTGTCGGCGGAAATCTCAGAGACTTCTCAACCGATTTTGATAATTTTTTCATCATTAGAAAGTATGTTTCCTCAAGTTGGAGATAAGCAATATTTGATTAGGCTTACGTGTCAAGAAACCGAGCAGTAAGCATAAATGTACCATAAGATGGATTATCCCAGCTTCTTACACACAGAAATCTTGATATAATTTTGAGGACTAATGAATGAACTCTAATACGGTTCTTTCTCTTTCATAAAGTTACGCTTCTGGCAAATTATATCTTATAAGACAGCAAGATTTATTCAAAAAAAGAAAAATATTATTTGCCAACAGCATGTTATGCTGCGTGACTAATTGTTTCAACAGAAGCTTGGACGCTTGTTTCGCGACCATACCGGGTACTTTTCTTCGTGATGTCTTTTACTTCTGCAATCTGAGTAGAAGCTTAAGTTTCTCTTTCTTCTTGTTCGTACAGCTGTACGTTGAGTCTGCTTAACACGTATTACAACTTTCTTATCAATGGGCTAATGCAAATCCTTGCAAAAGCTGCAGAGTAATTCACTTGCCTTTGAAGGACTACTGTCAGGTATACACTACTTCATATACGACAATTATAAATTATCTAAGAATTTTATTTATATACACGTATTATACAACACTTGCTAAATTCTTTATATTATATTGATTATTATTTCTGTGTATACTGTATACAATATAATGTACATACACTTCTGACAAAAAATGGGTTTTAATAGTACCAATTCAAAGGAAAATGAATTATCCTGCACACAGTGCGCGTCATTTAGAGGCGTGCATTGTTTTCATAATTAAAGCAAACATATTTTATAATTTTTATTATTTTTCCTTCGTGTCACTATTAAACCCTAGGTAATTCTTTATTCTTCCTAAGCCATAATCTGGCTCTGCATTTAATTATGTAGGCAATGTGATATAAATGAATCCGTAGCTTCCTGTTTGGCGTAGCGCATCTTCCGCCACTGATTTTGTGAAATACTGCATTCCATAACTATGCGAACGCGTATCCAGAGAGCCTGGTTTGTCAGCAGCAGCACCATTTATAACCGACACGTTCATCCTGTGTGTCTCTTTTACGATGCATTGACAATGGAGCTTCAGGTAACGTGTTCGCACGCGCCAGTCAATTTGTTGTAACGATTTTACATCCATCGAACCGGCTGCGCTAAATAATTGTGTCCCGTGAAAATAATCCGCATGACGACGCGGCGAGCGCATCGATTGCTCGGTTGCAAATCATAAATTCACGGTCGAGCGAATTGCGCCATAAATAAACCGGTGTAAATCAAGTGGCCTGAAAGTATTATAATGCTAGGAGGGCGGCCGGACAAATTTATATGTCCGCCCAACTCGATTTTTCCAGCGATATTATACTGCCGTGGCTGGGGAAAGCGAGCGCACTTGTAATGCAGCTTGGATTATGGCTCTCGGTAACGCTTCATGCAAGATTAAGTATCGATGCCCACTAATCGATCGTATTGGAGTACTTGGATTCGATGGAATTCAAATGGGCCGTGACCCTCTGATTATCCAGCCAGCCAGTGGAGTTTTGCTCCATTATAGGTCGAAATGGAAACTGATTACTTTTCTGCTTCTGTTTTCCTCGTCGGTATTTGGTAATCGAAGTTGGATTGATAATGTGAAAGAATTCTTAAAATGGAGACTTTTAGAATTCGGTAGAGGTACTTTTGATAAAGTGAATAAGCAATAAGGGCTAGTTTCAAAAGACAATATAGCGAAATACAATGGTATTTTAGAAAAGAGCTAACTTCCCATACCATGTGAGTTTTACCCACGTATTTGTAGCAATGATTCGGTTGTAATTAGCAAATTCGAATTTTTCGTTTCGATAAAAATTATATCGGTCGCTTTAACATAATTAGCTATGGAAAAAAAGGGAAACGGTTCTCAATTTTATAAGGTTCTACCATATTTTCAATACAATTTCAATAAAAATATCATTTTTTTTGCCTTCCAAACCAGGAAACCCTATTTTAATGCGTGACCCGATACACACTTGACCGCTTTTTCATTTTTACAATGAAGTACTATCTTCTATACAGAAACCCATCGCTCCCCTCACACTTTATGTATATGTACATACCAGAATACAAAACGAAATCCCGCAAAGCCAGCAGGGAAATCGAATCTCGGAGAATGGGATTTCGAAATCACGCGTCAGGAAACGAGAGATTTCCTCAAGACTCACTGGTTCCTTGGTATCGCGCGAAAGTCTTTTGCATTTCGTTCGGTGAGCCGCAGACATCATAATCTTAGCCGGAGGCGCGATAGCCGCCAGCTTGGCACCTATGTCTATATGTATATGTATGTATAACTTGAAATCATCGGGTGCGCGCTGTTAAATTCACCGAGGAAAAGGGGAGTTTGCGAGCGGAGATGCAATGTTGCCGTATAGCACGTCGTTCTGACGAGAAATGGCTGGGAGAAATGAACGGAAAATTATACGAACCGCTCCCGTGCTCTCTGCCGCTCTACTCTTTTAGTTCAGGATTGGTGGCAGTCTCTTTGCCGAAGAAAAATCGCGGAAATGACTTCAAGTGGAGGATCTCGTATACACTTGCCACTAAAGGAATATTAATCTTTTCCGTCCGAGGAAGAAGCTTATGTGTAATCAATTGGAGTTTAGTCTTTGGCAATCCTTATTTCAATGCAATAGTCATTTACTGCAGGATATAAGAAGATAGAATAAAAGGCGAAGGTATACAGATGTAGACAGCCAAGTGCGATACAGAATGTTATTTAATAAGATGAGTAAAAATATTAACAAGAATGTCACGTTGTTGCTTTAGTGGCACACATTCCCTGTAGGACGATTGATCCAGGGAGAAGTAGACAGTTCACTCTCAAGTAGAAACTGTTACCTTCCCTGGCTGATTATCCGGTAGCATTCAGTTGGTAGCCTACAGTTACCGTGTAGTGTAGCTTGGTGTGGTATGTAAATGTTACCTAAGGCGGAATTTACATTACCCATCCGAGTTGATTAAGTCACTTAAATTCATTTAACATATTTACCTGCGTTATACGAGCAAGTAACATGAATTGCTGGCTTTGGACTTGAATTCGGGTACATGTTAATTGACTCCAAGAGTGTTGATCAACATACAGAACTAATTCATACACACCCACTGACGAATTGTGGATCGATAAAAGTTGACTAATAAAGAGTAATAGCAAAAGTTAAACTAGACTCTTGGACGGGGCAATACATACATTCGAGTGGCCAATTAAATCAACTAAAATTATTGCAAAATAATATTATAGGCTTATAAATTTAGCTCATTTGCAAATTACAGTTATGGCTTCCACAATATTCAGTACTTTGAGTGTTACATATTTATACAATCTAATTTACAAACTTATAAATTGATACCACTATGTATGCAAACATTTTCCATAGTTAAATTATTTAAACTCAATAATATTGTTGTGTTATTTAACATTTTATAAACCTGGGGAAAAGAGATGTTTAATACCACAACTTTTTGAATTTTAAACGCTAATCCTGTTCAGAGTGAAATTTGCATAAGGTTTTTAATATCGGGGGACTAACTAAAACTTTCCAGGCTTTACGCGCGATTTCAGGAACAATGAGTGTAAGAGTAGCTTGTCGAGATTGACGTTGGCGCGATATCTTGAAGAGCGGACGTCGCGACGGTCGAATGGCTTGTCTGGTCATCAGCATTTTAAACAGAGGGAAGCAAGCGCAAGGGCCGCCGGGCCGACGGCCCTTGCGCCGGGTAATTTGGCAGGGAAGCCGCGATTGCAAGAGCGGGCCGGGCCTGCATTATTCAAAACGCAGGCCGTGTTGTTGGGTTACTGGCGCTGGTCATCCTCAATAGAATACATTAGCGTCATACAAAGCGAAAGAGGATACTACCGCAAGCGCTCGCCACCGGTGCTGTGTCGTGTGTGCAGGTACATGTATGCCGTACCTCCTATCTAATATCCGCCAGGGCTCTTCACCCTTCTCCCCACAGCCGCAGTAGCCGTGTGAGCATCCCCAACAACTAAGTGAATCGGTAAATTCCGCCGCACCGAGAAATGAAAACCGAGGCTCTCCGTGCTTTTCTTCTCCACTAATATAAAGGGCCGTGTTTGTCCGTTTGACTTTGTGTTCCTGATAAACTCGAAACCGTCTGCATCAATTTCAATGCGAGTTCCTTTCCTGTATAGAGTTATGATCCACGTAGATTATAGCCTATCAAATATCGTAATCTTTATTATCTATAGAGGGTGCTGCAAGAGTAACTTAACGATTTCGAAAGCGATGATAGGTTGAGGGATATATCATAGTAAGATATTTGCATGAAAGATAATTATAACAATTTATTGTTCTTCAAATTGAATTATTGTTAATGTTCACAAGAAATGTTATTCGGGTGAAGTAGGGTAGGGGCAACCAGTCTCTACTAACATAAAGGGCACTATATTTGTAAGTCTGCTTTTTTTTACACTGGTTGAAAAAGTTGCTCGCTCTAATAACCAACTTTTCTACAAAATTCGTATAAATCCTGACAAATAAATCTGGATGGCGTATTTAGCCTTAAAACCTTCTCATCCATAATACGGGCTCCAAGTTTCGCAATAATTTGTCCAGAGTATACTATACTTATAACCCCCTTTTCTTTCTGGACTCGGTTAATGATCCTTGGTAGCTTCGTTGTCTCGTGCTATTGTACGCTGCGCTCATACATACACTATGTTATTCTACTCGGCTGCATCCACATGACATTTCGCGTGCATGTTAACAATAACTTATTATGCAGAATAATATCTTTCAAAAATCTTCTAACAATGCATAACATGACTTTACTTTTGAAATTTTTTAGTTATTCTTAAAACATTCTGTATAAGTAATAAATATTCCAATACATTATAGCTTATAGTTTGCCCCGTTTATAACTCTATTATACAGGAGAGATAAAAACATTAAAATTGATTGAGTAGCTCTGGAGACTAAAAGTTTTCTCTACGTAAGAAACTGTTTTAATCCATCTCAGAGGAAATGTTTCTCCACTGCTGAAAGAATTCTCGACATCTGTTGAGTAGTTTCTAAAATTATCTCAGAGACACATGCATACAAACCGCTTCCCTTTATATATAGTACATAAAATGGATATTAACACTCCCCGTGTTTTCGGAGTAAAATGTCTTAAAGAAGAAACTTTCGTTCTTAAGACAACAAATGCGATCGTTTCATTTAAAGAAGGCAGTTTTATAAATTTATTTATTCCAAAAGACTGGGTATGCTAATAGCTTGTTTATTAAGTGTAATAGTATAGAAGTATAAATATAGAGAATATCAATACATATACTTGGTGCGGGATAACTGAAAATGTGTTATACATGAATGTTGAGATACATGAACACTTTTCTTAGTTCATATTCATTCTTGTATCATGTATAAAGAGACTGTGAGCTTTCGCTCGTCTTTTTTACTGATGCAGTATTTCGGAAATGTACGATCGTAGACTGATGCACAATAAGAGTAAAGTTGGGCGACATTCGAAGCTATGAATTGTTAGAGAGGAATGTCGGTGTACAGTGACACTTTCTCGAGTTCAGTTTCATTCGTGTACCGAGCATAATAGGACTGCGGGCTTTGGCTCGGCCGTCACTTTTCCATCAGCGCGGCTGTTCCACAATCTCGGCCGCGCTAGGTAGCCGACTCATTACTCTCAAGTCAATATTTAAGGACGCGTGCACCCAGCCAAAGCATGCGCCGCGGTTTCTTCACCTCCGAGAATTGCGGTCGCCCAGCTCATCGCAGTCATAAATTTTGTCTATTCCCATTCGACGATGTGATTGTTATTTCAGTTTTAGGATTAACAAAGCATTCATATGCCTGTCGGGTCATGCGCTTAAATAGAGTTGAGTAGTTTGAAAAGTAAAAAAACTAGTTTTTATTCAAGTTGTGCCGAAAATATGGTGGAACACACTGTAAACCGTTTTTCTGATTTTATTGGAAACTAATTATTTTAAAGCTATTGTTATAATTCTGCTCGAAAGTACTCACTAAACACTATTCTCAGAAATTATATCAGATTTTTAAAAATATTGATATATAAACTTGTTCAAATATTTGTGGAGAATCTGAAAAATTACCTGATAAGGACGCCCCGAATGGGAAAACACCCTTGAACCGTTTACATTTGCAGAATCAAACGTAGCGCGGCAGCCTCAACAAATATTTTTTTATACTAATTATGTGACGGTGTCTGTGCCTGGTGGTGCAGTTGCGTTACGCAAACTACAAAACAACGATATAATAAGCATTGAGGAATATTTGTCGTGTTCGCCACGCTAAGTTCAGTGTCTGTAAATATATGCGGACTTTTTTAATCGGTCTACATGGTGCAATCACTTTTTAATCAGTAAACTTTCACTGTCGTCTCATGGAATGGGCGTTGGCAGCATTGCGAGATGCAGATAGTTGAGAGGCGAATCGTTGTAATGGACAATGCCGCATACAAATTTATGGGGGCTGGCAGATTTGTTGCTCGTAATAAAGGGTACTTCCCAATTACAAACGGGCCGTGGGCGGAATGGCGGGTGGGCGATTTGATTTCGGGCATTGCGGATAGCCAATTATCAGCGCGATTTAGTACACGATAACGATCGACGCGTCATCCGTCGGGAAGAATTCAAGTCGAATCTATCATTCTCTTTTATTCGATAAAAGCTTCTCAGTCGAATAGACTTTTTCATTGGGAAGCGCGTCATGGGAGAGCATAGAGGCTTCGTATATTGGACATCCTAATTAGATTCCGGATGTCTGGCACGTCTATCCGGCTATCTGGAGTGCGCACATTAGCAGGCAGCCGTAGTTCCAGATTAACATAATTGTGAGCTGATCATCGGAACAATGGGCATACTACTATCTAATGATATATCCCTGCTGACAACAAATTGACAATGACGTGTCGTGCGTTCGGCACTAGTGCCTTCCGTCCGCAATGAAACTTCCCTGAAATTGCATCCACCCACACTCGCATTCAGCTTGCGAGCCTCGAGCTGAGTAAAACTATCGGAAACGAGATACATCCCGGCGAACTACGAAACTTGACAATGAACGCTCTTCGCTCGATGTAGTGCTGCGCTCCAACTAACCCAGGAGCACGTTTTACTTTCGCATCGATTGGATTGCCAGATACGATGGAAACGCTTCGCTCGTTCCTTATCCCAGTTTGCGAGCGAGTACCTATCTCTCTTTCTTTATATGTGTATCTGTGTGTGTCTGATTTTTTAAATGTTCGAACTATTAGTCAGTTCCGACGTAGCGAGTCGTTATCGGGTATCGTTCTCCTCGATATTCTTTCCGGTAAGCCAAATCCACCAATACAGCTCTGCCAAATGCGTTGCACTGATACCAGTGAAACCATCTCTTAAAGTCTAGCTTTCTATCTAGAGTGCTCTGCCATCTTCTTATACGCCACTCTCCTTCATGAAGAGTTTGATACCTGTCTTGATTCCAATGGATGAATCAAGTAATAGTCAAGCTCAACTGCGCTGACTTTGCTTGCTCCATAGTCTGCTCTAATTGTAAGTCCGTTCAAATTACAGACTCGGCTGACGGTGTACAGACTGGTATCGCTATCAGGTTCTTCGTGAACACGAGCCCGCAGCTGGCTCTCTCTGGTTTCTCCTCTGGTTTCATACAGACCTACGTGTCTGGCTTCTTAGTTTCTTGCCACTATGTAGCGCAATTAAACAAAGTTCAAGTTTAATAAACTTTAGCGCGCCGTGCATTCAATTTAAAACTGAAATTCTTTTTTCCAAGCTTTTCTCAATTCCCCGACAATATTCTATTTCAAACAAATTGCTTGTCTTTCCGCCAATAGCAAGAGACGTTGCAATAGTAGTCGTACTCTGTTTTTACTCTTGGTTCTCGGTAATTTGTCTGGGTTTATTAAACTTTAGTGCATTGCGAAAACAATTTAAAACTGAAATTCTTTTCTTTGCATTTTCTTCTATTCGCTAACAATTTTCAATCACAAACAAATTGCTCGACTTTCTATCAACAACAAGAGAATAAGTGAAGATAGCATTCTATTTTTCTACTCGATTCTAGGTAATTTGTTTGTGTTGAATATACTTTAGCACGCAGTGCATACAATTCAAAACTGAAATTCTTTTCTGTTCATTTTCTTCTATTCACCAAACATTTGCTATTACAAACAAATCGCTCGTCTTTCTACTAACAACAAGAGAAGTCCAAATAGTACTCAGTTTTCCTTCTCGGTTCTCTGTAATTTGTCTAGATTGAGTAGACTTTAGCGTGCAGTGTATACAATTCAAAACTGAAACTCTTTTCTCTGCATTTTCTTCTATTCACAAACAATTTTCTATCACAAACAAATTACTCGTCTTTCCACCAACAAGAAGAGAAATCTAAATACTAGTCGTGGCCTATTTGCACGCTTGATTCTCGGTAATTTATGCGGCTGGATGGTCAAATCACCGTGGCTGAATGCGATAGCTGCTTTTGCAGGCAAGCGAGGCGCCATTAGGAATTTCTAATCTCTCGAGGCTGCCAAATCGCTAATCAATATCGGAGACAGTGTTAGTGAGATACCTGGTGTGCAAACGTTTTGTCGGCTGCCACTCGATATCGAATACGGATTATGCTCGGCATCCTCCTCCACCTCTAGCATAGTATACGCCGCTAGCCTGGCACGACTCTAAGTCACGCTGAGCCAAGTCAAGCACCTGAATGTTTCGTCGACGTGGATGCGGCAATACCTTGTTATTAATGTCTCCGACTGGAAGGCACACTTAGGAAGAAAAATGGGAGCAGTTTGCCAGTGGTTTGAGGATGCACAAGTTCACTTGTACCCGAAGCAGAGGGAAGGTGCAAGGGAAGATTGGCTTGATACAGTTAATGGGGGTTCTGGCACGTCGAAGCCACCTTCGAAGAGTGAGACCCACTTGAGAATTTCATTGTGCATCGCATTATTGGTACTCTAATAGAGTGCATCCTTCTGCCCACTACTAAGTACGTGATAAATGCCTTGATGCTGCACAATGGATGCCTTTGAGATACTGTCTCGATGCTCGGTATTCCTCGCCGCAAGAGGAAAACAGACCAGGTTAGATTTCATTACTCGAATACATACAGCTTGTCGAATTGGGTTGCTGCGCCAGAAATAAAACATCATCGCTATTTGAACGAGAATTCAGCATTTCCGCTATGTTAGTTTCGCTCTAGTTCCTACGCAGCCTTCGACTACTAGCCAATTTTCTTTCAATCAATTATAATAATCGTCGGAGATCCAGTATAATGCTGTGCAAAGTACCTTTTCGCGCATTCTTAAACAGTAGCATAGAATAGGAGGGTGTATGAATTACTGAGGAATCGTTTGGCCAATTGATTTTGTATTAGTAAGTGATCGTTGGACGAAAATGCGGAAACCTCTCAAATGCCAGCATCGCATTTGTAATTAGAATGCGTCTAGGCAAGTGGATCAAGCAGATTAAGAGAAGGGCAAGGTCGTGCTGACGATCCCTTCATTTCCATATTGAGAGCGGTAATGAAGCATCATTGTCCTCGAAAACTTTGCTGCCAGACTGGCACGCGGCGGCCCGGAATCTCGTTATGTCTCTTTGCAAGTGTAGCTTCTCAGTTAAATCTACTGCGGTTTTTGGGCGTTTTTTGACCCAACCCCATTCTATTCCACTAAGAACTGTACCATTTCGAAAGAATATGTATCTAGAATGGCATAAATTTGAGAACAGTAAAACCGATTTTAATACCGTGCGCCGGCCTGTATGATATTATCAACCAGGTAAATGATAGGTTATCCAATATTGGAATATTTATTATTTATATAGAGTGTTTGAAAACTTATTTTTAAATTTCAAAGTAATTGGCAGGTTGAGCTATAGATTGTTGAAATATTATTGCAATGAAGACAATTGTAATAATCTATTATTATGCAGACTAAATTATTATTAAACAGCAATGTTTTAATGTTTGTATGTTTGCGTTAAACCCGAAAACAACAGTATCGATTTTAATGCCATTTACCCTCTAATCTAGAGACATAATTAAAGTAAACTGTGGTTTCTACAATATTACAGTATTTATTACCTACATAAAGTTTTTCAACAGTCATTTTAATATTTCAAAAGGAATGGGAGGTCCAGTTATAGTATATTGTTAGTAGATTTTTGCAACAAGGATAATTGGTAATCTATCATTCTATAAATGAATATATTGCTAATATTCCCCGACAGAATCCGAGTAAAACAACTAATAACAGATAACACGACAGAATGTGTCTAGAAGACCACCGGCTTCCTTGTCAGAATGGACCTATCAAGAAAATTATAGGGGAACATTAATCCTACTTAGTGTTGGTAAGTAGGTAATAGGCAACTACTTAGTTCGATGGCTTTCATCGCCTTTGTCATTTGCCGCACACCTTTCCTGGCAGGTTCGCCGAAAGCTCTTCTCTGATGGGAACGCGATAATAGGAACTGGGCGAGCACGGGGCTTACAAGGGCTGCTATGCCTTCGCTGATGACGAGCGGATGTTCCTAGGAATTAATAAAGTTCGACAGCGAGCTCCCTGCTCGCCAGTAACCCAGATACGCTTATGACGATGTTTCATCTTGCTCTATGTATCAAGCTAGGCGTACCACGCCAGTCGTGCGTGTTAGCATTAACCTTACAGTGGCTTACAACAAGTAAGCCAAGCGCAAGTTGATGTGGAGCTCGGTCGATTCAAACTTCGAATATCGCCACTAAAGATTTTCAGGTTGTCGAGAAGCTAGCTTGCCTTTATGAAATTCGTCCAGTTACGATTGCACTTACTCTCGAATTTTTCAGTTATTTAATCACGTCTATAATTTGCACTTTTTTAAATATTTAAGCATTTAAAGCCGATAATTTGTATGTAACGTGTGCCCTCCGAAACTACCGAACCGATTACAATGAAACTTTGAATGCTATGGTTCTTGAAATTTCGAGTGTCGTTATAGGTCATGTCAATTAGGAGGTTCTCGTTCGACAGCGATCGTCGATCTTACGTCAACGTACTGCATTACGTCGTGGCCAATAAGTTCGAAACATTATCTGGAAAACTTTAGAAGCTATAACATAGTCTTTTAAATTATGTCGTTTGGGACGAAAGAGGTACACGAAGACGGCTATACACGCCAACTTTCACAATACAGGGATGTCGATAACTTTATCGGTAGCGTGTGTATAATCTATACTTTTTAAAATAAATCATTGTTAGTGTGCCATCAGGACGAGGCTGGGATGACAGTCCATTTAGCCATAAAGGCAATACTGTTGAATCTTCTCGATACTAAAGGTGACTATAATCACGTAACATCGTGTCTCCGCTGTGTACTATAAACCTACATATAGTCATGGCTCAGAATTTCCCATTAATTCATAACTCTAATTGATAACATCACAGTTTGATATTTCGCCTATAATTAACGTTTCTATCGCTTTCTTCTACGTTTGAAAGCTTAAATTGTAACGATACAGCTTATTTTTTTTTATTAACTTTGAAAGCTTAAATTGTAACGATACAGACATTAATTAAATTCCCACATATAATAAACTGGTACATTCTATTTATTTTGAATTATAGCTGAGAAAGCTTCCCACCCGTAAAGAGATTTTCATTACCTAACAATAAAGCTTTTATACAGAAAATAATAACAATATTAAAGCTGAAGAAATGTCAGATAAAGACTAACATATTTCTCCAATTGGAACTTGATATTATAAGTGTAGTAAAACTTTTATAAAATACCAAAAGGAATTAAGTTACAATATCTTTAGATTTAGTGTTGGGTTACAGGTACATGAAAAGGGCAAAAATTGGGAGAGAGGAGAAATGGAGTAGAATGGTGAATGTTATCTGCACTGACAGGGTATTCGCGCGGATTCGTGACGGATCTATGTAAATTGACCATAATACAGTAGAGTATCAAATGTTGCACTCTGTTGCATTGGCAAAATGGAGATTTCCAATCCCATAGAGCGGGAACGCAGTGGCGGTAAACTCCGGCGTCACGGAAGGGTGAACACGGGAATTGAGGCTTTCCTTTAATTGGAGTTTCGGATACTATTAACTGTCTCCCGAGGCAGTGCACGCAAATCTAACTCGTGAAGCACTGCTAATGAAATCTAACGAGAGGGTGGTTTGACACGGCAGTTGTGTCGTTTAAATTTGTCAATTAATAGGAAAGCGAGCGTGCAGCAGAAAGATAGGTTGGTAGCGCTTGCACGGTAAGCGCTCCGGGCATTCTCCATTCCGCATGGGCGGCCGCTTCATCAGCGCTTCAATGCTTCTGTTCATGGGGAGACAAAAGGAAATATTTCTGGGGATATATATTGTCACATTTATGCGCGCCGTGCACCCGGGGACCGACAATACGCCTGGTATTTCCCGTGAGTGATAGGCCGACGCCGACGCCGTCGACGCCGTCGCGGTAGTCGAGCTCCAAAAATACGACGAGTGACGTTATTTCCCAGATATATCGTGCGCGAGCCTGTGCGCTTTTCGATTATGAAATCGTTCGGGAATGCGTTACCATTGTCCTAGCATTGTCTCGCCGGCGAGCCTCAGTTCGGCCGAGAGTAATTGCCATCTGCCTAAATATTTCATTGACGAGCTTTCATGTGTGACCCGCCATTTCATTTCGGTCCAATACTTGCGTGCTTGACTTGTCATGAAAAGGCTGTCTGTCCCTGTCACGCGGAAGTAATATTGAGGACGCCTGTGTGAAAAATTATACACCTTTATTGCAGTTAATAGCAGTGAAGTCTTAAAAGCATAGAGCAAAGTTAAAGAGCCACGTACTAATAAATAAACACAACATATAGGATTGAAAACATTAAGTTTTATTATTCAGGCTAAAACTATAATGATGAATGTTATCTACTTTGACTACCGAGTCACCAATAATGCTAACATTTATCATTCCCAGAGCACAACAATTTCTATGACACAGTAAAAGCAGCTAGTAGTGAATAATGATAAGACGTAAAAATGAAATGAGTGATTCTTTTTTTAGGAATAACACGAAAACCCTGAAGATCGAATTTTTATTACTAATACGTAGACGGATCTGACGTAACATCAGAAAGACAGTTCTCAACGTGTAAATTACCACTAGATTTCGCTCTGTAATTTCGTACTTGGGAATTAGTCGTTACTCGTCTTACTGGGATTATTCGCTACGCTCGTCTTCCCTTAGAACATATTCGAAGTGGTCGTCAACGATTCGGTAGTTCAAACTTATCTAAGTGAAGTAGGCCGCAATCCCATTTACATCAGACGCACCTTCAGTACATCTGACTATTCCAACGGATGTTACCCAGTAAACAACACCGAGGGAGTTTGGATTCGCGCAATTTCTGCTGTGTAAATTAGAGCGCTAACCGAAAGTCATCCGCTCGAGGGCGTT